>JAUNZM010000523.1:600000-967484 GCA_033459285.1 Clamator glandarius | reverse complement strand
TTTTGCAATACAGGACAATGATAAGGAAAAGTACAAACCTTAATCCTCAATTCAGTGCTAAACATCCTGCATAGGAGAAGGGCTAAAATCTTGCTTGCATGACAGAAGATAAGGAAATAAATAAATAAAATGAAAGATTAAGTTCCTTAAAAATGAAGCAGTCTCCATATGTTTATAACAATACATTTGGCTAAAAAATTGCATCTGATTTATCTTTTTAAAAAAGAAAATACTTATTTAATGACTTTTCACTTTAAAATTCCTCCATTTTTTAGCTATCTGCAGGTTATTTTTCTGGTTTTATTGGAGATCCTCACTCCAACTCCAATTACACAGTCATTCTCAATAATGCTGAGGTTGGATCCTCAGCAGAGCTAAGTCGTATTCACATTCAGTACGGTATTATATCTGCGTGAGCCAGATATTCCAAAACTCAGCAAGTCAGATACATTTGAAAATATAAATCAAATATTGTTATCCATTCTGATAATTTCGCATGTGAACTTTTATCTCAGACAGGAATATATATGCCTTCAGTAACAGTTTTAGTTAAAACTCAGATTGAAATAAAGATAATATTTTAATACATCACACCCTGCCAGAGAATTATCTTTATATTAATGTCCTCTTTAAGACAATATAGCTTACAAGCTACCCAGTTCTGTAACATGCAAGTAGTACATATGGTCATAAGTATATATTTATTTAAAGAAATTTATTTTAAAAATAGCTTTTATATTACAAAAGCATGATAATATCAGTATAAAATGTTCCATTTTGCATTCTCAAGAACAATTAAATGTGTGCTTTTGTTTACCACAGTTTCAATGTTGTTCTGTCTTGATCTAACATCATTCTGTTACTTCACAAACTGTTAGGCTGTCCAGAGAATCTGTAGCTCACACTGCTCTTGTCTTCCCTTTCCTGCCCATAGTCATACCTCTGCCAGCAGGAACTCTGGTGTCAAGGACCACTGTAAGAGTGGGAAGTAGTACTACTGTATAATGTACATTGGGACATCTTGGCCTATAGGAAAAATGTTGATATAACAAGTCAGTCTGAATAAATACAGATGGACTGTGAATTTACTTGAAAGGAGCCTAGTAGACAGATATTTTTTTTCTGTTATAGTTCTATTTGCATACCTAGAAAAAAAATTAACATAATTCAACAGTTTTCCTGTAAAACATTTTAAGTTTCTCAAAGATGATTTATGTATTTTTTTGAGCCCAAAGGAACCACGTTACCTCCTTGTGTTCGGTTGTTTTTTGCAGACATTTTAAGACTCCCAGTAAGCTCCTAAATAAATAGCTAGAGCTGACCATGTAGATAACATGAGGAACAGAACTGACATTTTTGTCTCAAAGGTTAAAAAGCCACTGTCAGGTTATGACACAGGAATTGCCAAAACCACAAAGTCAGCACCCTGCAGAAGCTCAGTGGTGGCCGTGCCATCACTGCATGCAAAATGAGCTGGAGACACAAGGTGACAAGTGCACAGGCACAGGTGGACAAAGATGTGTAGTACATGTGGTACGTAACAACCTAAGCTGAGAAAGGGCATACAAGGGCCCACTGAAAGTGCATGCGCACCTCTGCTCGCCATCAACTCTTTGTGGGATCTCAAGATGCCAACCCCTAAAGACATGGCGGATCCATGATAGTGACTATCCTTATGAAACCATCCCAAGATTTTGGTTAAATTTCCATCTTTATTCCTCTCTTTCCTATCGCTACAGCCTCCTTTTGCATTTCACTTACTGCTTTTTACAATAAAAATTTTTGAGGTATGGCATCCAATTTTGTTTGCGTCTTACTTTTAACCTGGGGGATCACCAAGCAAACCCTTCCAACTCGAGATTGGGACAGGTAACTCATGTTGTTTGAAACTGCAGTTCTCTGTGACTAACTTTTGTTTTTAAATTCAGTGGTCTTTTGCAGTAACTGTAGAATATTTGTACTATTACTACTTAGCCTAAGGCGAAAGACTGTTATTCTCTGAAGCCCCTAAAATCTTCAGTAAATCAATGAACAGAGCACTGTACCAAAAATCAATAGATACTAGTTTCAAAGTAAAGGCAAAAAAAGTGTACAGCAATGCAAAACCTAACCTAAACAGGAAGTACAAATATTTTCAAATGTGTCTCCAATTAACTGTTCCTGTACTTGGCCCATCTGTAAGTAAGTTTGTAAAGACTTGTGTTTCTCCTCATTGATCATAGTAAGTCAGTAAGACAGCATCCCAACTCAGTTCTATAGGAAGAATTTCCACATAATATGGGAAACACAGTTCATTTCTACAGCAGGTACTTTGATTGCTCATCACAGCATAGCTTCCCAAATATTAAGATGTCTAAGTCTGCTCTGTGAATAGGCCTTTCCAAATTTAAACATAAATTCTCTAAATTATATATAGCTAAATTACAAAATAAATAAAAAAACATGATTTATGGAGCAAAGTTTTTTGCATTCTGTACTTATAGTCATGTATTTGTCTATATGTATCCGTATCTATATGTATAGAAGTGTATATACTTATGCGTATGTCGTATGAGCTATTTTCAATGGCTGTTCTAATCCTAAAAGTAGGTTAAATACTAACACTTGTTTGATTGTTCATGGTCAGAGTTACAAGACAAACCTTGAAAATGGAAAGCAACACAAACATTGCATTAGCGGATGAGATACCAATATTATTCCAAAAGTTCTTTAAGAAAGGATTTCCCACATTTGCATGCTCTTCCTTCATATACACAGCCCTCTCTGCCCCCTCTCACAACATAGGAAAGAAATCATATACTAGCTGTGCTTCAGTCCTGCAACACAGGTTTTAGATTTTTTGTATATCAGAAATCAGAGGAATATTCACAAGGATGACAGATGTAACACAGGACCTTTGAAAGATCTGTTCATTTTGGAACAGCAAATGGAAGAAAGTTACTAGAAGGAAGAGTTCCTAGAAGATATCTGAAATGCCATGAAATTTCTATGCCACTATAACAAACAATTTTTTTTATTCTTAAATAGAAGTATCATGAAAACTAAAGTAAGCTTATTTATATTTTTGATGGTGAAATTCATAGAAACTGTAATGATTTGGACACCTCATTATGCCATATGTTAACAGTCATTATCTCTCTGCCTACAGCCTTGCCACAGCATAGTTTTAATCTGTCGAGGTGTAAGCACAAATAGAATTACATGGAGAACATGCTGAAATCAGAGTCTGGTTTCATTTCTGGAAAGAAGTATGTACTAGATCTGGCAGAGAGAGATGATTTTCTTCACAGCAGCTCATACAATGCTGTACAAGATCTGTGACTGAAACAGTGTTGATAACACACCAACATTTTAGCTGAGTATCACCTACAAAACATTGAGTCCTTCACTCTTTTTCCACTCTGCCCACCATAATATCCCCTAAGGAGTAAGCTAGGGGTGGGAAAGGGGCTAGGTGGGGACAGTGGTGGGACAGCCAATCCTAGCTGATCAAAGGGGTGTTCCATACCATATAACACCATATTTGGTGATAAACCTGGGACGTAACCAGCACTCTGAGACCATCTGTGCATCAGTATACTGGTCAGAAATTGTGAGTGGTTACTTTTGCATCATTAGTTTGTTTGGCTTTTTGCTTTGTCTTTCCTTCACTTATTAATTTGTTTTATCTTGACCGATGAATTTTTCTTGCTTTTGTTCTTCTGATCCTCTCCCACGCCTGGCTGGTGGTAGGGAGTGAGTGGACAGCTGGTCGCTGATCAGCTGCTGGCTGAGGTAAACCCATCAAAAATATTATGTTTAAATGCAAATAATACCCAAAGAAAGATAGGGGCATAGCAGATAAACTAAGAAATCTACTAAAAGCCCAAGTGAACAAGCCCACTTGTTAATGCACTGAATGTGAACCCACAGATTGCTGATGAGATTGTCAGCTATGACAGTAATACCAATATTCTATGCCAAGTGATTCCTGACTTCTGGTTTTCATAAAGCATTCAGAGTTTTGCAGTTTCCATAAAATATCCTGGGTTCTCAACAATTACCTTTCTATTATCTTCACAGCTTCAGTGTTTAGATTTTTCCCTACATAAAAAGTCAACATCTAAGACTGAGAGTTCCTATATAATTCACCTCTAATTGTTACTTTTTCTTCATCACAATACTTCTTAATGTTCTTCGTCTAATCAGATTTTATTTTTACCGAAGTCTAATTTATGCTACTAGATTAAATGAGACCATTTTATTCAGGAACGTTAATGGCCTCCTAATTATTACTACAACAGCATGTAGAAATTAGTTTGGTTTATGAGTTTTCCTAGTACCAAGTGGTTTGCAAATCATTCTTTTAAAATATGGTTCATGAATCGAAACAAAAATACCATCCATTGTTCTCAGTTAAGAATTTATGAAAATTAATTTGTTTGATGGACATTTAAGCATGTGCTATGTGGTTTTAGTCTCAGATAATTATATTACTAAGTCAATGGGTAGGTTTACTGATGTTGGATCATGCAACATCTACTTGCAAAAACAAAGGTTAAACAAATGGCTTGAGTGGTGGAAATAAATTTCAGTTATACATTAACAGTAACTATATAGTGACAATATTGAAGCATGAGCAAGATACACAAAAAGAAGATATTCTGTTTTGTGTAATAACTCTCATAAGCAAAATATTTCAACATATTTAAAAGAAGCAACGTATGTATACCCTCTAGGCATACATGAATGCCATCATGCTGAAGAAGGTTCTTGTGTACAGTATTGCA
Organism: Clamator glandarius; assembly: GCA_033459285.1. Classification (NCBI taxonomy): domain Eukaryota; kingdom Metazoa; phylum Chordata; class Aves; order Cuculiformes; family Cuculidae; genus Clamator; species Clamator glandarius. Next base: position 962,715 of record JAUNZM010000523.1, on the reverse strand, counting down.
CACTGGACTTTATTTTATTATGACAGGAAATCTTATCCAAAAAACCCTAAACCTCTTAGATCCCATTTTAAGAAATATAATCAATGTTCAACTCTACAACAATCAGGAATGGATATTTTTCTTTCAGTAACTCAAATCACACCCATTCAGTATTCCTGTTCTCAACACTTTAATTCTCTAACAAAGTACAAAAGTAGATACAACATCCTTCACTTAAATTAACTCTTCTTTCTGTTCCTACGTACTATTTGTATCCTTCTAAATAAGAACCACCAGGAAATGAAAGATGCAGAAAACATTCTAGAATAACAAAGATAAATATATTTCTAGATACTTCTGTGGAGGAATCTTATATTCAGCAGTAAGATTTCAAGCATTTTGTTCCTCTGTAAGGAGGTTGATTCAGATGTTCTGTATGTGTGCAATTTCTGACAAGTCAGAAATTGAAATATTCTTTCCTTCACAACAGAACTGTTGCCAAATTCACATTCTTCTAATGTAAGTTTGCTACTGACAGTAGTGCATATTTTCCATGAAGAAGAATGAAGAGAGAACCTGTTCTTTACTTTCCAGTCTAGAAAAATGCCCTGCTTACTGAAGAAGGTTGTACTTTTTTCAGACACTATCTATTCTATAAAGAGCTGAGTAAATTGAAATGTGTAAGGATGAAAGGAAAAATAGTAGAAAGTAATTCTTAAGAGAATATTCTTCCAAACAGCCTGGTCTTATGTCTTATAAGGCCTACAATGCATAACTAAAAGACAAACAAAGAAGGCAATTGATTAGTAACTCATAAGTACTGTCCAACAAGTCGTTTGATCTGTGAAAGGAGCATGAATCCTACAGTATATATTCAGATATGAAAATAGACGTGCAATTACAGCAAATTATTATATATTTTATAGTATTATTTATAATTATATTTCTTAGAATTGCATTATACAATCTAATTAGATCCTGTTCTCATGGAATTCATCTCAACCGCCTCTAGTTTCTTCACAGAAGTAAAGTCGTATGAATAAAAGGGATTTGATCAGATTGTGAAAACTCATAGAATCATAGAATATGGAAGTTTGAAGGGACAATAAGGATCATCAATCCCAGCTCTGGGCTTCTTGAAGGACTACCTAACGTTAAACCAAATGATTAAGAGTGTTATCCAGTTACATCTTGAAATCTGAAAGGTTTGCTCTTCCCTAGGGAGCATGTTCCAGTAACCTACCATCTTCTCAGTGAAGAACGTTTTCCTAATGCCCAGGCTGAACTTCCTCTGATGCAACTTCATTCTGGTTCCTTGTGTCCTATCACTGATCTTCAGAGAAAGGAGATCAGCGTCTCCCCTTTCACTGCTCTACTTGAGGAAGTTGTAAACTGAGATGAAGTCACCTCTCAGCCTTCTTCGCTCCAAGGTAGAACAAACTAGGTGACCTCAGCAACTGCTCATAAATATTGCCCTTAATATGTTTCACCATCTTGTTCACCCTTCTCTGGACACATTCTTAATAGTTTGATGTCTTTATATTGACATGGCCACAACTGTACATAGCACTTGAGGTGGGATCGCACTATTGTAGTGTAGAATGTGACAATTACCTCCCTCAGCTGGATAGTTATGCAGTGCTTTGCACACCCCGGGGCACAGCTGGTCCTTTTGGCTCATAAGGCATAGTGCTAACTCATATTTAACTTGCTATCAACCCAGACCTCTGGATGTTTTACTAAGGGTCTGTTCTCCAATATCTCACCCCCACATTTGTATGTATAACTACGATTTTGTCTTCCTGCGTGGAGAATCTTGTGCTACCTTTTGTTAAATTCCATCTGGCTGGCAATTACCTAGCATTCTAGTCTATCCACATCTCTCTGTATGGCCTCTTCCCTCAAGGTTATGCAAAACTACTTCTCATTTAGTATCATCAACAAACTTATATAATGCATATTTGGTTCCTGCATCCAGATCATTTATAAAAGCATTAAATAGCACTGGCTTTCAAACTGAGCCTTAGGGAACCCTGTTAGTAACTGGCCACCAGCCCAAGTTAACAGCATTCACTAAAATTCTTTGAGTCTGACCAAACAGCCAAATGTTCACCCAATGTCTTAAAGACTTGTCTAGCTGTGTTCTGGAAACTTCATCCAAAAGGATACAGTGAGATACAGTATCAAAAGCTTTGCCAAAATCCAAAATCTCTACATCTACTTGTTTCCCTTGGCCAACTAGATATGTGACCTTATCATAAAAGGAAATTAAGTTGATTAAGCAGGATATTCCCTCATGAACTTGTAGTGGCTATGACCAGTGACTGCACCATTTCTCAAGTATATTTCAGTAACTCCTAGAATAGCTTTCTCCATAATTTTACCAAGAACTGAAGTGAGACTGACAGGTCTGTAATTACCATAGTCTTCTTTCTAATCCTTCCTGAAAAATGGGGCAACATTTGCCTGTTATCAGTCAACTGGGACTTCTCTAGAAAGCAAGGCTGCAAAAAAAAATAATGCAGAGAGGTCCTGTGATGACATCAGCAATCTCTTTCAGTACCTTGGGATGAACCTGATTTGGCCCCATACATCTGTGAAATTTAGAAAATAATAACTGTAAACCTTTGTCTTAAAACTGACTAACTCCTAATGTTATCCACATTTGTAGTTGATGAAGTACCTACAGAACAGGCATAGACAGTATGAGTAAAATCTCAATGATTTAAAAAAATACACATTTGACAGCCATATTAATGCCTCCTGGAAAGCAGGTTTAGAAAACATCTACTACTCAGCACTCAAAAACAGCTTCTCCAATTTTCTTTCTAAGGCAAAATCAGAATAAATATTATCAGGCATTTACAGATCACAGCAATCAACTTGCATCAAAAACATACAGGAAGAATGAGCTCAGATGTATTGACTTTTGCATAAAATTTTTACTTGTTTCCCTTTCTCTCTCTGAAGAGAAAATAAAACTAGGGCTGACAACATTTTATTGAGAGGATTTTTTTTTCTTTTTGATGTACAGGTCAGGATAGATCAAAATTTGTAAAATAAGAAACATTGTCGTGGTTCAAAATTATCACAAAAGACGTACTGTAAGAATTGAACAAAAAGATTCCAAGCATATACTTTAGGTGTCTTAAACACTACTTGGAACATTAAAATCAGTTTTCATGTGCACTATCTGTATCTCTGTGATTCTTCAATAACTAATCTAAAAACTGAATGACAGAATATTTTGTCAATGACGTTATCTCTGAAAATAAAACAAGTATCAGGAAAGTCAATAAGACTTTCAGTTTCTGAGAAAGATTTTAAATTGTTGAGCTCATTTAACTGTTGGTTTTCTTTTTTTTCATTTTCAACTAAAATCAATAATGTCTAGAGGCTATGGAAATTATAGATGTTGTCATTTTTGTAAATGGCTGAGTGGAGAATATAAACATCTTACTCTAACTGAAAAAATTGTTGCAGCCCACAGCACTTCCATTTTACTATGATATTATAAGGAAAATCAAACTTTAATAAAAGTTATTATTCTTTTTTTATTTTTTTTTTTTTTTAGGAAAAACAGTATGTAGGAATTCACAGGGTACTCTATGATCATTCTCTTAGCAGACAGAGAGGAAAACATTGGACAACCACTGTATTTACTTGAGTACAGACTATGCAGCTCTGACCACTTGGAATGCAGCTTAAGAGGTAAGATCTAAACAACAGTGCCCAGTGAAAGTGCACACCAAATGAAGGTGTGCACAACTCTATCAAATAAATCTTGCTAAAACTAGTCATTCTCCTGAAATGGGCCTTAAAACATTGCCACAAAGGGTGACTGTGAGTGTGCTTTGCAGTACTGTGCTTCTGAAGAAAGTCCATGAGTTTGTAACTCTTTGCAGCAGGTGCTCAGGAGGATTCAGTGAAATGCCCTTGGCAAGGATCTAAAGAATAAGGCTTTTTTCAGTGCTCTAGACAGGACCATTTTCCCAATGCAAAATGATGATGTACTGGTACTTTTTTTACAGGTCTTCCTATCAGAATATTCAGATAAGTAGGTAAGTATGTGTACCTACCCACATATAAACAGAGAAACAAACTCGTACCTTACTCTCAGTTATGAAACCTGAGGGAGAAAAAAGATAAAATTACCATCCTGCAACACAAGCATATAGCAAGAAAAACAATTCCTTACATACTTAACAGGACCCAGCACAACCCCATGAGGGTCTAAGAGATCAAGAGGGCTATTGCAAGAGGCATCATATAACTCTCAAAAGAAAAAGAGAAAAGAGGAAAAAAAGAGAAAAAAAAAAGAGAAAAGCAATGCCTTTTACCATCAGTGTGCTTATTAGTTGTTCTGCAGTCTATATGCCATAGAAATAATAGCAAAAATGTTTCTAACAGAAATGTAAGTTTAGCCAAATACAATACGGGAAGAAGCTACTCTTTTTCTTTCATTGTGACTGTGGCAGTTCTTCTCATTCCACTTATTTAGCAGTCGATGAGCTGTCCTTTTCACCTACAAACATGCTGATTATGCTATAGTTTGGCAACAGACTTCAGGTGCAATAATATTGATAGTTGCTATTTACCTGAAATGAAGTCTTGGTAACTGTGGTTCACTTTCTGTCTGCATGTCACTACTGATCTGTAATGTTAACAAAAGTAATAAACAAATGGATGCTCCAGTTTGTTCCACATGGAAGGCATAAGGGAAATTAAAGAATGAAATAGTAGCTTAAAACTAATCTGATCTACATATATCAAAATAAAATAATATTGTACATGGTTAAATTATTAATTCACTCAACGATAGGCATGCAGCTAGTGTATTACTATAATATAATGGTTTAAGTGTTTCTCAGGTGACTCCTTTAAGCAGAAATGAATTATGGAATAATGCCTAATATTTGGCATCTCATTTCTGGTATGCAATCAGGATACTGAGGGAACAATGTGTTTAACTGTTTTTCAGCTTTGGAAAACTTCCATTTAATCTCATTAATTAAATCTGGAAACTTGCTTACTGGAGAAGGGTTTAATAACACTGAGCTTTGAGAAGAAACAAGGATATATATGCATATATACAAATCTACAATGCTTTGCAATTTTTACACAAATGTTAAATGAATCATTTATTAAGAATTTTTGAATACTCAAAGACTACAGATATATTACTCACTTATATTCCAGTCTTCCTTGAATCATTTTACTTTTCTTTATTTTGAAACTGTGGAGCTTTCCAAGGCAAACCTTTGGCAAATCTTCAGTCACAGTCAATTATCGTCTCCACATACAGCTAAGCTTTAGTGTTTGCATGATGTGTCTTCCTGCCAAAATTCAACAGCTCTGAATGTGCAAATTTCCCACTGGATTTATTACTTAATTTTATTTTTTTAGGAGAATAGCATTACTATTAAGAAATAAAAATCATAGTCACATATTAAATGTAACATTTCCAGACTTTTTAAGGCTTCCTACATAGTTTTCCAAGTCATACATGAAACTTTTATATTTTGATGAGAGAAAAAATAGAATTTTTAAAAAGCATCTGTAATTAATATGTACAAAAGCGTTTATTTCTTTTTTATTCTACTTTCTGTAACAAATAGGATTCTAAATTGAAATAGAAGATGGTAAAATTTTCCACTAATTCAATATCAGATTATTGATTTGAAATTGTTTAAATAAAAATGCTCTACCACACAGCACTTCTTTTAAAATATATTAATTTCCCTTTTTGGTTCTGTATGGGTGACTTTCTTTCTTGTTTCAGCAATAACTGCACTTTCCTGTTTTCTGTTTGTCCAGATTTTTGGACTGTCTTCCTCTAACTTCAGCGTTCACCTTCATTATGAAAACTAAGGTATGGAAGCTTTTCACAGCACATCTACTTGGTCACTGCTTATTGTGGAATAAAGAAGGAAATATTCCTGTTGGATCTAACCATCAGAAAACGGTGATTATTTTCCCATGTTCATGAATCCTGGAGGCATAGTGCTGTTAAACAGTAGGAATATCTATTTAACATCTAATGCTTTGGAGATGCATATTAGTTTATTAACATTCGTAGCTGAGCTCTAAAAGGCATGAGTCCTCAAATTAAAATGAACCTACATTTCCACCTGTAGTCATTGTTTCAGTCTATCTAGCAAAGGCTTTAGTCTCCTTACACTAGGCCCACTTAAATTACCAGATACATTAAGATAAAAAGTCACAGCCAGTTGTTTAAATCCTCACCTATGTTTGATTTTAGATGAGCGGTGTCCAGACGAAAGATCATAGAATCATAGAATATTTGAGGTTGGAAGGGACCTTAAATATCACCCCCTTCCAGCCCCCCTGCCATGGGCAGGGACACCTCCCACCAGATCAGGCTGCCCAAGGCCCCATCCAATCTGGCCCTGAACATCTCCAGGGATGGGGCAGCCACAGCTTCCCTGGGCAACCTGTGCCAGTGCCTCACCGCTGTCATGGTGGAGAAATTCTTCCTGGTGTCTAGTCTAAATCTGCCCCACTCCAGTTTATACCCATTCCCCCCTCATCCTACAACTATAAGCCTTTGTGAACAATCCCTCCCCAGATTTCTTGTAGGTCTCCTTCATGTGATGGAATATTGCTATGAGATCTCCACAGAGCCTTCTGATCCAAGTGTTTATTTGGAGTCTATCACAAGTCAGAGATGACAGTTTCTTTGGTTTCCTTTGCCAAACAATAGCATATATGTGACAGATTATTAGCCTATAGCTATATATTTTTCAAGTGGAAGCTTGATGGTATCTTCATTATACAATTTATATAAAAGGCAGACTTTCTAGAAAATAATTCTAAGGCACTCGTGTAATGTCAAAAAACAGAAAGTAATTCTGCATATTCTGCAGAAGAGTGTAGATTCTTTCTTCCCAGCTGCGAAGTAATGGAAGTAGATTACCAAGCTTAGTAGTTGGTTAATTTCTTTCTATTATATTGGTAATCAGCAAATCTATTTGTTCTGTTTTCAAAACCAATAGTGTTATGTTTTGTGATTCTTAAATTCAGAAAAAAATCACTGTATTTTATTTAATAAGGATTTTTAGTGCACTTTGGAACTGAACCTGTTAGATGTTCTTCAATTTTCTTTTTGTCTTCTTTTTTTCTTCTAGAGTCCATTGTTGCTACAGCTAGGCAAAGTGCTTACTAAGTGCATTGGTAAATTTGCAGGAAAATATTATGTCTGAAAATATTAAAATAAAAAGTAAAATTATTGGAACAATTTTAAGATGATTATTCCACAAACCCTAACAAACTGTCTTGTAAGGTCATCCTTAGGAATGCATCATCAAGGGCTGAGAAGTTAAGAATGGCAGAACTAAGATTCTGAGAAAACCTTTAATTGACCACTTTTTGTGTGCACTTGAAGATCATCCTCAATTGCATAATCATACACTGTTTTTTCCCTTAGAACAACTGTCTCATTCCACACAGAATGGATTATGCTTACATAATGAGCAGCTATTCAGAATATTTTTCTTCATAATGTTTAATGAATGTCCCCATGGTTTATTTACAGCACATTATTCAAATACAACTCTACTAAGCAAATTATTACCTCTCCTATGAGCTTTCCCAGGATTAAAGGTATATCTGAATGGGAAATGACTGCCTTTCAGAAAAGGCTCTTGCCTTTCATTAGCTCTTTACAATCTCTGTGCACTTCTGATTTCAGTGCAGATATGTTTTAGAACTTTAATTATTATTTGAATTTTGAGTTATGAATTTATCATTACATTATGTCTAAGAATCATGATATATAGAGCACTTTTTAAATTAAAAATATGGATTCCTGATTTTTCATTTCACTTCAGTTTTCATTTTTATTTCAGCTTATGATTTGTGCAGCTTTTACAAGCTACCAGTAAGCAAACTATGAGTGCTGAGCAGCTATCATTGCACAAGAGTAGATATATAGAGGTATAACCATGTTTTCCAATTACATTAACCAAGAAATTCTCTTTTCTCATGGTGGAATGTTTTTCCTTACCCAAACCTCCCCCATGAAAAAAAAGAGGGAGAATAAGGGGAAATATTATATACTCTTTTTACAATGATTCAAACTTGATTATTCGTTCTGAATGTTTCTGAATTTAACCCTGAAAAGAAGTCCACAACTATCCGACTTTATTTTTCAGAATATGAAAAGGTAAATAACATACATTAAACTAAAATTTCCTTATATTTTATTTTTATTTTATGACAGGTTCATGTGTTATTTAACAAATAGACATACTGGACTACTTATAAATTTACAAAAGAGGGATTTGTGTTCCAAGATATCCTCTATTTTTATCATTTCTGGGGTAAAATACATTCTGGTTAATAAAATATGTTTGACCAGGAGGCTAAAGATATTTTTCTACCTCAGAGAAAATTGATCAAGTTGCTTAGATTCATTAAGAAATGTTCTGTTAGAATAAGAGAATAACAACTTATCTGTCAGAAACTTTGGTACACAATTTTGTTCTCAGATATGAACAACGTGTAGAAGGGCTCTGACAAGGGCAGAACATATAGTGATAAATTCACAACACACTTCTCAGAGTCTGCTCCAATTATCAACAATCATTTGTATGAAAGTTAATACATCAAAAGATAGAATTTTTTTTTCTGTATAATATCACTCAGTCTAAAGACCTAGATTAATACCTTTTCTCACAGACATAGTTTTCCCTGTACAAAAGCCAAGAAAACACACACACACCACCACCATCACCACTCGTTTCAAGATAAAAAATCTGGCAAAGTAATACAAAAAAGAAAAAATCCCAGATTTCTTGACAAAATAGAAGTATAATACTACAGTATTTTCAAAATGGGTGATTCTCCTAACTGTGGGTTATGAAACATAGCGTTCTAGTGAATTTGTCTCAGAAGAATCTTATGTCAATCGATAGAATCGGTGAGGGAATTTACTTTCTTGGTATTATTGATTCACTGACTCTTTGTGACCTATGGGTTGTTCTCAACTTTTTGCTGGCTAGAGGGCAAATTTCTTTCATGTGATCCTCACAAAAAATAACTTAAGCCCCACTTAATTCCCCAGTGATGTTAGGTAAGTAAAACATCTAAATTATTTGAGTCGCTTTAAGAAATGCATTCTTCAGAATCAAACCAAGATCTCAGTCAGTATTCACTTACTATTTTTCATGCATCTGGTGACTCATTTCCCCAAATTGTCCTTTTGTTCCTCTCAAGGATTCATTCAGGAGGTTCAGCTGACTGTAGCAAACAATTCTTTCAGTGCTATTGTTATATCATAAAATTTTCTATTACTATATTAGACCAGACTGAAACTTCCACTGAATACTCATATCCTATTTTTGCAAATCTTCATTATGATGGGTCTGATCGAAGCAAGTGCAGAAGTCAAGTGATTTAAAGAAAGGATGAACTAGATATTATATTTTCACAGCATAAGAAAAAAACCTCTCCAGCTTACTGAAAGGTAGAGAAAATTAACTTGAAGAAATTTTAAAGCACAAAAGAAGATCCTTCTGAATAGAAATCTTAACTTGGCCCAATTTATAAGTCTTATAAGACTGAAAGTCACTGATAATTAACTTATTATTTGCTGTACTAATTTTCTCAGAGGTTAAAGAGATTGGTCTTAAACTAGTATATATGAGAGCAAAAAGGAATACTATTCTGTTCATCCTAATGAAGACAGGTCATATCAGTCATCATCAGACTTATTCCTTCCCTATAATAATTAGCATAATCCTAGCTCAAAAACTAGTCTCATCTGCAGCAGTTGCTTAATATCAATTAGTAAGCATAAATAAATAACTGATCTTTAATTGCATTTACTGGTTTACAGAAAAATATTTACAAGCAGTATAATGTGCAAAAAATCTGTAGAAACAAAATTTTCATATCTGAGTCCACTGTAACAATTTATGAATCTTTGCCAACTTTATTAAGCTGATAGTCTCAGAAGTCTTATTAAAAATGAAAATATTTCCTTCTCAAAATAATTGTTTATTTTGAAATAACTTCCAATACATGAGTTTAAAAAGATATAAATTGCTTTTTCCAGAAATAGAAAAAAGATCTACATTAATTCCTTTCATATTGACCTGACACAATTATATTTCAAACCTTTCAATCAGGACAGAAAATCAAAAAGGTTAATATTTGTATGACATTAATCATCTGTATAGAAAAATATATGCAGAAAATAATCATAAAATGACTTGCTCTTTTCTGCAAAACTTTGCATAACTGCATAACTTTTCCAGATTTTTAGGTGCATTTCCCATGATTTTATAAGCCACAGTATTCATTCTCCTGTACTGAATATTCTGACTCATATTTATTTCATTATTTTTTCAGACACTTTGAAATGTCAGAACAGTATTCTGCCTTTAAAGAAAACAGTTGAATAAAATTGTGGTCAAGCTCTCCAGTTAAAGGTATACCTAGCTTCTTCAGTAGAATGGCTTTTCAGAACATTCCCTTACCTGATTCTATAACTACACTGAGTTTTCATTGCAGATTTCTTGTTTTATGCCTCCTTCACTAGAAGTGAGATCTTATGCTTCTTAGTTATAAATGAAAAAAACATATATTTATCTTAAAGCTGTTAATAATTTAGAAAAATTAGACCTTCAAATAGTCTTAAAGTGTGACCTTAATTTCAAAAGCTATGCAAAAAAAACCACTCAGGTCCACAAGACCTGTTTTTACAGCAACCTGTCAATTGTTTACCAAAAAGAAAAGAAAGAAATCTAAGTCCAGTATGGAAGAGACTTTCAGCTGTTTCCATGTCTCTTTATTGGGAGACTAATGGTTTCAAACTTTTAGGACTCTAACAAAAGATGAGGTTAAATGACACAAACAAAATACCTATTTGATCAGTTTCCTCACTGCAATAAAAATGCAGAAATATTATTTAACAATTTCTGCTGTTATTTACATTTACATGACTCCCTTCCAAACAGGGGAAGGGGAAGGGGAAGGGGAAGGGGAAGGGGAAGGGGAAGGGGAAGGGGAAGGGAAAGGGAAAGGGAAAGGGAAAGGGAAAGGGAAAGGGAAAGGGAAAGGGGAAGGGAAAGGGAAAGGGAAAGGGAAAGGGAAAGGGAAAGGGAAAGGGAAAGGGAAAGGGAAAGGGAAAGGGAAAGGGAAAGGGAAAGGGAAAGGGAAAGGGAAAGGGAAAGGGAAAGGGAAAGGGAAAGGGAAAGGGAAAGGGAAAGGGAAAGGGAAAGGGAAAGGGAAAGGGAAAGAAGGGAAAGGGAAAGGGAAAGTTTTTGCTGTCAGTTATTTCAGTGGCTTATGTAACTTACACCAGACTTTTGGACTAAAATGTGTATCTCAAATTCGCAACTGTAAATCACACAATCACAGAATGATAGGGATTGGAAGGGGAGATCTTCTAGTTCAATTCCCATTTTAAAGCATGTTCACCTATGTTAGGTTGCACAGAAGCACATACAGGTGGGGTTTGAATATCTCCAGAAGAGGAAACTCCACAACCTCTCTGGGTGACCTGTTCCAGTGCTGCATCACTTCAGTGTAGCTTTGCTTCATGTTTAGGTGGAACTTCCTGTGTTTCAATTTGTGTCACTGGGCACCATTAAAAAGAGTCTGGCCCCATCCTCTTGACACCAGTTCTTTAGATATTTGTAAGCATTGATAAGATCTCATCTCAGTCTTCTCCAGGCTAAACAGACCCAGGAGCCTCAGCCTTTCCTAGTAAGAGAGGTGTTCCAGTCCTCTAAACATTTCTGTGGCCTTTCACTGGACTGTCCAGTAACTCCCTTATCTCTTAAAAGATCTCAATATATGTTCACTCATGGTATTTGAAGAAGATGCAGGCAGTATGTAAAATTGTGTATGGAGTACAAAATTAAGTTTTAACTGTATTCTAGTTACAAAATATCAAGTCTGGCTTTAAAACTGAACCAAAACACCAAACCAGCTAATATTCTTCAAGTATTTGTATGGTTAAAGAGGCTTCTGATCTCCTGATGTTACTTTTCCCAAAAATCATGTTAGTCATATCTAATTGCCTAATGTCAGTTACAAAAGCAGTAAAATGCCATTCACAATAAAATCCAAAATTAGTAAATAATTCTATTCAATTATATAATGTTTCTGTCTTTGATAAAAGAAATGGGATTTCAGCTTGATATGACAATGATAATTTTGTCACTGAAGAGGTTGCACTTTCCACATTGTTTGTAAAATATTGGCTGCAAGTCAAAGAAATTAGCTGATCATTATTCAAGTCTCTTTCTGTAATCTAAGTGATAGGAAGAGTGATTTTTTGAGTACATAAAATTTTACTTGCAGAAGGTAAATCAAGATCTTGGAATTCAGTGAGAATTTGTGGGCGAAGGAGCAAGAGGTAATAACTGTCCCCATGTTTCTGATGTTAATCCTTTTGCACATCTTAGAGAGATTTTCATGATTAATGAGACAACCAAGGTCATGCAAGAAGCTAACAAGGGAAAAGGTCACAGGAGATTTACTGACCATGTATGGGGAGTTTGACTTTATACATGTACCTCAAGGTTGTTCTTCAGAGTTCCCATATATTTGGTGTCATGTTTCTAAAAGGAGATGATGCATAGCAAATACCTAAAACAATTATACAGGGATGGAGAAGATGACCTATTCTTTTTTTTTTACTGAGAGATGGGTCAAGAAGTTTCACAGTGAATGGGCAAGCCTAGAGGTGTACAGACCTCATAATTTATTTGTGAAATCTGGAGAAAGTGATGTTAATTATATAACTACTACCAAAGGATGTAGACATTTCTAAAGGTGAGAATGTAAGGAAGAGAAAGATACATAGAAAAACATTTTGTTGCAACAACAATGACAATTTCTGAAAAAATACTTATGGACAGCCTCCTTCAAAGAGCTAAAAAGTGTCTTGGTAAAATCAATGCTACAGGTATGATGAGAAACAAATTTGCCCAGTTCTTATTATTCACCTTTGAGACCCTGGCTCATCTTCTAGTGCACATAACAAGAGAGTGAATGATTCATTCTACACACAGTTGTTTAATGAGTGTCTTTTATTCCAGTATGAAACAGTCTTACAGACTATAAGTTTCTTGTATTTTTGTTGTTGTTGTACAAGAAGGTTTATAATTTTCCCTGTCGTGACTGAGAGGTCATGCAGTAAAATTTCCTGACTCATTCTCATAACACTTAAACACATGGCTGATCAGTCTCTGTTATTTGCCATAGTGACTGCTGCTTATTTATTTTTCCCCTTCTCTGTGTTGCATTTTGATGAATCCTTCAGAGTTCACACATGACAGCTCTTTTGGGTAAATGTGTTGCATTATAAATCCTTTCCTTTCTTGTAGATGTAATGTAGAATCTTTCTTCAAACATAAATAATTTTTCATTTAGCTTCAGAAATATGTCATCTCCTGCAGAACAATACACTGAATATCCACTTCTTACATAATTTGTCTTAGAACAACTTATTTCCTCCTTATTTGGCTTCCTTTCAGTTAGCATCCATCTTTTACTCCCACCAAAGATAATAAAAATATCTTTTTCTTCCCTTTTTCCTTATCCAGTTTGCCTTACACTGCATGAAGTTGATATTTCTCAGTATATTGTCTCTGAATCTCAGTATATTGTCTCCTACAACCTGGGCTTTATATTCTGTCATTTTCAGGTTTTGCCCAACATTTTAGTCTAACACCGAAGGAAATGTCACTTATCTTGCAGCTGATGTACAGTGTCAAAGGAATGAGTATCCATCTTTTAACCTTCACTGGAATATCTGCTGTTTCTTTACTCTAAAACTCAAGTCTCTTGAACAAATATCTCTGCAGCTATACACTTAACATGTAAATATGTATATGTATATGTATATGTATATGTATATGTATATGTATATGTATATGTATATGTATATGTATATGTATATGTATATGTATATGTATATGTATATGTATATGTATATGTATATGTATATGTATATGTATATGTATATGTATATGTATATGTATATGTATATGTATATGTATATGTATATGTATATGTATATGTATATGTATATGTATATGATTGTGTGCATGTATAATATATGCACATATATGTGTGTATATCAATATATATATTCAACAGCACAAGGAGGATTATTGCTGGGAGAAAAAAAAAATTGATCTGTGTCTTTTAAGTATGAATGGAATTCTTTCCTGAACTGAACAGCAGAACAATTTATTTAATTTGGTGTTGGCTACATGTTTCCTTTCTCAGAGGCAGAAAAGCCTATATTTAGTCCCATCGAGGAAATCATAAGTACATGTTAATAATATTTTTTTTACATTATAACCAGCTTTGTGAGTTTTTCAGGAAAAAGTTCTAGGATTATTTGATATGAAATCTGAAATAACTTTAAGATGTATTTTTCTTTAGTGAAAATACTGATTGTCCTTAAATTTTTATAGATTTCAGAAATGTATTTTGAAATTCCTGCATGTTCCTGAAAAAGTCTAATTTGTATAACAATTTCTTAATAGGATTGTTAGAAGGATAATCAAATGTTTAGAAGTAGCAACATTAGTAATGTTCTACAAATACTGTTATATAGATATAATTACATATATATATATGTGCTTATTATATACATAATATCAATAAATGCATATTCTACAGATACTTCTGCCTATATCATAATTATGAAGTCAGAAACCATGTATTTTTATATAATCATAAATATATATTTATGTATCATTTCTGTAATACATCTAGTCCCTAACAGGTCTGTAAAATAGTACTTATGAATTAAGAGTGGTGGACATTGGGTGAGAATAACCAGGTATTTTACGGGGTGCCTCTGATTCTCATTCTCATTACCTGCTTCCTCTATTTAACTTAACAGCTCTCTCTCTCCCAAGTCCCTCTTCTTCATGTTTCTGGCTGTGAAGCCCATCTCCTTGTGGCAGTTATCCTCTGATCTTTTCCAATACTGGTAAAAAAATAAGGGATTGTTGAGGTGTGGTCCATACTTTATAAAACACGTAGGCATTTGCCAAGAAGTTTGAGAGAATTTCTTAGAAAACTGAAGCAGAGAAGAACACACCTGTGGCTATAAGAAACAAATGCAACCTAGTTGATAGTAATCCTTAAATTTATACATTAAATTTAAATTTAAAATTCTTAAATATCATACAAAGTGAGAAATAATTTATAAATATTCTTCAAAAATGGTAGAATTTTAAGGAAAATAAGTTGAAACTCATCTAGAAAGACATGTTATTTTATTGACAAAGGCTCTGATAGAACCAAAGGGATAGCTTTAAAATTAACTGGGTAGAAGAAATGAAATAGAACTGCAGCATTCATGGGGAAATCATTAATTTACAGTTTGGGGTTTGTCTGTTGGGTGTTTTTTCTTATACCAAGGTAATGCCTGAGGAAGAAAATAAAACATAAAAATAGGCATATTTACAACCACTTCACACTGTATTGGAGAGAGTTATCTGTATATATTGTCCAGTTCACTGCAAAATGGAAAAGTTTCTGAGAAGTGCTTCAGCTATGATTCACCTCTTTAGGACATTCTACACAGCAAGAGATTTAATGAGTTCATACACTTCAATAAGAAGAAAAGAAGATTAAGGTGCTTCTTGACCTGAAGATATAAGCAAGCACACAAGGAACAAATTTCTGACAGTGGCCAGCTTTTTAATCTAGAAGAAAAGGATACAGTAAGATCCACTGCCTGAAAAATGACACTAGGGGATGAAAAATCAAACATGGACAAGAATTCTTTTGCAGCAGGGACAGTTTATCACTGTAACAGTGTATCTATTAACCTGGTAGGATCTCCATCGAGCCTCTAAATTGAGACTGGTTGTGATTAGAAAAAGTGCAATGGTGTTCAAATGCTGTATGCTTAAGAGGCATATTATTAGCCTGCATAAGACGTGCATCATATTAATGATCAGATTCCTACCCATCCTTAAAAATATATTCCATTCAGGAAGACATATAGGGAGGGAAGTTGTTATAAATAAATTACTTCATATATTTGTCATATGAATGGTAAAACATTTATATGCAATTATAATGCAACTGTGAACCTTAAATACACAGATAGGCAAAATACAGTTGTTTTACTTATGTGCTTCTCTTGTACATACATGCTCTGCTGAAGATCTTCCATATATCTCACACATGTATGAGTCATTTAACACGTAAATACATTTCTAATGTACACAATACTTGGAACAAAGCAGAGAGAAAAGTTTTGTTAGATACATCAACTTTCTGTCAATATATTCCAAAAACTTTGCAGGAGAACCATGACTAATGGGAACACACACAGTCATCTCTAAAAAGTTGCGTTCAAAATCTAACATGTCTCATTCAAAGAAATTCATGAGACCTTGAAGTCAATGACAAAATCAGATTTGAGAGTTTATAAACCAGAGAATCTTTTGTTAAATCATAGAATGATAGAATGGTTTCAGTTGGAAGGGCCCTTAAAGATCATCTATGGCAGGGACACCTCCCACTAGATCAGGCTGCTCAAGGCCCCATCCAGCCTGGCCTTGAACACCTCTAGGGATGGGCTGTCCACATCTTCCCCTGGCAACCTGTGCCACTGCCTCACCACTCTCATTGTGAAGAATTTCTTCCTTGTGTCTCATCTAAATCTTCCCTCTTCCAATTTAAAGACAGTAATTCTCATCCTAACTACCTCTCCAGATTTCTTATAGGCTCTCTTCAGGTACTGGATGGCCACTTTAAATTCTTCTTGGAGCTTTCTCTTCTACAAGCTGAAACCCCAACTCTCACAGCCTATTCTCAAAGCCTATGATCAGCTTTGTAGTCCTCTTCTGGACCTGTTCCAACAGTTCTGTAGCCTTCTTACACTGAGGATTCCAGAACTGAACACAATATCCCAGATGAGGTCTCAAGAATGGAGTAGGGGGAGAGAATCACCTCTCTTGACCTGCTGGCCACACTTCTCCTTGAAGAGCTGGAATTTGTCTTTCCTAAAATTTAAGGTTCTGACTATAATCCTTGCCTGACCCATATCCCTCAGGACCTTGAACTCCATCAATGAATTATTGCTGCAGCCCAGGCTGTCTCTGATCTTGATGTCACTGATGAGCTCACTTGTACTAGTGACCATCAGGCCCAGTGTTGCATCCCCTTGAGTAGGGGTTTGTATTACCAGGCTAAGTAATTATCTTTGATGCACTGTAGGAGTTTCCTGGATTGCCCACAGCTTGCCATGCTATTTTCCCAGCATAGGTCAGGGTGGTTGAAGTCCCTCAGTAGGATGAGCACTTGCAAATGTGAAGCCTTCTGTAGCTGGAGGAAGAAAGTTTCACTGGTAGGCTCTGCTTGATCAGGTGGCCTATAGTATACATCAGCCACAAGGTTCCTTTTGTTGCACCAGTCTTTTATTTAACCCATAAGCTTTTGTTCTTCAGGGACTGCTTCTCACACTCCATCCATTTTCTGATACAGAGGGCAATGCCTCTGCTGTTCCTTCCTGGTCTGTCCCTTCTGAATAGCCTGTAGCCACTCATAGCCATACTCCAGTCATTTAATTCGTCCCACCCAGTTTCAGTAACAGCAATCAGAACATAGCTTTCTAGCAGCATAGTAACCTTTCACTCAACCTGTTTTATTGTTCAGGCTTCATGCATTAATGTAGAGGCACTTCATCTGAACTCTTGGCCTCACCACCTTCTTCATGGAACACTCCTTATTTCCCTTTAGGTGTTCCATGGAAGTTTCCTTGTAGGCTCCTACTACCTCAGGAGTGTCCCCCTCATCAAAACAGGCAAGCTCTGCATGGAGTCAGGTTTTGATTGCTGTGGCAGCTTCTTCTTCCTTATGATATACATGGTTATGTATCTTGCTAGATCATCTCTTTCCTTTTCCTCTCATTCTTTCCAAGGAATAGTGCCTTTCTGGCTGTTAAGTAGCTAGAATTTATGGGCATTTTCCAGTTGATTACTTGGGCATATATTTGTTTTGATACATTTGGAATGTTAATCTTCACTAAATTGTTGGATTATTTATACATTTTATACAACTAAATACAACAAGATGTATTTGTAAAGGAAAACTGTAATCTGAAAGAGAGATAGTCAGAACTGAGGTGATAGGAGTTACATTAGAAGAAAATATCTAAGCTTTCTCATGGTTGGAAACTTCATCCAAAGTATTTGTTTATTTTTAAATGAACATCATTCAAGGTAAGTAAGTAGTTCACTAACACCACCTTTTATATTGTATGATAAGATGGCATCATTATCTGAAGCTAACAGCCACGACCTGCTGCTTCAAAATGTTCTCTGCCTCCAGATCATCAAGTAGAGTGGAGAATCAACTTCCAGGTCTGTGGGCAATTTCTTCCATGGACACCAGATTATTGTACTGGCTGCCTGCAAAACACATCCCCAAAGCCTAGAAAGGCAGATCTCAATTTGACCATTTTAGGTAGTAAGACATAAGTGAGGAGAAATTACTGTAAAGTGTCAACTGCCATAGAACTGAACAACTCAGTGTAGTAGGCCAGATGGCTATATTCCTCCAGCACCATATTGAGTTTCCTATTTAATTACAAAATTTTTATTTGAGCAATTCAGTAGGGAATACTAACAAACTTCCAGCTAAAGACATGCAAGTGTGCGCCAGCTTTGACAGGCTCAGAGCTTAAATCAAACAATGATATTATGATGAGAAAAGACAAGTTGGGGAGGTTAAGCATTTGGAGAATGATAGAGTGACATTGCACAGCCCTCTGTAAAATGTTGTTTCTTAATATTTGAAAGAGTTTATATTAATAATCATAATTATAAGCTAAAACCAAAACCTGTTTAAAATAATTATTTTTAAAACAAATTCATGCTGTTTGAACTTGATAGGAACAAATAATCAGAGCAATTAGAAATGTAGTGTAATCAGATGTTTCTTAAGTAGAAACTGTAATAACTTTTAATATAAAGGCAAAGGATCTCATCATCTGATTTAAAGATCACAATGGAATTTTACTCTATGATGATAAAATGAATATTAAATTAACAGGCTTATTATTTCAGCTCATGTAATGAAAACTTTTATTTATTACAAAACTATTAAATGTATTTCCATTTAATTTGTCTGACTGATAATCCTTTCCCAAAGGACATTCTGATCAAAGGCTAGGAAACCAAATCACAATTTGTGTTAGCTTATAACTGATAAATCCCTTTACAGAGAGATACAATACATGTATGGGTAAGAACTGTAGACTTTAAGCACAAAATTTGCAATCTAAAAGACATAGAATCCTCTACAAATTCAAACGGAAGCTCTTGAAATATTAGAGCTGCTCAAATTAAACTTCAGAGAACTTAAGATCACTTCTTTTAAAAAAAGAGAAAGGAAAACATAGAACCTGCAGTCTAACACAGCATTCTGCTCTTGAGTTGTCTTCATGCCTGATCCGTGTGAAGAAACAACCTCATTAAAATAGCTAGCTTTTTCCTAATGGCTGAAATAAAGAAGACAGGAGATAAAATCAAACTGAATTTTTATCATACACTAGAGAAATGCAAGGTATAACAAATCTACAGCTGTATCCAGCTGTGTATTTCAGCAGCACTGGTATCTGTTCATTTCTCTGAATAAAACAGAGGTGGGGGGAAGTAAGTGACTGCAGTTCAGAAGTCAGAGGAAGACGTCAACCTACTCTTTTACACTCCAAAGAAAACATATAAGAAGTAAGCTTACCAAAAACTGAATTCTAACTGGAACAAAGAGTGACAGAGTGGTGAAGGCTGAACCAAAATTCCACAGTAAAAGCAAAGTGTTGGTATTTTAAGCAGACATTTAGTGGTATTGTTATAGAGAGAACACAATTTGCTAAGAGACATTTTCTCATGGAAATTCTTGAGGCTCTATTAGTATATATGTAACTACTTTAACTCATGGTGATTAATGGAATCATAAAAGCATTTCAATATGACAACACACAAAATGTTAATTCAATCTATTTTTTCTCTCCACGTGTAATTAAATGCAAATGAGCTAATGTGGTGTTTCTTTGTACAATAATTAAATGAGAATATTTACAATTTAAAGATAAAAATGCAAAGATTTTTATATAAAATAAGAACCAAGCCTCACAAGGTCTTCCATAATTTGTCTTCTAGCATTATTTATTCTGTTAATTGCTCTAATAAAAATTTCTGATACATAAACTGGTAATATGAATAAACAGAAAAACATCAGATTTGTCTTAAGTTTAGACATTGTCTTCAGGGAAAACTTCAGATCTGAAAAGTACACTTCATCTTCCTTTAAGAATATGCTTCTTTGAAAAGGCTTGAAGCACTGTAGTAATTGTTGAATTATATGCTTGAAATTTGTCTTTAAAAGTCCTTTTTTTGCACTGGAATATTTATTTCTCCAATGTACTATTATTAAAAGTACTGACTAGTTTCTTCCCATAAAGCTGTGTACAGGGAAGGTAAATGTAAGTTTGATTATAGCCTGCAGGATTTCAGCAAGTGTTTTTGAGAAGGAAGAATAACAGTCCTTCTGGCACAAGAACATCACAGTATTTTGCAGTATGGATAATAAATCTAGATAATAGTCAAATAGTACATTCTGGAGTAGAAACATTCTAAATGCACCTACCCTATAGGAAAGGCTATATTTTACTTTTAATATTTTCTAATCATCTTCCTTAGATATTTAGGATTGACATGGTTTGAATATTATTCTACATAAAATGAAGACTTCACAATAAAATTATAAGATCTGTTTGCTTAAATGACTTATTTTGGGTGTTTCCTCAGTTACTTTGTTAAAATACATGTTAGAATGAATATCTGAGATACAAAAATATGTTTATGATAAAGTAAAAATGCAAATAGGAGGCTTACTGACACTCTAGAGACAGAATAGTAAGCCTGGTTTCTGTAATGCTTAATCTTAAAAAAATATATGCAAATATTGCAAGCAGCTGTTTTCCTCTCATAACACAGAAGATCTGTGTTCTTTTTTATTTTTCTATTTTTTTAATTAATATTTCAGCTAGATTTAATTTTGTAACCTGTGAGTGGTTTTGCTAATGACAGTCTTCCCTTCAGTACTACTATTCTACTGTTTAAAATAATTGGAACAATAAATCATGTTTGCATAGGGACATGGTTTAGTGGTGATCCTGTCCATGTCAGGTTAGGGGTTGGGCTTGATGATCTTGAAGTTCTTTTCCAACCTGGTAATTCTATGATTCCATTATTTTAACACTGATTTTAATATCTGTAGATGTTTTATTTAAGTCTATGAAGCAGATACAACAGAAAGATGTTGCAGTGCAGGAATAAGATTCTATTATCAGACCTGGGAGTTACTTGGCTTCTGAGCTTAAGCATAACACTTATTTTTTCTGTGTTTCTCCTGGGTTTAAAGTATAATGGAGATATTGAGAAGGTCTGGTTTTGGGTTTTTTTTAGTACTTCAGATCTCTATGACTTCTTCCATGATCCAATATATGTAAGTCCTCATAAAGATTTGGATACAAACTAACGTGGTTGAGACTTTTTTGCAAATTCGGAGAAATTATCAACATAATATTAAACACATATCTTTTTTTACTTTCCAGTAAGAGAACAATTCAAACACTGCAAGCCAACGTACATGATACTCTGCAAAGGTGGGAAAATGATTTCCGTTACTTGAAATCATAGTACTTACACACCCATAGAAAAAATCAATTACTTCATAATACACAAACTAGCATTGCTAGTACATAGCCACCAATATTTATGGAACACTTACTGGGATTTCTTTTTTTAATTAAGCAATGTCAGTTCTTAAAGTTTTGAAACAAAGTACAGAAAGTATGACCTTTTTATAAAATTACTAAAATGAAATCCAGATATTCTGCATACAGAATAGACTTATGTATTACTTTGTTCTCTTCTTGGCTCAACACATTTGTAAAGGTGGATGCAGGACCAACGTATAACTCATAGAATCACAGAAGCACTAGCTTGGAAAAGGCTTTTGAGATCATCAGCTTCAACCGCACCTGTCCACTACTAAATCATGTTCCCAAGCACTGCATCTACCTCCCCTTTAAAATACTCCAGGGACAGTGATTCAACAACCTCTCTGAGCAGCCTGTTCTGGTGCTTGATAACGCTTTCAGTGAAGAAATTTTTCCTTATGTTCAGTCTAAGCTTCCCTTGATGCAGGTTGAAGCCATTCCCTCTTGTCCTATCACCTACTGGGAGAACAGACCAATTCCCATCTCTCTACAAACTGTGTCAAAGGCTTTACTGAAGTCCAGGAAGACTACATCCACAGCCTTTCCCTCATCCAGTAGTCGAGTGACTTTAACATAGAAGGCGATCAGGTTAGTTTGACAAGACCTGCCTTCTGTGAACCCGTGTTGACTGGGCCTGATCACCCGGTTCTCTTGCATGTGCTTCATGATGGCACTCAAGATCACCTGTTCCATGACTTTCCCTGGCACTGAGGCCAGACTGACAAGAGGGGGAAGAAACACAGCCTAGTATAGAAAAAGATGCCTCTTGGTGACTATGAACAATTTTATTGTTTCAGCTGTAATATCAAAATAATTGTGTGTATACCCCTGAGACCTTTCAGAGGTCAAGATTCACATAAGCATGAATGTTCCTTGGCTCTGGTTTATGGAAGTTCTTATGAAGAAAGTACTAGTCAAAAGTAGTGAATTTTTAGGGCTATAGTTGAGACTACTCAAGCAGTAAAGAAGAGACATTACAGAATAGCTATGTATGTTAAAAATACTTGCCACTATCATTGTGCTCAGGAAGAATTCTTTGTTTTGTTTTGTTTATTTTAATCATGCTTTTTCAATAAATTAATGTTTTTCATAAATTATTTTGATGAGTAATGTACATCTTTCTTGAACTAATGCATATTTAGAAATTTATTTGAAGTTTTCATCATTCATTTCTATTACACAATGACAATTTTTGTTGTTGCTGTTGAAAAATAACAGCAAGCCACACAAAGAACACCAACTAGAGAAATTTGCAGACATTTGGACTGTTATTATTATAATCTCCTCTTGTATTTTTTACAAATCAATAATTGAATTCAGTCCAATTCTGAGTGCAAAACCTTTTTAATGTGTTACTAGGTCACGTAAGCTGCATGTGAACTGTGACCCAGAGTTTTTTGTAAGTACAGCTGTTTAGACACCATGTTACTTATTTTCCTAAAGTTCATATTCCACAGAATGTCCAGATCCGTATCTGGTGACATCAGTTGCTGATGAATCTGTACCTGACAGTTTATTCTTATACTTAGACATCCTAGTTTTTAAATTTATGCATCTTCTTCTTAGTATGCTGATGTGAGTTAACCCTATTACAGATAAGCATCACACCGTCACTCTCTTATTTCCCTCCTCCAGTGTAATGGAGGAAGAGGAAAGGAAGAATAAGGACAACAAATCTTACAGATCAGGATAAAACAAACAAGCAAAGCAAACAAATGGCAACCTAACTTAATAGGTTAATGTTGAGTGGAAAAAGAATAAAACCAAACAAAATAAGTCATGCAAAAGCAATCATTCACCATCTCCATTGGGCAAACCAGCCAATTCCCAAATAAAAGATGTTTAATCCCTCAAAGGCACCATTTTTCCCTTCTAATACTGAGCAAGAACTTATATGGTATGGAATATCTCTTAGGTTGGCTGGGGTCATCTGCCTAATTGTGTCTCCTTCCTGCCTGATGTTCACCCTCTTCATTACCCTTGTCTTCGCTAGGAGGAGGCGAGTGAAAAATCAAGAAGGGCATGTCATTGTGTAATCACTGTTAGAATATCAGGGTGTTTTCAGCACCATTTTGATCATAAATCTAAAACATAGCACCATGTGAACTGCTACAAAGGAAATTAACTATTTTAACTAGGTCCAGCATGTACTTAAATGTACTTTACATTTTAAAATGGACAACATCAAGATTTACTCAAGGAAATAAAAGATGTGACATCTTAACATAAACATAAAATGCATTAGCTGTACATTGGTTTGCAAATCCTCTTTACTTTATGAATAATTAATATAAAGTTCTTATTTTTCCTATTCATTGTAATAAATGCTTTTTTGATGGGTAGAATGAAGTAATATAGCCAGCTGATTATAGAACACAGTTGAGGTAAATTTGTTGCAGTTATTGCTCAAGCATAGGAAAAGATAGTCTTAATGCAGCTTACATTTCTTTAAGCCATATATCTTAGTTCTTTGATGTAGAAGTATATCTTTTGTAAATTTTCTTAAGAGAGTGTTTCAGAGTAATGTTCTTGTGATAAAATCAGAAACGGACTTTTAGCACATACTATCCTTTTCAAACATTGTAAGCTAACCCAGAATTAATCTTCAGTCTTCCATTTTAGACTAGATTTATGTTTAAGTGATATTCTACAATAGTTCTTTTGAGACCAGATCCAAAAGCTGGTTTGCTTATGCCTATGTTGAAGGAAATCAGTGCAAACACCATGTCTCGTATTTGACTATATAAGCTTACCACTCCCAACACATAAAACTATGATGCACACTGAGTAAATCCTTATTGCTTTTCTTTAAATAATAAAGCAGCTTTATAGTAATCCTTGCTTTTAACACATCACCAGGTTTCATTTTAATTGCTTCAGTATATTATTTCAAAGTCCATCTGAGGATCTCATCTATTCAACCTTAGAACTTCTTTCTGTGAAAACTGATTCATTTTCCTTCTGTCTTTTTGTCATATGAATGAATTATGTAAATGTGATGAAAAAATAATTGCAAATCTACAAAATGGTGAGAATTTGTGGAAAACACGTATTGGGAATATCTGAGGCATGAAAAAATAATGACTCCAGGGATAAGCAAAGACAAGGAATAAAGAGAGGGTCAGATTTCCATTAGTGTGTTAATCTTCAGCATGTTCTTTCCACTTATACATATAACTTCCATGATTGGAAAGGACAAACTTCAAAGAACTTCAATCAGGAGTACAAAAATAAACAATTTTCTGCTTAATTAAAAAAAAAAGTAATGTTTAGTCATCCAGATTTATTTATTCCTTCAAAAAACAACTTCTAATCATCAAGTGCAGTAAATACTGAATATATTTGTAATGTTTTTAAATACAGCTGATTTAACAAAATTACAAACAAATAAAAAGTAGACTTAATGTGTTGGAAAGATCTGCTTCTGGAAGATTGTTAGGGATTGTGTTTCTACAAAGCATTCAGAATCAATAATTACTATATCTAATATGTATAAGGCAATAGTAACTTGTAATCAATGAATAGTTTGAGCAGTAGCTGTTACCCAGCTAACCTGAAATAAATGTCCTGAAATTGCAAATACTTACCTAAAACTTGATTTTGATTGTACAAACCTATTTGTGTTTTAGATGATAGAACTGTAACTACACTAGCAAAGGCTTTTAGAAAAAGAAGAATTTCATTCTTGTTTGCAAGTAAAATGCTGCTATACACATTTGATGTGCCAGATACATGCTGAAATATGTGTGGTTATTTGAGGGACTGCAAAAATATACACAGATTTAGGGCAAATAGCTTTTCTTTTCTGATTTCTTTTCTGTGCTATTAATAGAAGTGAAGCTTAAAATACTGAATCACCATTTAGACATCTAATGTGCAAATAAATTATTAATACATAAAATACAGTTATAGAATTTCTGATTCCTCTTATCTACTTTTTCTTCTTTTCATTTCCATTGACTTCACAATAACTGAATACATCAAACTGTTGCTTACTGAAGGATTTTTTTGATTTTTTGAATCAGAGAAAATCTTTTGTAAGAATTTGAGACTTATATTTTTCTCTGATAAGAGTTTGGTGGGGATTTTTGTTTAATCTGGTTAGTAGAGAAATTCCAATTAGTTCTCCATCAAGAACATTCTACCTAAACAACTTTTTTATAGAAACAACTTATATTATCCACATAATAAGATTAGTTTGTTTTACTAAACATAAAACTGAGATCTCCTGTTCCTCCTTGATTATGTTGTAACCTCTGAATAAGCTTTGAGGGATTATTGACAAAATTGTTTTTAATATTTAATTAACTAGCTAATGTATACAGTTACAAATGGACAGTCGTTTATAGTTCTGTGTCCTGTGTCTGTTCATGATCAATTCTCTACCTTGAGATCAGTATGGCAATCATTTTTCCTGAGAGCAAACTAATTCAGATTGACTCAGTGATTTCAGTAAGAGTCTTTATATTAAATGCACAACTAGTTAAGGAAAAGATGAAGAAGAAGAAAAAAATTTAAAAAAAGCTTTCATTCTTAAGATTCTGATCTTGGATTTGTGTTTTATCCATTTATTCTTCAACAGTTAAACAATCTGTGGGAATAACAACACTTACTAAAGGGACTGATATACCTAGTTACACTATTTCTTGTTTATTCTTTCACTGACCCTACAAGAGCTATATTACATGCAGCACCTCTGCATGAAGTAAACAGACATGTTGTTTATAGCCTGATGATTGAATGAATTCTTGGAAGCAAACATTGAGTTTCTATCATCTTGTGCTTGAGATGAGATCTGATCTCTTTCTGTCAGGGAGAAAGCTTGACTTACAGAGCTGTTACATGCTTAGGAACAGGAACACTCTTGCCACCTGACTACTATTTCAGGGGCTACTAAACAAAACACGTTAAATGTGTCTTGCACCTGCCCATCCCTGCAATATCTTTAGCTGTGAGAACCCCTTGCTTTGCAAGTTTCAGAGATGGTAGCAATGAGAATGGCTTCAAGAGATTTTATGAATTTCATCTGAATGGAGTTGAAACAGCAGACCTTCAGAGTCTTTAAGTGTTTCATGACTAAAATATGGGTCTTGATCATCTAAAGGATGAGTTTAGGACTTAATTTCACATACTGTGGCATGTATGTGTCACCTAATTTTCACTTCATTGGCTTAGTGTTTACTTTCAAGGCAGGGTAGAAAAGTCAAGTCTATGCTATTCATTTTATGTTATGTTATTAAATTCTTATGTTAAATGGGAGCTATCCAACTGAGTTAAAGCAATTGGGCACATTAGTTTTCATTTCCAGCTTTGAGAGTATTTTAACTGTAATTCTGCTTTTATTAGTAAATTTGCCATATAATACACACTTGTCAGTTTTTTTCTTTCCAAAGCATCAGACATTTGCTGGTGAATATATTTTCCCATCTAAAATTAGGAGGTGTAATTATAGCATCTACATCTTTATTGAGAAAAGGTCTTTATAACTCCGAGCTAATTATGATTAATTTATTCATTGATGCTGCTATCATTTATATTTCAATGCACTTGCTAAAATGGTGATAAAAATTCAAATATATATCTTTAAATTAATTTGCTTTATTTAGCTGAATAAAGAATGTTTTGTAATCAGTAATAATATTTCTCATTTATAGTGTTCTTAATGAAAAATAACATGACAGTATCTTATATCATACTGAGACAATCTGGAAAACACCAAGACATATACATGTGCAAGTGCAGAAGAACAAATATTGTACTTCTACTGCAGTCACAGATGTGCTGCTGCCATCTTTTGGCTATGCAAATTATCAGCATGGAAATAGCAAAGCTTTTCAAAAAAGAATCCAAAACATCTTCTTAAAATGGATTTTAAATTGGTGAAATATCGTTTTACCTTATTGTTTCATGTAGTAGCATTTCATCACATGAATAATCTCATTGCCTGTGTAAAAAGATACAAATGGCTCCAATACTCACCTGTACAATATGTGCAACAAGACAGACATCAGTTGTGTGAAAGACATTATTAAAAAAAAAAGCACTCCCTCTTAATCTTTAGGGCCACATCATGATTATATACAATGAACCCACACAGAGCTGAAAGGTGAATGAGATCCAGCCAGATATACCTCACATTTTTGCCTAAGCACCTTCATGAAAGCTAAGCCAATGTTCAATGGTATTTTGGGATGACAAAGGCTTCAGCCAAGTCCACTCCATCCAATCATTTTAGGCAGAACTTTGCAATCCTGAGACTTTCAATTGTACTGAAGATCTCTGATGTGGAAAAGTATAGCCTTTCCAAGTGCTTTAAGCAATTCCTGATTTTTTGGAATGGTGCAAGTCCTTTACTTTTGCCCACAGCACACAGGGAGCGGAGAACAGAAATAGCCAGAAGCAAACGACTGACTACACTTTTCCCTTTCTACATTGTATCTAACTGGAAGCCAAGGATATGTCTGGGGAGGAAAAGAAAGGGGAGGCAGTAATTTCCATTTAGTACAGTAGCTGGGAACCTAAATATGTTTTCCACCCATGCCTGCAAGGGGAAGAGGAGCAGGGCCATTCAAAGGATTACAGTCTCCTTCACCAAAAGTGATATGAAATGATCAAAAGTCCCAATATGGAACCTTGTGCCTGAGACACTGTCTGGTCCTCAAAAAGCAAATGAGAAGAAATAAACTACTGAAGTTTCAAGAGGTCTTTGTTGGTTTTCTTTTACTTGAATAATAACCTTTAGCATGGTTTCTTCTGATTTTTACCTTCATACCATTTATTCTTTTCAAATATTACGACAACTGCTGAGTATCTATAAAAGCAACTGAAACATCAGAAAACTTCTCATGAAGTTTAGTAAGACTGGGTGCATGTTTAAATCACAAAAATGGTGCATTATGCAATGAGAAAAAATTACATTTCAAACTATCAACTTCACTATGCAAAAGTATCTGAACTACTAAGCAAAGAATAAAGACATTTTTACCTTTATTATTTGAATGATTGAACAACTGAATGATTTACTAGTTAAAAATCCTGAACAATTCACTAAGTAAAAAAATGGTCAACATTTATAATAAATCTATTTTATGCAGGACACTAAATTGAGTTCACAGTACCTTCATAGATATTGTAACAGCTAATGAATCTCTTAACATCTCTCACCCTTCTTTTTTTTCTAATGACTTTCTGAAAATTCACTGAATAAAGATGCTTGGAAGTCTGAAGTAAAGAGTCAGTCTAGGCAGAAATTTATGTTTGGCAGCAGATTCCACAGCAAGACACAGTTCTCTTGGGCAGGACTAGGCATGTTCTGAAATGCATCATAATTAGCTTAGCCATCAATATTTACAATTATTTCTGCACTTTTTCCAGGAGACATCTTTGAGGTATGTAATCTTTAAATGGAACAAGCACAGAGGTCCTAAATGGAGTCTTGGAGCCTACTAGACTGTAATATTAATTATGGTCAATCATATGAAGGTTGCACATTTGTATAGACTCAATCCAACAAACTGAAATCTCATAGTCTGAGTTCAGAATCAAGTCAGGAAAGCAATTCTTCTTTATATAACTTCATTAGGTCTATCTTTGAAGGATCTGCCATCAGTCACAGATTTCAAGCAAATGTGAATGGAAGTTAAGTAATTTGAAATAAAAGTAATATATAGATCTTTGAATAAAAGTAATTTGAATAGTTTATGACACCTTCATGTGATATAGAAAATAAAATTATAACAATAAGAAATAAAATGCACACTGACCTACAGCTAGCAGCAGCAATGGCAGGTAAGAAACTAACAATTTGAATGTGTCATAGACATCAGCATTATCTCGATTATCTCAATGCACAGAATAGGCTTTGGCCATGAATGTCTCTGACTGCAGCTGGGAGAAATTCTAAGCTCTTGGTTTTTGAAGATGATTTTTTCTTTTTTCATATTGGAGAATTTCAGAAGTACCCATTAGTACAATTTGAAATCACTCACATGTCCCAAAAGAGAAATTGATCTAAGAAGCTTTCTGGTTTTCACCTTTATGTGCACTTCACCTTTGAGATCCTACAATATGAAACAGAGATCTTCACAAGCACCTAAAAGTAAATCATTACATTTTCTATAGAGCTGTTTTAAATTTTGCCCTAAACATGCTACAGCTTTGATCTTGTAAGTATAAAAGTTTTCTGAATTTAGATTTGTAGTCACATCTTGGATCTTTGCAGAAGGATATGATGAAATTTGATACAGTGCATACTTACTTAACTACTACAGCTCTTTAACATACTTTAGGACAATTATCATTAACATGAGTTGAAATCAATTCATGTCAGATAAGCAGCAGTCTTTATAATGAATTCTTGGGCAACAGATTTTCATTCTAATAATGATTGTCTGTATACTGGAAATAAAAAAATGAGCCTATTCATGTGACAAAATATAGACTTGCATAGATGAAGAAATTTAAACATTCATAAATGCTAGATAA
The DNA here is from genome assembly GCA_033459285.1 of Clamator glandarius. NCBI lineage: Eukaryota > Metazoa > Chordata > Aves > Cuculiformes > Cuculidae > Clamator > Clamator glandarius. The sequence goes on along the minus strand of JAUNZM010000523.1, from coordinate 932,453 downwards.
GTTTCTGGAACATGCTCACTATTCATTTTATCAGTCAAAAATTATTAACATATAAAAACCACTGAAATATTCAGTGTTTGAACAATACATCATCTTCTTCCTGGGTGTAATTATAAAATGCAATAAAATCAAATTCCTGAAACAGTGAAAATATGAAAAGTAAATGCCACTTTCCTCTGCACATATCATTTCTATCATCATCAGGTGGATGATTATTACTAAAAGTTTTCTACTACACAAAGATAAGGCAGTGAAAAATAGCATTTGATAAAAGCTCCAAAGAGGTATAAAATTTAAATCTCATAAACAAAAATTTTGGAAAGACTAATAGGATGCTTTCTGTTTTATAGATAATAAAATACTAACAACAGATTTTGCTACAGTTCAAATACTGAAAAGACTTGTAACTCATAGTATCAAAGTTTCTGGTGTGGAATATACTAGAAAAAGATAGAAAACACTCAAGGACATAGTAGAAGATTACTGTAGCAATAACAAATACAGTATTAATCCTGTGTTGTTTATGAGCACACATCTGTAAAAAAAGCCTTAGAATTTAAAAAAAACAAATTGAAGAACAGCAGGGAGTCAAATTTCTGTCTTTCTTCTTTGAAGAAGGCTTTTTCTCATTTAGATTTCCATTTAAAGGAAGTAAATTAGAAGATTACCCAATTTCCAGACTTTAAAAAAGCTGACCATGGAGATATCACTGGTTGTGGAAAAGCTTATAGGACACTACCTTTCCTCCTACAGTCAAGAAGCAGAAAATTAACAACTCTTATAGGCCATTAAAACTAGAGGTGTAACAAAAGAGAAAATTTCTCGTAAGACGAATTGAGCTAAAATAGCTTCACTTAGTGCACTTAAATCATGTGAATTTGAAACATCAAGCCTTAGAATATACACATAAATATGCATCCATTGGGCAGCAAGATTTTCATATACCCATACAGAAGCACATGCACCCGTGCACACACACACACGGGCATACACACACATAAAGATTCTATTTGTATCTTGAATTTATGATTTAAAATCACAGATTTTACTGTGCTAAGCTAGTTATAGTAATGTGTTTTAACGAAGATTTTTTTCCCTCTAGGTAGTCAAATGAGCAAAACCTTCCCAAATTTAAAATGGAACAACTAGAAAGTCTCCATTTTATCTTAACAGTAAGAACATTTCATCTCCCAGTATCTTGCTCCAAGGTACAGATTCTATTTATTCTGTGTCAGAGACACGTGATTTTTAATTTAATTTAATTATTATTTACAATGTTTTGCTGCTATCTTGAACTTTATTTTAAAAATATGTAATGCTACTTTTGCATAGGTCTTAAACGTGCTTCTTTAAATGCTTCAAAACAGAGTACAGGTTCAGGGAAGCTGTATCCTGATGTCCATTAATTACTAATATTGTAATGGTCTGTAAGAATAAACTTTTCTACCAGAAGTGGCAGAACAGAATGTTAGTACCTTTCCCTCCTTTAACTAAAAAACAAAAAATAAAATCTTTCATTTTTTCATCTTCAGAGAAAAATATAAAAGAAAAAAAAAGCAAGACAATCTTTCAAGGAAGTTAGGAAAAAATCAATTACTGCCTCTCACTGTGTAGAATCACTATAGAGCAAAGTTCAAATACAACAATGTATTGTAAAATGTAGGACTAGGAAAATCTTTCAAAAAGTTCTCAGTGCATGGGGATATGTCTGGTTCCCTTTGCCAACAGATATAAGACACACAATCAGACATAAATAAAGAGATCAAAAACTGAGAATGAATGAACAGAAATACAATGTAATCATCTTAAGATAGCATTGGATAACATGCAGTAGCCAAGAAAAAAAAATTGGACTAAAAAAATCAAAATATTTTGAAATAAAATATTAATTTGAAATAATTCTTACATAAAATTCACTAGTTATATAAATTATTCTGCACTAACACATTTAACTTTGACACAGACTCATCAGCAGAATTTTTTATCTGATTTTAATAACAGTGCTATACTAAAAGAAAGATATTTACTAAATTATTGACAAAATTTGGCATCAAAAAGCTCATGTAATACTTGAAAACTAAATATAACCTAAATAAGCAGATATTTCATAGAATCATAGAATCACCAGGTTGGAAGATACCCACCAGATCATAGAGTCCAACCATTCCTATCAAACACTAAACCATGTCCCTCAGAACCCCATCCACCCATGCCTTAAACACTTCCAGGGAAGGTGACTCTACCACTCCCCTGGGCAGCCTGTTCCAGTATCCAATGACCCTTTCTGTGAATTTTTTTTTCCTAATGTTCAGCCTAAATCTCCCCTGGCGGAGCTTGAGGCCATTCCCTCTTGTCCTGTCGCCTGGGAGAAGAGGCCAGCACCCTCCTCTCCACAACCTCCTTTCAGGTAGTTGTAGAGAGCAATTGTAGAGTTGTAGAGATTTGTATTACTATGGGGATGCATGTAGGTATGTACAGGAAAATCTGCCCAACAATTATCGAGCACATAAGAGTAACTGCAGTGGTAGCACTTCCATGCTTTCTTGAGATGCTGAAAACACCAGGTGACATTAATATGAACTGAGGACACTTTACACTTTCAAAAAGTCAACAAGTCTTTGTGTAAATAAGAAAATTAATAGGGTGACATGATATTTCACTTTTAAAAGAAAAAATATTTTTACATTGGATCTCTTCCCTTGTATTCTTCAATATATTCTATATAGTTTCAGTAAGATGATATGCATAATATTTATTTTCCTGTATAAAGAGTTTTGAGGTGTTAAAAATCTAGAACACTGTGAAGAGTTTGATCAAACTCTACTATGCAAATGTGTTTTATTAAAAAATATATATTTATGCTGCTGGTGGTAAGACCACTTCCCTGTAAAGCAGTTTATTAATGCTCATTGGAGTCAGGGATAAAAAAAGAATTAAACAAACTATTGCTTATTCAGTCTTTGAGACTAGAAAAGGTAGGCGAACACAAGACTTTCAAAGCCTTCTTTTACATCATGCTATAATGACTGGCTAACACTGCCCAGTTTTATCTGTTCACATTACAAATTCCACTAAATTTCATAGGAGCATCATGTAATTGAAATGGTGTTATATTTTCCGAACACACATATATATCTCAAGACAAAAGACCTGAGTCTTTGTCCATGGCTTCAATATTGTTGACCTTTTCACACTTCTGTGCCTCAGAAGAGCAATCAAGATTGTTTAAAGAAACCAATTTCGTATTAAATTATTTTGAAGTGTTATTTTTCAGTCTTTTACTCTGTAGTTGTTCTTTGTTCTGTTAAAGCTTTTATGTGTATTGTTTTTCATGCCACCAGTTCTACAGTTTTAAATGTCAGAGTATTTATTGCTTTTGTTAGACTGTTATAGTTAGATTATTATTAATTACAAGTGACACTTACATTTTATTTCCTAAGCCATAGTGTACACATAGGATGTAGAAAAACAGAAGGCTATAAATACAGCTCAGACACCTTGTTAGTGGTACTTTTTTAACGGTTAATTGAGTATGGTTTAATTTTTTTGTTGTTTGTTTGTTTGGTTTGGTTTTGTTCTTTTAACAGTAGCTTCAAGCTTCTAAGCCACGATCATTTTTCTTGGCTTAGGAATGATGAGATCACCTGATAAATTCTGAATTCTTGGTGTTAGGCCTGTAGATAATCCTCTTCTTATGTTTTTCTGTTTTTAAAGTCTGGTTAAAATCATACCAAATTAAAAGGAATGATGGGACAAGCATAGAAAGCCATGATGAGCCAGTTTGGTAGCCTTCTCCAAATCCTGATACTTCATAGAGCTTTGCAATTGTTCTTAAACAGCTTTGTACAGGCAGGACATTCAAAATGTATCAGTATCTCCAACATTTGCAGGAGTTTGTAACTACTGTAGCCTCAAATATTTATCAGTACTGCCTGCTTATTATAGACAACTTAGACACTGGCATCTATGAACTTCCCTATGATTTTGTCATCTGTTTTTCATGCATTTTCATTTTGTCCTTTGCATTTCATCAGTCTCAGTCTCACTTTTCAGCTCATTGCCATAGGCTACCAGACTGGAACAAAGCTCTGTGTGATGCATAACAAAAGAAGAAGAAATCACATAAGGGAATTTGGCTACATCCCCGAAGATCCCTTAATGCTCTAAGCAGTGCAAGTTCTGGAACACTGGCCAAGTTGCTCAGAGTCACAGGATAAAAGAAGTGAGACGATACCAATACTTTCTCTGCTGCTAGCTAGGAGAACAAAGGATAACTGGCAAAGGGTTAGGCGAAGGCATCTTTTGACTGCAGAGACAGGTAAAGAAATAAAAAACATAGGAGATATGAAAGTGACAAAACTAGTGAGGCACAGTCTGTGGTTAAGATTCTTATTTTCTGTACTACAAAAAGCCATCCACTCGGTCATGAAATGACCCACATTGAAATATCAAGCCATCATATCAAGCCATTACAATGCATCTAAAAATTATGCACATTAAAAAATTACTAAAAAAAAAAAATGGTGAAGGGATAGCTTAGAAATATCAGTTTATATAACTGGTGAATATTGGTTCAAGTTTAAAAGCAGCCTTGTAGTCCAGAAAGCAGAATAACTGCCAGAACAGAGATATTTTAAGTGAGCAATAATTGTGTTCTTTGGAGTGTTCAATGCTCAGAACAAGCAGTTCCTACACTGCTGGGAGCATCAGGAAGAATGACTAACAAAATAATCTTATCACCTTTAGCACACACTAAGTTGTTGTATGCATGTACATGGTACTGCACATGTTGAAAAGACTGAAGAAGTAGCAAGCTTCTTGAAGGGAGGAAGGGCCAAACAATCAATAAGTACATCACAGCTTGATTACAGAGTGGCTCTGGTAGATTGATTAAAAGTACTGCTACCCAGACACTGTTGCCTAGAACGATGGTAGCTTGAATATGAACCTTTGAAGATGGGATGAAAAAGCTGTGGAAATACATACAGAAGGGATTATCCTGGCGGAAGGGGAGGAAGGAAGAAAGAAATCTACTTGTTATGGTGAATAAACTCACAGTAATACATGTGATTCCAAATCCATAAAAACCCAATATAGCAGGAACATGTGAATGAATTATACAACACAAACAATAGGCATCAAAATTCATTGTTACTCTACTATCAATGAAATACACTGTGAAGTTTCCCCTTTGTTCTGCACAGCAGGTAGTTTTGCAACGTCTATCAAGGGCAGCAGATTCAAGGATTATTTGTTTAAAGCATTGCAAATTATGTTACAACTTGTAAGTGAAAATAAATTCTTTCTCTGCTTCCACTATACCCACAACAGACCAATGAAGGCAGAACCAGAGAACATCTAATGAATATTAAATATATCCCAATGGTGTATTCCTAAAATATAGTCTAACTACATCCCATTGTAACTTGCTACATAGTTATATTATCTCTATGAACCTTAGTTTTTACTCATATAGTCACCATTACAATCAAAGAAAGACAAAGAAACACTCTCTTAAGAGCTCAGTTTCTTCTCCTGTTATGAATGATAACATCAATTCATCATTCTTTGTATGGTAGTTGAAACCACAAATTGAATATAATCTCTGCTGTTTTATGTTTCATATTAAAGGTCTCAATAACATTCATTATATTTTGTGTGAGACATAGCACATAAAAAGCAATTAAAAATATGATAGGTATTTAACACTTTGCCTTTTGAATTATATTTGTTCCCTATACATATGACGTAGTCTCATTTATACTGCGTTCAAACATAAACATTGCTTTTTAAATAAAACCATAAATTGTTTTTCACTTAAAACTAATGTTTATTAGGTAACTCAGCAGTTCCAATGAAAATTAGTCTTACTGTATATCCATCAATGTCATGCACACATTATTTCACCTTAAGATAGAGAAAGGTATGAAAAAACCTTCAACAAGTTAAAAAAAAGAAACTCAACATTTTTTTGCACTGAAGTTTTCCATCAAAACTTTTTTGCATTGAAAGTTTTCCTCTTTATTTAAAAAAGGAAAAAAATAGTGCACAGGTTTAAAAACAAGCAGGCAAACAGAAACAGAAATCGTTTTCTACAGACAAAAACTGAAAAAAATATAAACAAAGCTCCTTTTAGATGCACTGTATTAATAAGACTTTTATCCTGGTTGGGACTGTTGGATAAATCCTAGCTGGAGCGATTTATATCCTTATTGACATGAAAAACCTTAGAAAATGTGGTGTTTTGGAAAATGAGATATATGAGATATGTGTAGTCTGAGAAATGGATGTGGTACAATGTCGTTGAGTAATAATATGGTACTGAATGGTATGGTGCTCTGCTTGTGAACAGAGAAGGCCTTGTGGGAGATTTGACTGTTGGAGGGCACCTGGGGCACAGTGATCAAGAGGTGATATAATTGTCAGTTCTAGGAGAAGTAAGAAGGGGTCTCAGCACTCTGGACTTCCAGAGGGCAGACTTTGGAAGACTGGTTGATAAAGTTCCTTGGGAGGCAGTCCTTAAGGCCAAAGGAGCCCAAGAGGGCTGGATGCTTTTTAAGAGGTCTCTCCAAGAGCAAGACATCCCTGTATGCAGGAAAATGAGCTGGCAGGGGAGAAAACCAGCTTGGCTAAGCAGAGAGCTCTGGGTAAATATCAGAAAAAAAAAAGAGGAAAGTATATGAGCTTTGGAAGAAAGGGCAGGCATCTCACGAGGAATGCAGGGATGAAGTGAGATAATATAAGGAGGAAATCAGAAGGTCTAACTCGCAACTAGAACTTAGATTGATTGTCTAGTTTTGTGAAAGATAATAAAAAAACTTTCTACAAGCGTATCAACAAGGAAAGGAGAGCCAAGGAGAATCTCTGTCCTTTACTGAATACGGGGCTGGAGGTAGGGTTGGTATTAGTGAAAAAGGACAAGGATGAGGTACTTAATGCCTTCTTTGCCTCAGTCTTTAATAGTAAGGTAAGATGTTTCCTTGATACTCAACTTCACGAGCCAGTAGACAGGGAGGGAAAGCAGAACAGAGCTCCCATGATCTAAGAGGAAATGGTTAGAGACCTGCTTTGCCAGTTAGATGTTCACAAGTGTATAGTTCTAGATGGGATTCATCCAAGGGTATTAAGGGAGCTGGCAGAAGTGCTTGCCAAATCCTATTCCATAATCTACCAGAAGTCTTGGCTGCCTGGGGAAGTTGCTTTTGACTGAAGGCTGGTAGATGTTTTACTCATTTACAAGAAGGGCTGAAGGGAGTATCTGGGAAACTACAAGCCTGTCAGTCTGACCTCAGTGCTGGAGAAAGTCATGAAACAGGTCATCTTGAGTGCTAGTACACAGTGCACACAAGACAACCAAGTAATAAAGCCTATTTAGCATGAGTTTATGAAAGGCAGGTCCTGCCAAAATATCCTGATCTCCTTCTATAACAAAGTGACCTGCTTAACAGATGAAGGAAAGGCTATGGATGTAGTGTACCTGGACTTCAATAAAACCTTTGACATTACTTCTCACAGCATTCTTCTTGAGGAGCTGACTGCCATTGGCCTGGATGGTGCACCCTTTGCTGTGTGAAAAACTGGCTGGATGGCTGGACGCAAAGAGTGATGTTAAATGGAGTTAAATCTAGTTGGAGGGTGGTCACAAGTGATGTTCCCCAGGTCTCAGTGCTGGGTTCAGTTCTGTTTAATGTCTTTATCAATGATCTGGAGGAAGGGATTGAATGTACCCTTAATAAGTTTGAGGATGACGCTAAGCTGGGAGAAAGTGTTAAGAAGATTCAACGCAGTGAGGCTCTACGGAAGGATCTGAAAAGCCTGGATCAGTGGGCTAAGGCAAGCAGGATGAGGTCTGAGAAGGCCAAGTGCAGAGTCCTGCACTTGGGACACAAAACCTCTGTTCAGATTGGACATTAGGAAAAGATTCTTCACTGAAAGGGTTATCAAGCATTGGAACAGGCTGCCCAGAGATGTGGTTGAGTCACTGTCCCTGAAGGTATTTGAAAGATAGGTAGATGAAGCGCTTGGGGCTATGATTTAGTAGTAGACAGGTAAAGCTGGACTTGAAAATTTCAACGGTCTTTTTCAGCTTAGGGATTCAATGATTCTATGAATCAAAATCAGCACATCTATACCAGGTAGTACTATATCTCACTAGTAAATTTTACTTGTACAAAAACTGACTGTGTGTCTGTACAGATTTCCTGTTCTGAGTCAGTATCTCTGTATATTAGGTGCTACTCCAGTGACCTCTACCACCAAACATGCTCCACGCAATTCCCATACAGCAACTTAAGGGAAAATTTTGTAAAGCAGATTTATATAACTTACATGGGATTCAGACTCCTACCTGAATTCCATCATTTAAATAGAAAGTAGGATAACATTCTCTGATAAAGGAATACCAAAGACAGCAGCACTATCTTTGCACCCTCATGCTTGAAATTGTTAGTACTTGAACAACCACTTTACTACAAAACTATTATAAATGTACAAGGGCTCAGCTATAATGCATGTAAAGAGCAGGAAAAAAATACCTTAATATGTGGAATAGAAGTACTGTGTAAGGAACAAATATTAATTTTAGAAATATACATAACTTTCATTTTTAAATCATCGGAGATTTTATTCATATAGCACAATAAACAATGTCCTTTCAGCAAAGGGATATTCACTAAGACAGCTGTCCAAGGGAATGGTTATTGCTTCTTTTCCAGAGGAAGGAAGACTTACTAATAAGATACAGAAAATGGTCTAAAGAAAACACAAAAAGAAATTCAGACCTGTTTGCAGTTCCTGACAGAACTTCATCTTGACTGCAAAGATTCTTTGCACCATCAAGAGCTAAATGTGTTATAGTTGAAGTAGTCTGAAGAGATAAATCTTACAAAAGGCAAGATGGCTAGATGTTTGTAAGAAAATTGGAGACACTTAGTAGGGAGGACTGAAGTGGAAATATTAAGTGGGGGCAAATTAAAATTTAATTGTCTTCATTATATACATGATACACATGATTGTGTGCATGATATATTAAAAATACATTCTATAGAAGAGGTATTATTCTGAGATTAACAAAGCGTATCAGTAATACCTGATAATCATTTGACTTTATTAATTTTAATTCTGTTAAAGAATTTAGTTTTAATGCCTCTTTTTCCTCTGTATACATCTATGGCCCTCCTTTTCTCATTCTTAGTGAAACCAAACCCAAGTAAGTTTAACTATAAACTAGAGCACGTCCATACCTAGAAACTTTTCATTATAAAAGAATTTTATTAAAATGTCTCATCCTGTCCTACACAAAGCTGTGCCATGAATACTAAGGTATTGGTGCTTCTTTGTACTTTGGTATTCACTCATATACCTACATACAGATTGTTTCAAACGGTTCATACTGCAGGGGAAACAGTATGGTACTGATGCTTAATTATTGTTTACAAAGCTGAAGTTTCACAGAATATCTTTATCAGATCATTTATATCAACATTAATCACTGGAAAATGCTTATAGTTTGTCTTTAACAGAATCCTCTGCCAAAGGATAACATCTGTTTTTCAATGTTGAGCAACAATGAGGGTAGGAAGGAGAACTAAATGCAACAACTGAGCTCCCACAAGTTGAAGTAAAGACCTTTGGGTTTGAATGCATGAAGTGGGTAAAAGACAGAAATAGAGGCAATCACAGTCTAAGCCAAAAGCACCAAAGCCACGGAAAGCCCAGCTCTTGAGGACAATTTTAAGAGCTGTTCATTCAAGCTTACAGCCACCTAGAACCAAAGGATGTGAAGTGTTCTTACCCAGTCCTGACAATCATTCAAAACAATTTGCGTAGTGATGGCCTAAGTGCCTTTGTCCTTTTATAGTAAATTCCTAATGTAACAGGAAATCTTTAATTGGATGAAGAAGAATTAAATTAATTACTATGTAGGAGGAAATCTGTGACAAACAGAAATTAAGAAGAAACCAGAAAGAAAAATTATGTGTTTCTATTGTTTTTAAATATAAATGCATGTGAGTGGGGTTTCTTTGTTTGTGTATTTGTTTTACCTATGTAAATACATTTTGTGGTAGCCTTAGCTAACACCCAAACTCCAGCTCAGACACTCAGTCACTACACATACAGGCACTTAGACACAGAGTGGAATGGAGAACAACATAGGAAAAAACACAACAAGAACAATCAAACTTCACGATAAAGACAGGAGGATTACTTGCCAATTACTTTTAGAGGTAACACAGACTCAACTTTGGGAAAAATAATTTATTGTCAAATAGAATAGAACAGGATAGAGGAAAACTAAAAGATGAAAGTTAAAACAACTCTCCTCTCTTCTTTCCCAGGCTCATCATAATTATGTCACTCTAGACACCACTACCTTCCCACATTTTAGACATTAGTTCCCTCACACTTTTCCTCTGCTATAGCACGGGCTGTTGGTGTTCTGCAGTTCTTTCAGAAACATCTATCTGCAACTGTGTGAGTCTTCCATAGGCTGCAATGCGGAGATCTGCCCCACTATAGAGTACCTCATCTTCCTGACCATGGTGTTCCTTTTGCTCTTTCTCACTCTTTTTGTTCCCTTCTCTTCTCTTCATGTAGGATTTTCTTCCCTGTTTAAAATACGTTTACATAAATACATCACTAACTTTGTGGATAGTCTCAGCTCTGGCTTCAGGGAATTCTCTGCCTTCAGCACAGGGCAGCCCTGGTCTCTTCTGGCATAGGCCAGAACCTTCAGGCTACTAACACCTTGCCATGGACACCTGGAACATGTATAATAAATCATCTTTATTATGTTTCTAGAAGTATCTATCTCGTAGAAAATGTCTACAATTGTAGCAGCTAACATAAACCTTCAGCAAGTCATAGCTAAGAAACCAGTGTCCTAAAATTCAGCAAGATAAAGGCAAAAATATTGCTTCAATAAAGGTTAAGAGAAATCTAAATTAGTTTTATATCCGGATTTCAGCAGCAGAAATAAAGCTGCTTTTGTGCTAAATAAATGTATTTTGAGAGGTTAAAGATTCTGCCATTGATGTTCATAAACACTAAGTGCGCATAAAGTTTTAATACTTTAAGTATTAGCCTTAAAAGTAAGTTGGATATTTGTTTGTTCAACTGCTGAACTTGATGTTACAGGTAAGTGAGCTACCTGATACTTAGCCTGAGAAGGGTAAAACTAGGTATTTATACAGTGACAAAGGAAAAGAGTGGTGTAGGAATTCTAGTGACTGGTACACTGTGCAAATCAACACTGGAAGTGCTTAAGGAGGAAGTTCTTAGCTTCTGCAAGATTTTGTCTAGAGCTACAGTTGTGCTAGAAGATACTGCATGAATCCATCTCATATAGGCAGAATTACATAGTAGTAGTAGCCTTTGGCTGACACTGACTTATTAAGGATCAGCACCCTTATAATTTTGGACGTCTTCATTTTAGTGCAATATTAAATTTAATTAAACCATTGCCTTCTGCTTTGCAGTTACAGAGTGGTACAGAGTGAATGTTAGGTGGGACAACAGTAAAGAAGAGATACTGGTGTTAGAAATCTCATTCAGTGCTGAATTACTGAAATAATGCTTAATATATCTAAGTAGTGTTTTGATTCACAGCTGGGACAGATAAAAGTCTGTGAAGAATTTCTGTAAATTATACTGTCCTGTAGGGGGCCAAGGAAATGTTGTTTCTCATTTAAAATAAATAGTCTCCCCTACTAACTTATTGCTAATCATGCAGACAGCAAAGGAATTAAGTAGGCAATTTCCATACATACAACTGTGTCTTTTATGAAAAGCAGTTCACCAGAAATTCAGAGCTAATTGATTTAGAAGAATTCATGTTTGCTTTTTTTTTCAACACTGTAACAAAATCAAATTGTTTTATTTTATTCTACTTCATTTCTTATTGTATCATTTAAAATTTACAGGATTGAGTGTTCAATAGTTCTGTTTGTATTGCAAAGCAATGGGGTTTGCCCATAAAAGATGACAAATATTTTGTCAGATCCACAGATAGTAACATATATGCCAAGGAAATTGTTCATGGAATATAGAAGCAACATCACAATTTTAGTGCAAATGCTAACAGAAAACTCATACTGGCAGGCAGGTGTATGACAGGGCTATGACACATTAAAGACCTAAGGAAGGTCATCTCTTAGGAAGAATGTTCATGAATTGATCATTTTTCATCCTGATCCTCCACTATAAGCTTCTTATAGAATGAATCATATTGCTTATACTTCTAGCTCCTACACACAAATACACATAAAATCTAAAAGGAGCCAGAAAAGCCATCTGGAGTCTACAGAAATAACGTAATTTGTCCAAAGATTATCCAAGACCAACATCCTCCCTTACTTGCCTCATGCCTCAGTTTACAATTATCAGTTATGAAGCCTGAAATTTATAGGGTTGGAGTTGAGCTTTTATTCCCAGAATTCTCATTGTAATGATGGTGCAAAAATACTCCTGCACTTATTCTATGCTGAGGGAGAGAGGGGGGAATAAAAAAAAAGAAATTAAGATATCTTAAAAAGAATGAGAAATACAAGGAAGAATAAGGGTGAGAAATCAGTAGATACTTTCAATCTCAGCATTTACTCTCTCCTTTTTCTCTCTCACAAGAAGCATAACTTAGTTCAGAAGAATTAAAAGAAAAAATAGATTTGAAGGGGTATCAGAAGAAAATAAATGTAGAAAACAAAAATGCAACAAAGGAAATAAAATGGCAGGAATACAAAGCAACAACAAATAATGTAAGACTTGAATGAGATATTAAAATAATAAAATGCGGAAAAACAAAACAATAAAAGTAACATTTTTTGAAGTAGGCTTCTGTTGCCTGAAAGTCCATACATATCTTTAAAGATGATACAATTATGTCACTGAAGAGGCAGAGATAAACTTTGAAGAGCAAAGAGAACATATATTGCTTACCTGGAAGAAAAATTTGTTTACCAAAAAAAGAAAAGTACTTGGAATAAATTTATGTGTATTTTCCTCAGTCATCATCATATGGTCACTGCAGCAATTTCACTGATCTTTCCAAAAACAGAGTTCACTCTTTGGGAGCACGTTCTGTTTCCTAGGATTCCTCAAAAAATATAACATAGCAAATTATTGAGAAAGAATTAAAGAGATTGATGAAATAACAGAATACTAATGACTTACTGTTGTTCTACCAGTAATTTAGAATGATCTTTAAGCAAATGCATGTATATGTAAAGATTTTCTTAACTCATAGTAGAAGTATTGTATGCTCCTTTAAATGAACATTTGTACAAAGCTTACTTCTCTTTCCCACAACCTGCAGTTAAATGTCAGATGACTTGAAAATTAAGGAAGATCTCTATTTCTGTGAAAAATGGCTTTCTCCTTACTATGTATCATGTTGGAGGGAAAGGTACATTAATTATTAATAATCACAACCTAAGTGTTTATAAAACGTTGATTGCTTCTATCAGAATCCTCTTCAGGTATCTTATCAGGCATTACTACCCTTCCACATTATTTGGTTTGCGAGTTAAAAGTATTTTTACTTTGCAAGAAAAAAGCTCTTTAAATATATGAAATAGAGATCAAGAAATTGATTAAACCTAAAGATCATGAGACCAACATTTCTTGGAAGACTCTAACCCAGCAATCAGCTTCTATTTCATTAAAACACTTTTTTCTAGGAAGAGAGTTAATCATACATTTCAAGTTATAAAAGAATTTTCTATGCAATTAAATTAAGTACAAGTTTGTTGCACTGGAAAACACAGAGATTGGGAGACAAGAACAAAAGAGCAGCTGGTTCCAAAATGACAGAGGAAATGATCAAATCAGGAACAAGTTCTGAGAAAATGAATATACAGATAGTTGTGAAAAAAAGAGAGGAATGTGCACATATAAAGGAAACACATGGACAGGAAGCAGGATTTACTCTAACCTAGAAAAATAAGTGACTAGGTATTCTGTCAACAAAAATCAGCATGCTTGTTATTAGATCAGACTAAGAAAACCAAGCAGGCATCTTCAAGAGTCAACCATACATGGCCTAGGTTCGGCACAGGAGATCACAACATAGGTGTTTTAAGGAAACTAGTGCTCTGGGAATTTCTCCCTTGGACAGACCCAACTTCCCACCTAGAAGAACAAACAATAGAGATTGTGACCTCTTTAGGATTTTTCTAGTGCAGGGTTAAAGCATGACTTAATTAACTTAATATAAGTACCACAGAACTTCTTGCAAGATGGAGTTTGCTCTTTTCGGGTCTCCAGAAATGAAAGACTAGTGCAACAAACGGCTTACTCAGTTTCTCTTGAAACTCATTTCACTACTGGAGGCTAATTTTGCAGCAAATTAAATACAGTAATACTACATGCTGCTCATCAAACGTTAACAGTTTGGCTATTACTTCAGGTAAAACTGAAGCCACCACAAAACTGCTATAGTCATAGAAACATGGAATCATAGAATCGTAGAATAGTTAGGGTTGGAAGGCACCTTCAAGATCATCTAGTTCCAATCTCCCTGTCATGGGCAGTGACATGCCACTAGATCAGGCTGCCCAAGACCACATCCAAATGGGCCTCAAACACCTCCAGGGATGGGGCAGCCACAACTTCCCTTGGCAACCTGTTCCAGTATCTCACCACCATTATGTTGGAAAAAATTCTTCCTAATGTCTAATCTAAATCTGCCCTTCTCCAGTTTATACTGATTCCCCCTCCTCCTATCATCACAAGCCTTTATGAATAGCCCCTCTCCACCATTCCTTGTAGACTCCTTTCAGGTACTGGAAGGTCACTATAAGATCTCCTCGATGCTCTCTCTTCTCTCTTGTCCAGGTTGAACAAGCCCAACTCTCTCAGCCTGTCCTTGTATGGAGGGTGCTCCAGCTCTCAGATCATCTTTGTAGCCCTCCTCTGGACCCATTCAAGCAGCTCCATATCCTTCTTACATAAAGGACTCCAGAACTGGACACAGTACTCTAGATGAGGTCTCACAAGAGAGGAATAGAGGGGCAGAATCACTTCCTTCAACCCGGTATCCACGATTCTTCCAGTGCACCCAGGATATGGTTGGCCTTCTGGGCTGTGAGTGCACACTGCCAGCTCAGGTCAAGCTTCTCATCAACCAGCACCCCCAAGTGCTTCTTTGCAGGGCAGCTCTTGATCATGTCATCCTCCATCGTGTACTGAAAACAAGGATTGTCTCCACCCAGGTGTAAGACCTTGCACTTAGCCTTGTTGAACCTCATGACTTTCTCGCAGGCCCACTTCTCCAGCCTGTTCAGGTCCCTGTGGATGACATCTCGTCCTTCTGAGGTGGCAATTACACCACTCAGCTTGGTGTCATCTGCATCCCACCCACTTGCTGAGGGTGCACTCAATCTCTGTGTCAATATCAGTGGTGAAGATATTAAACAGTACTGGTCCCATTACAGACCCCTGAGGGACACCACTTGTCACAATTCTCCATCTAGCCTCTGAGCCATTGACCTCTACTGTTTGAATACAGGCATCCAATCAATTTCTTATCCACTGAGCAGTCTACCCATCAAATCCATCTCTCCAATTTGAAGGATGCTGGGGGGGACCATGTCAAAGGCTTTACGGAAGTCTAGATAGATCACATTTGTCAGTTTACCTGTGTCGACTGCTGCAGTTACCCCATCATAGAAAGCAACTAAGTTGGTCATACAGGATTTGCTCCTGATGAAGCCACACTGGATGCCATTTATCACTTCCATGTCATCCATGTGCTTTAGCATAGCAAGTGGGGTTCCCCAGGGCTCAGTGTTGGATCCAGTCTTGTTCATGTCTTTATCAGTGACCTGGATGAAGGCATCAAGTGCACCCTCAGCAAGTTTGGGGATGAAACTAAGCATCGATCTTCTGCAGGGTAGGGAAGCTCTGTAGGGATCTGAAAAGACTGGACCACTGGGATGAGACCAATGACATGAGGTTTAACACAGACAAATGCTGGGTCCTGCACTTGGGGCACAGCAACCCTATGCAGTGCTACAGATTAGAAGTCTGGCTGGAAAGCTGCCTGGAGGAGAGGGACCTGGGGGTGTTGGTTGACAGTGACTGAACATGAGCCAGCAGTGTGCCCAGGTGGCCAAGAAGGCCAATGGCATCCTGGCTTGTATCAGAAACGATGTGACCAGCAGGTCCAGGAATGTTATTCTCCCTCTGTACTTGGCACTGGTGAGACTGCTCCTTGAATCCTGTGTTCAGTTCTGGGCCCCTCACCACAAGAAGGATGCTGAGGCTCTGGAGTGAGTCCAGAGAAGAGCAACAAAGCTGGGAGGGGCTGGAGAACAGGCCTTATGAGGAACGGCTGCGAGAGCTGGAGTTGTTTAGCCTGGAGAAGAGGAGGCTGAGAGGAGACCTCATTGCTCTCTACAACTACCTGAAAGGAGGTTGTGGAAAGGAGGATGCTGGCCTCTTCTCCCAAGTGACAGAGGACAGGACACGAGGAAATAGCCTCAAGCTCCACCAAGTGAGATTTAGGCTGAACATTAGGAAAAAATTATTCACAGAAAGGGTCATTGGGCACTGGAATAGGCTGCCCAGGGAGAGGGTTGATTCACCTTCCCTGGAGGTGTTTAAGGGAAGGGTGGGAGAGGTGCTGAGGAGCAAGGTTTAGTGTTTGATAGGAATGGTTGGACTTGATGATCCGGTGGTTCTCTTCCAACCTGGTTATTGATTTTATGATTTTATGCACAAATTCACACTCACATGGGTTTGCAATGATTTGCAAAGAATGACAAGTGACAAAACAAGCACATGCAAAAGACACTTTAAATTTCACATTTCAAAAATTAATTGCAAATCATAAAGCAAATAATTATGTGGTTTAAACTTTCTGCATATGAAGAATTCTTCTAGGATACAATGCTTTCATACTTTTCAGGTGGCTCTACTGCACATTTCAAAGGCAACAATAAATGCGGGAGCTAGAAATTCAGACTCTTACAGAACCTAAGAACTGGAATGGAGCTGCATCCATTTCGTTCAGTGAATACCTAATAAGTAGCAGCAGAAGGAGTATAAAGTGGGATTGTTTTGTTATCTTATCTGTTGGAGTAGTAGAACTAGGTTGGGTGGACTCATAATTACTTTATTCTTTTACTATAAAAATGGTCTTATATAAAATCACAGCTACAGGAACTGAGGTTTCACTAGTTAACAGTTTATGCTCTGCTTTTTGTGTTTCATAACAGGCATAACTTGAAATCTGTATTAAATAAAAATTAAAGGCTTACAGCAAACTTGTTGTTATTAGCTTTGACAGAGATTCTTCAGGAAAAACAATTCTATTGTATGCTAACATCTGACTTATCTGAATAGATATGAATACAATTTTACCTATGGCATCTAAAGCTTTAGTTAATACATTTTTTCAGCATTTATATTCTGAACTGTCTCAAAGAAATCAATTTAAAGGGCTGAAGAAGAAATACTTCCTGAAAAGTATTTCTGAGAAGTGAAATCAAGTTTATAATAAAAAAATTATAATATTTTATTCAAGGTTAGATCTATTTACAATTATGGAGTTCATAAGCATGTTAAAATACTATTTAAAACATTTTTATCTTTTCAAAAGAATAGAATGACATTTTAAAACATTCTAATTCATATAATAAGCAACATTATTAGACAAGAAAAACTGTGTAAATAGACACAGACAAGGTTATGGGTGCTCTTATAGAGGAGTATAGCATTTATTCATCAATACTACTAAACGAAAACATTTTCTTTTTAACTCAAATAAATTCTAAGCTTATGCAAGTTTACTACACTAGTCTCTAGACATCAGTTCAAGAAACGCTAACAATAACCCATAATTTAAGTAATTTAAGTCACATAGGCAAAATAAAACTCCTGTCAAAATAAAGAATTTGTGAATGTTTCGATCTAAAATTCTAAATTATAAATGTGTCTGCATAAGTATGGGATCAGTCACTGACAAACAGTAAGAAGCTTAAAGATTAAACTTATGATTCCTAAAGAAGAATTTAAGGTCTTTTACCTTTTAAATTTTGCAGACAACGATATTGTTCTCTAACTTTTATTGTGTTCTTTATTCTTATGTTCCATGTGGTTTTTGTTCTGTAGCATCATAAAAACCTTCACTGGATAATAAGTCATAAATAGTTTTTACTTTGTGGATTTTAGTGTACCTTGATATTCATGGCGTATTTGTCTAGCAACTATGTGAGACAATGTAAATTTTAAAAGACTCCTTCACAAGAAAGGCTATGTCTTTCCCAATAATTCATCACAAGCTCAGGAACAATTCCCTACCAAGTAAAGCATAGCACAAAGCCAAAGCTTATAGATTATTATAATCAGGTACTTTTTTAAGAATAAATTTAGAGATATTTGTATACATATATTGACAGTAGCGCACCATTATGTGAGAAATATGATAATTACAATTCTAAATCCATGTTTTATCTGATCTCTCTTTAGCCATTAATTATTAAAACAAGAATTAGAACTGCTGAGGATTTTCCAGTTAAGTAGTTTTTTTGTCAGAAAATGCTGACTAATTGAAACCAAAAAGTTTTGCAAGAAAATAGACTTTTTCACCACACCAACATTGGGAAAGAGTTCTCAATTGTCATGAAATTGTCCTCCAGATCAAACACTTTCTTCACTGGCATAACTGTAGCTCAAATGCTGCAAGACTGATGCTGAAAATCTTGAAAGAGATACATATTGTGAAATGGGGAAATATTCAAGTTACTGCTTTCATGAGATTTAAATATTTCTATTTCTTTTTGTCTTGTTTGGGCTTAGTGGCAACCTTGTAATATTTTGTGCTTAATATTAGTCAGATTAGGTAAACAAGATCAGCAATTAGAGGGCAAAACGAGATGAACAGAAAATATCAGCTAAGCAAGTGGTTATAAAAAAAAAGAATGAAAAACTACAGTCTTTCAGTTGTCTTGAAAGGAAATTTCTAAAAGTGCAATAATCCAAATGCAGAAAGATTATTTTACCAATAGAAACATCGATCAATTGGGAAGTCTTTTAGTACCTACAATATTAGTTCTACAGATTACAGTCAAGCTCTGTTAAATAAACCTATGCCTTTAAAGGTGCCCCATAGCCTTAGCTTTCTTTAAACTGATATACTTTTTTTACTACAGGAGCAAGACAGAAAAGGAAGTTTGTCCTGTGCCAACAGTTTGAAGTACATGATGGTTAAATAGGTTCTCTGAGACAAGTCCTAGTTTTGTCATTCTCTTCCAGTTTTATAAACACAGAAAGGAGATGTACAATTAATCTCCCTGATAGATTGACTGACTAATCAAATATTTCTATGAAGTGCAACAACTCTAAAGTACTACATGCCACTAAACAGCCATGTACAACAACAAAAGGCAAAGGTTATGCACCTATGGTGAATTTAGACAGTCATCATCTTTCTTCTGATATCTTCCACACAAATATGTCCATCAATATTTTTAAAACCCTTCAGCTGTGCAGATGTTGAATAAGAAAAGGTGGAAATGTTATAGTACTATGAATGACAAGATAAACATTTTCTGCTTATGCCCAGCTAAGAACATAATGTGATTTTTCTACAGCATTGGAGGGTGTTAATGCCAATTGTTTGATATTTTGTCTTGTGATACAAGGTTCTCAGAGCCTTACATTGGCTGAGAGCTGAGTACAACACAGTCAGGGGCTGCATGTAGGGAGCTGCAGCACTCTGAGCAATGCAAATGGAAACTGAGTGTCATAAGCCTTATTTAGCACAGGGTACCAGTTACCACCTGTCAGGGAAGCTGTACCTAAAACTGCTGGAAAGTTACCACATTGAGTGGATTCATGGCTTGACAGCCTGCACCAAAAGTTGTCTATAAAACCCCTTAGCAGCAGGTGAGCGGCGCAGTCACAACACACAAGGCAGGAAGGAAGGAGTGTAACTGGAAATCAACACCACATAAGAGCAGAGTGCTCAAGCTGGAATTGCTGAGCCTTAGAGCAATGTTATTGCCTGTGAATTTGACACTGAGGCTGGCTAGAAGAATAGTATAATCTATTGAATACCATGAAAGCAATGGATATTTATGGAAAAAAATGAAAATAACTAGTTCTAGTGATTCAGGGTATTAAGATTAATTGATTGGTTTTAAAGAAATCTATTTTCAATATAAACTTCCTCCAAATGCAAGGTTATTATTTTCCAACAGAGTCATATAGTCATCTTCATTTCTTACTAGAAGAATTACTACAGTTTTGCTTGTTCTATTGACTTACAAAACCAGAGTAATAAAAATTATTTTTG
The DNA here is from genome assembly GCA_033459285.1 of Clamator glandarius. Lineage (NCBI taxonomy): Eukaryota > Metazoa > Chordata > Aves > Cuculiformes > Cuculidae > Clamator > Clamator glandarius. The sequence continues at coordinate 912,160 of JAUNZM010000523.1, read as the reverse complement.
GGGTTGGGGAATTGGAAAAAATAATAAAATTTATAAATTTCAATTTATGTTTGAAACTTGTAAAGCAGTCATAAATTGAAATAAATTAATCCAAATTCTTTATATTCTCTAAGTTTCATGAAATAAGTTTTCAGAAATAAGTTTCATGCTCTTCATTTCCTGTTCCTTCTTTTTATGACTTTCAATTACCAGTTTAGAGATATACTATAGAGTACCTTATGTAACAGCAGTAGCATCTGAGGTTAATCTGTACCAAAAAAATGTGTTCTGTTCTTGAAGCAACATGGGAGCATGCAAGCCATTCAAAAAGATTGAGGGGTATTTTTCAATTCTGTTTTGTTTCACCTTATGTTTTCAGTATTAATTATATCTCGAACAACACTTACTCTTCCTTTTTTTTGGAAAACTTCTCCTTCTAACCTTAAAGGCCAATATCAATCTCACAACAACTCATCCGAAACAAATTCTTGCTTTTGCTTTCCTTTTCATCTCTGTAGATACAGTAACATTCTTCCCTCATTCCCTTTGCAGTCATCAGTAATTAGTGACATTACAAAAGAATATATTTTGCTTGTAAAATAAAGCATAACGAATAAAAATGATCAAATAATAAATCCTTAAACTTCTGAAATCAGCAAAATTATGCAGTCCTAACTCATATTTACACAGGAAAAATAAATCTCACTGATTTTTCAATAGAGATTTTATATTAAATATAAAAATCCCTTATATTACTAAAAAAACAAATCAAGGGATATCCAGCAAGTGAAAAAATCCTACCTCTTGGATACAGATACTTACCTGTTTGTGTTAATATGGAGGTTTTCTAAATCCTGAGGAAAATAGATGAGGGCGAACTTTTGTAAGTCAGTCATGGATTTCGCCCTCCATACAGCAGGGCTGAAGACAAAAAATTATGTGTTCACACTTCACGATGATCCTAATTTTTGATCCCCTCCTCCACTTTGTATATAGTATACTGATATCTTGCCAGGACACCAGGAGTATCTGAGTAATTTATCATATGTTTGAATCTTGCTGAGTGTAATTGTATCGCTTTAGAGAACAGTGTTGAGTCTTTGCCTTTGCCTTCTTTTTCAAACCTTAACCTCCCTGCCTTATGCAACTGAGGGAGAAAAAGAACAGGAATTATCTAGCTTCATAGTATAATCATATGATACCTGTCACATGAAGAAGAGAAAGGTTTTGTAATAAAACTGAAACTGACTACATCCTAGTTTCAGAGCCCTAATAGTAAATCTCACTGTTAGTATTGCAGTGGTAGGCCACATGCCGTTTCAGTCTACTGTAATTCTAGCCATTAGCAGCAGCTCAACAGTGATTAGACAGGGTGTTGGCACAAACTGGTTAGTGCTTGGGGAGCTGGAGAATTAGTATTACATCGTGGAAGAAGCAGAGTAAGCTAGACTTGCTGTGCTTTAATGGTTACTTTTATGGTTACAGCACTGCATGGTTGTTTTGCAGTTAGTGGATGGAATGTGTGATCCTGCAACACAGTAAAGCTGTTATTAAAAAATGTAGATTTTTTTTTGGTTTTAATCAATTCCCTTCCAGTCCAGAACTGTCAAGGGAAACACCTTGTGGGGAGATGTTCTGTTTCCCTTTCTTTCCCCTTCTGTTTCTCAGAACATAGCTCTTTCAGAAATACTGAGGGAGAGGGGGGTGAGGAGGAGGTTAAAGCAAATTGTCTAGCAGCAACCAGCTTAGAGAGTATTTGCATAAATACTGTATATGTTATTCCAAACCAAAGTCACTAACTGAATGTTGCATTGCACTCACCTCAAAGACATCTACTACTTTCATATAAATAAGGTAATTTATTTTCCCCAGGTTTTTTCCGTAGACTTAGTTCTATGCCTGTCCATTCTGTCCTTCCTTGTAACTCATTCATCTCACCTACAAAGTCTTTTAACACTGTCCAGTTTCTTGATTCTTACTGTTGCTCTGTTTCTTTAATCTTTCTTCAGTGTCAAGATTCAGACTTAAATTGGATCAAGGAAAATTCTAATTATGGCAAGGATTTTCTCTGCTAACACTCTGTAGTTTTCAGGTCAAAATCACAAGCTTGTATTAGTTGCAGCATGAAAGTCAAAGGGCAAAAATAGACCTTGAAAGGTCATTTAGCCAGTGGTCTTGCCACTGGCTAAGGATGGCAAAATACCACTGTCATTCATGACACTCATCCTCTTCAACTTCTTCAGTGGAAGTTCAATAACACCCACAGGCAAACTACAGCAATTCTTAACAGTCCTTTCTATTAGTATATTTTTCATAATAGCTAATCTAAATTTCTCTTACTAAAATTTCAGTCAATTACTTCTTGTCTTATCTATACTGGACATGGAAAACTGATTAATTCCTCTCTTCTTGAATCAACTTTTCATAATTTTTAAAGCTGTTACCAGGACACTCTTCAGTTCCTTCTATTGCAAACTAAAAATCTTCAGTGAATTCACTCTTTATTTCTGTTTTCTAGATTTAGATCTCTAACCATTTTGATCTCCTCTGGACTTTGGTCTGCAGATCAACATGTTGCTGATCAACACTGAAGAACAGTGCTTTAAAACTTCATTCATTAGTGTCATTTGAAAAATATAATAATCCTGCTATTTATTAGACTCCTCAATCGCCTGTGGAATTACAAAGCTGTAGCAGATCTAAAAGAAACAAGTATGAAATACTTTTTGATATACATTGGTGGGTTTGAAAAGTATTGTTTCTTTCCAGTTACAATTTATCAGGGATACCTTGGCAGTGAAAAGAAGCCTATTGCTATTTTTCAAAGCTCTAGCAATGCTTATTTAGTTACCTAAATTAAAAGAGTATGACCAAGAGTATGATTAGGTTTGGTGATATATGCTGTCCAACCATTACCTGATACAACAGGTTGACATCAAAATCTCCCAGTCTCAATACTTGAAAAATCTGTCATATTACTTAACCAGCAAACATCTGACCAAAACTAAAAATTATTAATGAATAATGATATACAATTGCACAAGAACACATTCCATTTCCTTATCTTCAGATCTGTAGTGCATCTTAGCAAATGTTAATTGATCACTGTAGTAATTTTTAGACATCAGCTACTCACCATCAATTAAAAACTAGGTATTACTAAACAACATATATTTTTAGCTTCAGGCAAGCACTTTTCCTTTTAATGGCTTTAAAATAGGCACTTTGTACAATCCATATTATAGCTTATTGAGAAACTGTAGCTTAATAACATTATAGAAAGATCGATTATCTTTTTGAAACTTTGTAACCTTTAGGTAATTCATACATATATGTTTTAAAACATCACAAATTTTATTGCAAATTACGTCTGAAAGTGATGTGCCTCACTTACAGAATTTCAAGAAATTACTAGATACTCTAGGGCTAAAATCTCTTTGCCAGATAAACATCAGTGAATTATTTCATTCAAAATGGATGCCTACAGAAGGAAACAGATCTCTTTAAGTCTGCCTGGGAAAAAAAATGTAAAAATATTTCTTCTTCAGTTGTTATTCTTGAAATCAGATGGATACAGAACAATCATCAATATAAAACACAGTTTATTTATTAATTAACTTTTATTACTATATTTTTCATGGATCTAAAAAAATTCTATCCTTGGATTTCCAATGCTGGAGTTATTAAGGAATGAAGTTATTTAACATCACTTGTTGGTTCTGTAAAGCCAAACCAATATTTCCTTTCCCTTATAAAGTGACTCTGTAGGCACATTCTGAACCACAGAGAAAAATAAGTAAATTTTAAAAAGATTAAATATTTCAGTTTAATTGATTTGATTTAATACTAAAGAAAGATACAGTCAACAAATACACAATCCTTTCCTGACTGAAGGAATTTCTTATTTATTTTAGTAAATCTAGAGATAATGTATTATAAAGTACGTTTCGGGAAGCAGCTGCTGCAATGACATCCTAAAGAAAATTACATTTTAAAAAAGAAACATGCCTGACTCTGAAAAAGAACCATTTGGAATCGAATGCATAATAAAGTATGTTCTTTCTTATGTCATTGTTGTGTCAACATCTTTTCAATATTCACATTGGATATGATCATCTCACATTAAAATATGGTTAAGATCTGGCACTTTGAGTGAACATATTTGAGATACGTATATATTTCAAACATATATTTTAAATTCAATTTTGGTATCTCAAGCAGAGTAGTCAAAATAAAGGATTAAAAATCCACTTTCAAAGTTTAGGGATTTCCCACCAGCATCGTTATTCAATTTTTGAAGCATTTTACAACCAACTAAATTAAATCTATAACTCCTCATCCACTGTAATAGCTCTGGAAATATCAAGATTTTATTTTCTCTTTTCTCTTTGTCCCAAAAGATGCTCCCAAACTTCAGTTTACAGGTAGATGATAGTGGTATCTGTTGGCATAGCAAAGAATTGCTTCCCATATGAAATATTACATAGCAGAAAAAAAATGGAAAACAATGCATCCTTACTTAACAATCAGTACTGTAAATAAAACACAAAATGCATATTATTTCTAATTTTTCTAAAGAACTATCTCTCTGTTGCTCAGACCACTCTTTTTTCCCCTCTTAATTTAATTAGTTTAAACTACACTTTCTGTGGAAGCAGAGGGAAACCGTATCTCTTGAAAAATATCAAAGAGATTTTGTACCCAAAGTGGCAATCATAAAATGTTTAGGCTAATTTATAACACTGACACTGTTATTTAACTCACTTGCTTCGTGGTCTTCTTTTAGGCATCAGAAATATCAGAAACTCCGTATAGAGTGACTATTAAACTATGTATTCACTATTAACTGTAAAGCCAGGTTAACTCACATTATCTCTACAAAATGCTGATAAACAGCATACTTTCCCCTCCAGGTTGATAAATGCTGGTCTTAATATAATTAACGCTGCAGGAGCTGCCTCCTACACTTGCCAGAGATGAGTACAAGGAACTGACCTTCCTTGGACAGTTTCTCCCTTTTCTCCTCTGTTTTCAAATATACATACGAAGAGTAAAAAGCAGAATGCCCAGAATGTGAAATATGTCAATAAGGTATTTAATACTTACAGCAGGTACAAATCTATTTGTGTGGTTGAAAAATTCAGCCTCGGAATCCAGCTTCCCTGAATAGCAAGTAAAGTGCTGTTACATCCTCATTGACATCCAAATACATGTAACAAAATATGGAATTAGAAAATACGCACACATTGTAAATATTGAATAGGAAACTCTGATTGATTGCTTTTTCTCAGCTGCGTTCAAGTTTATTCTCATCGAATGACATGACATGATAGCAAGCTTTTAACAACTAACAAATAGTGGGAAGGCTTGGAGCATTTTTGATACGTGGTCTGGAAACATCCCTGAATATAACATGACAAGACTTTAGAAATCAAACAAAAATAATTATAGCAGCAATAACATAATATATGCAGCTAACCAACACCCACCTCCTCATATTTTATGCACACTATGAAGTTAATACATAAGATGGAAGGACAAATATATAAATAAAAAATATCACCTTGCCATGCTCAAGGAAGCTAAACAATGGACTTAGATATGCTTTAACTTAGATGTTTTCTTGCATTTCTATAGCTATACTTTCTTACTGCAGTGATTGCAAGTACTTAGGAATTTACTGGAAATGCTGATCTAAAAGGTAGAACAGATTTTCTTACATTATAAGAAAAAGGTTATGACACTTTCCCAACTGCTCTTTCATTTGTGGCTACAATTATTGGTTTGACCATTCTAGTAAATACTATTAAGAAATCTTAAAAGTTCATAATTTTATCCAGTTACCTCTAATTTGCAAGTTGATGCCTATATCCATGTATCATTTCACTGAATGAGTTAACAAAATTCATAGAGTTACTTGATTCCTGTTGTTTCAGCACAAATATGAGAAGCTTAAAAAAATAATTAACAGACATAGTCTCATAAAACACAGCAGATATTTTATCAGCAAGGGTGAAGGAACTAAGGTGTTGCCTGAATCTTACGATGACCTTGGTGAACTGGATTTAGAGTCATGGAGATTATACTTAATGTGAATGACCATTTGAAAATGAAAGGAAGGTGTTCCTTTACATACGAGGTTAAAGTGACTTAAGCGATTTAAAGATCTTTCATTCCATTACTTGCTGGTTTTATCTCTGACTTGGCAATATGTTCTAAAAATGACTGTGACTGGAAAATAGATAGCAGAAGGCAAAACATCACAAGTAAACATATCTTCATATTCAGGATTTTATTTAGGTTTTTTGTAATGTTCAAAACACTTGACAATGATTTGCAGAGGCAAGAAACCTTTCAGTCCTAATTCTTAATGACATCAATGTCAACAACATAACTCTCTCTAATGCAAGATTTTGAATGCTCTTCAAATAAATAGCATTTATTATATTCTTAAAAGAAAATATATGTCATCACTACATGCCTTATTTTGTTTAAGCTCCGTTGGCCATTATTATCTGAGCACTTATTTTGGCCACTTCTGCTAGTGCTCTCTAGAATTGCCTTAGGTGCTTTCAAACACATCTGAGAACGCTGAGCACTGACAAGGACTGAAAGCTGAGCAGTTAAGAAAAAATGTTATTTCTTAAAATGCCCACAAATTACTGGATTTATTGTTTTTCTTTAAAATATAAAAGGACAAAAATATCTTGTTTAAAATAGAAATAAATGTACTATTTTACAAAGTTTATACTTAGAAAAAACCCCACTTCTCTAACATAATTTCCATCTTCTGCAAATCGGGCCTCTGGCCTGGTAGGACATGCTGTTCATCTTCTCCTTCTACTCCAACCCTTTCACTGCCCAGGCCTTCCTTATTCAGTAGTTCCTCTAGGAACTCAGTCTCACCAGTGCCAAGCACAGGAGAAAATAACCTCCCTGGACCTGCTGGTCACACCGTTTCTGATACAAGCCAGGATGCCACTGGCCTTCTTGGCCACCCAGGCACACTGCTGGCTCATGTTTAGTCGCTGTCAACCAACACCCCGAGGTCCTTCTCCTCCTGGCAGCTTTCTAGAGAGACTTCTAGTCTGTAGCACTGCACAGGGTTGTTGTGCCCCAAGTGCAGGACCCGGCATTTGGCCTTGTTAAACCTCATGCCATTGGACTCTGCCCAGTGGTCCAGCCTGTTTAGATCCCTTTGCAGAGAATCCCCAGCCTCCAGCAGATCCACACTTCCACCCAGCTTAGTGTCATCCCCAAACCTGCTAAAGGTGCACTCGATGCCTTCATCCAGGTCGTTGATAAAGACATTGAACAGATCTGGACAGTAGTATCAATGTCTAAAATTTTCTGTATTAAGTACCTTCAAATTTGCTCAGCCACCATGATATTTCTAATGATAACTTTGAAAAAAATTACACATTTGAGAAATTTGGTTTAGGAAAATAATCAGGGGTTTTAGTTACAGTGTCTTAAGTTGAATTTTAAGTTGAATTTGAGACTTGTACATATTTTCTTCTGAGCTCTTTTCTCTCTCCCATAAGCATGCATAGCTTTGATATTCATATTCAGATTCTTTTAAATCATGAAAGACATTTCAAAAATATATTTTCTAACTAAACCACTTAACTAAACCACTGGAGAAAAAATTTTAGAAAACAATTTATTTGGTTTCTTTTCTTTTTACATCTATTAAATAGAAAGTAATTTCTATGCTTAAAAGTCTGTTTTACAAAACATGATCATACATTTCTGCTGCATAAAACCATCCTACATTTTAACCATAATAATATAAACAGGATTTTTATAGGCGAAATCAGTAATAATGGTGATAGCACGCTTGAGACGATTTTATTGATCTAACACTGTTTCATGCTTGTGTAATATTAATATCTAATTTATAACTCTGTGTCTTTTTTGAATTATTAATTTATTAATTGTGACCAATAAATTACTTTGCTGAGAGCTGCACAGACTAATAAGTGATAGGTTTCCAAAGGGTGGTAACTTATTTATTATAGATGAACAGTGTAGTTAAAAATGTTACAGTAATGCTATGATAAAATGAGAGATATATGGAGAAATTTGGGGCTTGACTAACATAAGAATAGTGGTAAAGAAAAAAATAAAACTGTAGGGGCTCTTACTCATCATAATGGTTAAGAAAAATCTAGCAAATAAAAAAAATCCCAAAAGAGTGTCAAATTAATACTGATAGTGATGGGTTTTTACCCAGAGAACAACTATAAATATGATTTGCAGTTGCCATAATATGACAAGTTCTGTGAAGGAAATCAATGAGAAAATGAAGTATGTACTGAAAATTGAGACATTTTTGTTACTATAGTTTTCTCTAAGTTACCAAATCATGTAACTCTCTCAGATCCCGGTAGAAAATAGTCACTTCAACTCACTTTTTCCTCTGTCTCTCATTCTCTGCCTATGTTCGTAAAAGCACTATAAGTTTTTGGTAAAAGGATTCCTCTAAAAAGGCATGCTATGGCCCACCCATCTGTGGGTTTCTTTACTACAAAAAAACCCAGTTCAGTTATTTGCTTTAATACTACTAACATGTAATGTAACCGCTCTTCTTGTGCCTTTCCATGAACCATTCCCCAAGGAAGCACAACCTGACCATCAGCTTCTTACAGGCTTCTTTTCCTCCCTGCCACAGGTAAGCAATCACATATCTCAATTATAATCCATAAAGGTGCTGTCCAAGTATGGAAGATTCCCACATAAAGGATTAATATAATGCAAAGCTTTGATCAAGCAAACCAGGAAAGGTTGTACATTGTAGTTATCACTGTTACAAATATGTGACTATCTTCCACCTATCTTTAATGATTACTTTCCCACTACTGAAGCATTATGTTACAAATAGTCTGGGAGAATATGGTAGCTTTAATTATTTTACAACAGTTTGAAGAAACTATTTGAGTCTCCAGTTAAGCACACTTGTACCTTATCCATATTTTAGGACAGTGTTTTTTACTGTTTTTTAAAGATTAAAGTTTCTCAGAGGAAGTAATTCAATATCACTGTAATACAGGTGTTTTAGCACAAATAAATAACCTATGGGGCAATCAAAAATACAGACGCAATATACAGTGTAAAGGATATAATAAAAACTGGGTTTGTAGGGGCACCTTCTCTACAAATGACAAGCCATTTCTTCAAACTGTCATTTATTTCTGAATTCTAATTAGTGCATACATACATTTTCCTATCTTTTCCTATTCCTCAATGAATTTATAAAAAAAAAACCAAAAAAACAAAAAACAAAACTGTATTGTCTCTTTACAAGGTCAAAACTCTTCCATGCTGTAGAGGCCAAAGTCTCATGGAACTACGTTTACATGTTTGGATCATTACCATCTAAATACTTTACTATTTCTCAACATATCAATTTAAATCGCAGGTTTTATTCTCTATAACTAACAGAAAACCTCTATGCATTGCTTGCAGGCTTAAAATTATAATAGAGTTACTGAATTAATTTTTCCAGCCTGTGTATACCCATTGTTAGAAGTTGCTCTCCTCTGTTCTATATCTTTACTACTCTCTCATCCACTCTTTTTCTTTATTGTGCATGGGCTCATGAAGGTCTTCATTTGCTTCTTATCCTCCCTGTAGGCTCTGCTGTATTATAGTGCTGAACTTGGGCTCCCATCACTTTGTTCTTTCACCCTTTTTACCTATACTTTCAACATTTCCTTGAATTTCACAGTCCTATGTCTACATTTTTCCATCTTGTCTTTTCCCATCAGATGTAAATGGTCATGTAATATACACAAGTTATGGAACATGGTGTGTGAATGTGACAATTTCTATCACTTAAGAGCTTTGTTCCCTATATGACTGTCTCAAATTATTCCCTGTTTCAGTTAAATTGTTCAATGATAATAGAATGGTCTTGTAAGACCTTGCTTTTATATATTTTGAGTAGATATTATATTTTCTGATTTTTTCCTGTACTAGCCTTAAGAAAGACTTTTTCTATTGTTTAACCTGTAGAGATTTGTAAAGTGTAGCTCTCTAGATTTCTATTTCATTATTATTCATGCAGGCTAACAATTCAGACTTTTTCTGTTCATGAACTTTTCATGCCGTTGTCTGCACTCTTTAAACAACCACTGAAGCCTCACTGCAGCATGCACTTCCTTCTCCTCAAGTAGTCCTTCAGTGATGAATGCTCAGGCTTAGTGCTGTGTTTAGTAATTGTACAGCTCAAGTGGCAGAGTTTCTGTTCTGTGGTTCTGTAGCCAACCAACGTCACATAAGGTCTGAATTTCAAAATCAAAGAAATAAATAGAAACTTGCTTTTGGCCAACATACAACTATTGAAGCTTAAAATTGAGTTTAATCAGCATTCACATCAATAAGCACTGGAACATTCATGAAAATTAAATATGGAGTTGGTCCCCTGAGGATATGTCATAGCACTGTTTCTTCTTCCAGTTGTAACCTTGGAAATCTGCTCTTCCAAGGGAGTATTTTTCCTCAAGGAAATAAAAAGCCAATAACTTCTAAGAAGATAAAACAGCTTATTTTGTCCTATCACTTTTTTCAGACTCTGTACCATCTTCAGAGCAAAAAAAGGGTATTTGCTTTTCCATCCCAATTTCTACATTTCAGTTTATTTCTTCTTTTATTTTTATGTTAAAGTTCTCAGAAACTTAAATAATTCAGACTAAAATATAGGACTTCCTATGCTTTCTTATTTTACTAGTTGCTATCCTCCATCATTTCTTTTGGTTTTTTTTTTCTTTTCTCTTTTTTTTTTTTATCATCATAAACCTTCAGCTGCTTTTCTTGGTATGTGGTGACAATTAGAAGAAGAACTTTTCAGTGATGGACTTCTAGAGCTCAATTTAAATCAACTTACTGGTTCCCTTTATATCAACTAAGTATCTGGGACAATATTTCTAAAATATGAGAGGAGAGTACAATGTCCTTAAGACATAGTTCCAGGACACCATTTTGTACTTCCATCTTGCAAAACAGGATACTTTCTTCTTCAATATCTTCTCCCTCTTGATCTTTCACACTGTCATTTCTGTTTAACTGCTAGATTTCAATCCTTTCTGAATATGAATGGTAGTTTCTTATGTAACTTGTACTTTAGTACACCCTGATGTGTTTCACATCTCGCATCACCTGAACAGTCAAAAACACAAGGACTTAAGATTTTAAAGGCCAGGTTGCTGTGTGCCTCAGCTTTCACTTTTCTAAATTAATGAATACCACTTAGAATTAATTTTTCACACAAATAAAACTATTAATCACATATCTCAATTATAATCCATAAAGTACATTTTTAATTATGTAACAAAAATCATATGCCCTTTCACTGGCTTCGTATTTCATTAAGACTGCATTCTTTTAAAGGTTCTATTCAAATAACATAATCCTACTTGCTTAAGAAAACTCAGAAGTGCTTTTAAATAATTCTCCATACATTGACTTCTACATTGTAAAATCAGTATGGTGTATAATTTTTGAAGTAATAAACACACAATGTCATTACTTAATATACATTGTGAATTGCATTAGCAAGTTTGAGTGTTCTCATTATAAACTGAACACACTACGAATATTAGCAGTTAGCAAATATTTCACATATTTTAATATCAACACAGAACAAAAAAGCCCTAGAAGATATGACTAGAAAATCAGGGTGTAAATATCACTTTTCACTAATAAAACTCCATGAATTTCAGGAAAGTTACCTTGGTTAGTTCAAGCATAATCTAAGAAAGACTCAGCTGAAGTTTAGGAAAAGAATACAGAGAAGAGAGGAGGATATTACATGAATCAGAACTAAAAAATTCTTCATTAGCGTTAATTTTGATTTATTCTTTTGAAGAATAAATTCCTTATCCTCCCCACTCCTCCCTTCCTTCCCCTCCCTGCCCCTTCCTTCTCTTCCCCTCTCCTCAGTATGACCTGTGATCCTACACTTAATTAAGGAGTTAAATATAATACAAGTTGATAGAACATGTAATATTCTTTATATCATCTCCATGCATGACTCAGTAATTGTAGCATCCCAAGATTTTTCTTTTGCATTACTGAAAGCTTATACACATCTTATTAAATATGACAAATTTGACTTCCCAAAGATGGAATTCCTATTTTGAACACCTTATTACTGTTCCTCTCATTTTTCCAAAAACATCGAAGAAAGCTACTAACACAGACAACAGAATTACTATCAGTGCAGATATTTAAATTAGCCTGTAGACATGACAGCACTAATTAGATTTAGTCTAGAGATAATAAACTATATTCTTCCATGTTGCAAAAAGGTAGGCCAATTAGAATAACCTTCTTTTTGAACAAATGCTAAGATTTAATAGTCATGTGAAACTTCCTTTAACAATAATAGGAGTTCTGTGCACACACTGTGGCGAAAATAAAGCCTTGTAGATATTTTCCTTTATAAAAAGCATGAAGTAAATGGGTAATGATACTGATCTCGAAGAGGTCATGCAAACTACAGTATCCTGAATGAGAACAGAATCTGGGAGCGTTTTAGTGGGGCACAGGAATTAAAATTAAGGAGGAGTGATAAACAAGACAACCAAGACAGTCATCTAAACTAATTAGTGTGAATGAGTTGGTCCAGATGACTCTGAGACTGAATATCTAGAAAACACACAAAGTAAACAGAGACAGAAGTAGTGTTTTAAGACCAAAATAAAGAAAAAATGAAAGAATGTGTTTTTCAATAGGTTGAAAATCAGTGATCTATAAAGCACCTTGGGATACATTGAAAGAGCCAGTACATCTGCACAGAGCAGACATTGATTAAAAGATCCCACTTGTATTACTTTTAGTGATATTGTAATTACATTAGCTATATTATTAAGTTATTACCTTGATTGACTGAGGAATTAGTATGCTTCCATCTTGCATATATGAATCTAATTCATTCAGATGACTCATACCATGTTCAGCTCCATCAACTACTAGTACTCTAACTTGTAGGTGAAATGGATAAAAACTAGAGCTTGTGTTTCATATCAAGTTCCATTTTTGCATTTAGATCTCTAGGCTTATGTTGCTCTAAATAACTACCTTAAGAAAAAACTATTCTGTATGTGTCTTTGAGTGTGAACAACTGTCTGGGCCTAGGCACCTTAACGTGGTGGTGTGGTTGCTCATAAGGCTCACAGTGTTTGTATGAATCCAGTAAATAAGTTGAGGCAAAGACTCCAAGAATTAGGATGAACATATGTTATCTCAGATCTTACTAACACAAGTAAATCAGAAGAATTATTATACATACAGAAACAATTTATTGAGATGTTAATTTCATCATGGGAACTCAGCATCTACAGGGATTCTGCAGAGCTTCTGTGACTGTAAGATTGGAAAGCCAATAATTAAAAATATAATTAAGCTGCATTTTACTTTCATTTTTCTCAAATGAAACGAAAGAAGTTTACAGTCCACCAGTGCATAAAATACATAAAGTACTATATTCACCTTCCGTTTATACATATTTCTGGAATTACATTTACCAGGAAAAAGACGTTAATGGCCATTCTTGGAGACTCAAATAAAATGCTTAATTGCTACAATGTGTATTACAGCTTTTATAATGTATTTCTGTAATGATTTTATGTTTTCATGTATTTTCTCATGCTTTTTGAATTTAAGAGAGCTAGGGCTAAAATGTTAGTATTAAATAACTTGTCCTTTATTTATCTCAGAAAAATTGGTTGGTTATGATCCATTCTAACAGAATTGTTTTGTATTTAGAGATGGTACTTGCACTTACACAATCTTTCCTTTGCTGAATAGTTATTCTTACCGCAATATTTACTGTCTCTTCTGAAATATACAGAAAATATGGACTTGAAGGCTGTTTTTCTATTTTTTGTTTCTTTAAAGATCATTGATATCCATTTTCTTTATCACTATGGTCAAAATCCTCTTTTAAAAAGAAAAAAAACCCAACAATGAGGTGGAAAGAGGGAAAAAGTAAAACACTAGAACCCTACTTTGGCAAGATTTCATTCTGTAGATATGATATTTCATTCTAAAATGTTCTGTACTTCTGCTACAGATTTTGTAACTGTCAGTAAGAACACCAGACAAAGAAACTATTTCCATCTTTATAGAAAATTTTTAATGTACTCAAAAAGATACACAAAGTTACTCAAACTTACTTAAATCTATTTTCAAAGATTGTGTGTAAGACTGAGGCTGATATTCACAGCCAGCTCAATTGCCATGCAAAAACTTATGATGGTGCATTAGAAAAATGAACATACAAAGAAAAAAAAACATAAACTAGAAAGGGAAAATCACAAAAGGAAAACAATTCAACTTCAGAAGGAACATGTAAAGTATTATTTTTTAAAACGATTCCAGTAATTCTATGAACAATACTTATTAACCAGAAAGCACAGAACGTAAAATCTAAAGAGGCTATGAAACATTATCTGAAGGATAATGAAGGTCAACCAAAATGCTCACAGGAAGAAAAGAATAAGGGGAATAGAAAACATTGAGTATGTTCTTTATACCAGAAAGACCAGCCAAGAATTTTAGGAAAAAGTGTTGTTAAGGAGTTGAAGGTAGTTTCATTGAAAGGGAGAGAAAACAAATGGTATACATATTATCTATGACTATTTTTTCTTTTGACGTCCTTTTCTCCCTCTGCTCTCCAAAACTCTTCTGCAACACTCATGCTTTTACCTCCTTAAAAAATTCACACATATACTCCTAAGGAACAGACATAATATTCAACTAGTAAGAGTGTCAGAAGAAAACAATGCCCATTTGTTTGAGGGTCTAAGTTTAATGGGAAAAAAACTAAAATATCTTTCTGCTAGAGGTATGCTTTCATTCAGATGATGCATGAAAAACATCCATCAGTGCAGTTGAGAAGCATGCCTAAGGTTAAGTACTACATCAGAAACAGAAAATTTGTTGATGGCTCTGTGCATAAAGAAAGAAGTTGAGCAATCACAATAACCCAGTTCTTTCACAACAAGGGTTTAGTTTGCAGTATGCCAGGAGTCACCTTGATAACATATTCCTCACACATTACTATCCCAGGAAACCTATAATCTCCATTCACGTGTTCCTCTATAGAAAGCATAACCACACATTCCTGCCATACTCAGCGATTGCTCTAAAGCCCATCATGTCCCACATTTTATTAAGCTTCTAATAATCATATGAACCATAACTTCATTGCACATGAGTAACCATGCTCATGTACTCTCTATTCAGTCATAGTTTCACCTTTCATTGCAGTATTAATCTAAGCACGCAAAACTTTCTAGACCACAGAACTGGGAGCTCTCAAGTTTATATCACCCTTAGTCTCAGACCTTAATGCACTACAGAACATGTCTAAATCCATTAACCAATGTCAGACTATGTTCCTTGGTGTGACTTATGTGGATTACATTTGGGTGATAATTAACAAAGCTAGTACTTCCACACTGAGTTTAAATTTTAGCAAGTGGATTTTAGGTTTCTTTTTTTAATCAAAAAAATCATCTACAAATTCAGGATTGAATTAATAAACGCATTCATAAATTGAATTACTGAATTCTAGGCAGTTTCAGTGGGACTTCTCCAAACTGGTAACTGTAGCGATTAAGGCCCAGACTCCATCAACGAGATGACAAACGAGATTACCTTTATTGAGTGAATGCAAACCTTATATAGTGTTTCTGCATCCTGTCAGCAGCTACCCCAGTGAATTTCCACCTGTGAGTATCCCACAGTTAGAGTGCAACCCACTATTTAGCACAGATATGCCCCTTAAGTCTGTGTTTCCTCTATTATTAGATATATACATAGCTCTGTATATACACACAAATACATTCCATATGTACCCCTGTCAGTTAAATAATTCTTTCAGAAGCAGAAAATAATAAAAAACCTCATTTTGTCTTTGAATTAAAGGTACTTTGGATAACAAAGCATTATTCATTAAAAGCAACTATATAATATGAAACATTAGTTGATAATGTTCCTTTGTACATTTTCAACATCAAATAAGACTTATTATGTAAACACATTGAATATTAAACTTGCAGCATTTGTGCATGTGTGCATTATACTGTTCTGTGTTACATGGAAGGATATGAACTTGTTTTCATACTGCAAGCAGTATTACATTGTGCCAGTTTAGTTCAACTGAAGCATCCCACTTCTCTGCATAAAAGCATCTTAATATTACCACAAGTATAACCAGAATAGTAGGACTATTGCATTAAAGATCATGATTGCACTTGTCTAAAATGTGATATAAACAGAAACCTTGTCAGCCATGATCTTTGTTCCTTCTAGACACCTCCACATGCACAAAAATACCATTGAAGGAGAACTGATTATCTAACAAAATCTTATTTTAATATTGCCTTTTTTTCTTCTAAAGAATTTTATCATTTCCATTTCAAATAGATATTTTAATTCTAATTACTATTTATAGGAACCTATTTCAATATTACAGAGTTCAATCTATTGTGGTGTAGCTTACTTGATCAGTTTGTAGTGATTGAGAAAGGAAAGGCAACCAAATCCACATGCAAAATGACTGCTTCAACTTCTCTCTTTTTCTCACCCCTTCTACAAACAGAAAGTGAGTATTCTTCCCAACCTATGTCAAACACTCCATCAGTTTTAAAGATAGGGCTCAGAAGATCACAGTGCCCAAAAAGCCTGCGTACTTATATATCTTCTTCAGCCACTATGCCTCTTAAAAATTCTTTTGGTGTTCTTTTTCTTTATAATTGCATCATTGTGGACTCCACTTACACTTTCAGGATACAAATGTTACTTTGGTTTATCAGCCTACCTTCTGCAGAATGCACAAAATGGGAGAAAATTTATTCTTCTCAATTAAAATTCCTACTAAATTGCCAAAATTTTTAAGTGTAATCTATGAGTCCAGACATACAAATCATCCTCTTAACTGTAGAAATGGTCATGTAACACTGAATCAAGACCTAACAAACAACTTCATGTGACACCTTCAAACAAGGCATTGTCTTTAATCTAGTCAGATTGCTTTCCTTACCTTCCTGCATATGTGCTGAAGTTATGGCCTTAACATACAAGAATAGGTAGACTTGCTTTTAGGCTGGAATTTGTTACACTGGATGTTCCCTGTATAGAGGAGACAGTCCATTTAAAATGATCTGAAGTTATGGTTAGGATAAAAAGAAAGGTGTGGAAGTCCTTGCATAATTGCAACTTCTGTTCATAAATGCATATATCTTTGTCTTAGAGAACCACGGCTGAGAATTTATCATCTCTAAAAAGAATTACATCAGAATTTTATCTTTACATGGGAGAAAAATGATTCTCTGAAGATTGACCTGGCAAACCTATCACAAAATTCTTCTGACATTGTGCTTAATTATTTTGAATGCAGAACAGGTTATTTAGAGATTTTAAGGATCTAAATTTCCCAGCAGTATATGTAACATGGCACTTTCTACCAGAACTCATGATTCAAACTGGGACATGAAGACTTTCTTTCTTGGCTTCCCTTTGACAGTGTAAGCCAGTACGCTTTGTAATGCAACCACAATATAACATGAGGGAAACTTTTCATGATGAGAGAGGGTTGCATTGCAAATTCTCATTATTCCCTATGAGAGCAGTTCTGCTGATTTTAGCAGAGAGCTGCCTGACACAATATCAACATGCCTATGAATTGCTTCACAGATTGTAGGAAAAGAGGAATTTACATAGTAATAACTTTTCTTAAAAAAAATGAGTTAAAGACATACATTAAAGAATATCTGTAAGTAATAAACTTACTTAATCTCTTCTAAGAGGCTTTTTGTTCTAAACTCTGTCTTCAAACCATTAGTTTATACCATTTTTTAGCATTTCATAATACCCTATCAAATGAAACCAAAATTGCATTTCTAGTTAGAGATGAGAATGTACATTCACTGTAATGCTCTTCAAACGTTCTTCTTTTTTTAGTTTCTTGATTTCCACCTACTAATTCAAAACTTTCTGTCACAATAAGAAATGTAGAATATATGTTACACATAGGAAGCAATTAGTCTGAATTTCTAGCATCATCTAGTTGTACTAAGCTACTTTCTGTAAGAGAACTTCGTCAGAATCTCACTGTTCTTGACAAGAAGACTGCGCCTTAAAGGGTGATATTGCAAATTTTAACCTCTGCTTTTTTTAATTCAAGATCTAAAGTTTTTAATAAATAATGGAAATAGAATGCACAAGGACTTAATTGCAGATTGATCCCATAGTGTTTCATGAGAGTGTTTCATGGGTTTCCCTGAGATTATTCATGAAGTGAAATAATACAGACTCTCCATTAGATAATGAGAAGCAAAAAGAAGTTTCCAGATTTTGATGTGTACAAATATTTTGTGATTAAAGATGAATCAAAAATCTTCAGAGAAGTTTTAGTTTTCTACGTTTTTGAAACATCAGTATAAAGATGGAAATTATTTTATCCAATTATATAACAATGTAAAATGAGATGACCTCTGCTTTAAACCATGGCTTTAACAGTCCCGTTTGTGAAGACGATTAAAAACAATAACATGAATTTAACTATAAGTTATCTTCATTATTTGATATGGTTTTAAGACTATTTTATCAAGTGCAACCTTCTATCTGAAGATTTTGACATGGGTTATAGCCACATCTATCATATTTTCTAATATGGTGGTCTTTCAAGTAAAGCAGGATGATTCCTGTGAAAGTGAGAGATTCTCAGTCTTGCAGTTTTTAAGGGGTCTTCTACATATTTCAAAATTAAATATGGTAGTGAGAACTAATTTAAGATTACTTTGGTGTGGTGTATAAGGGGAGAATATGAACTGTTAACTTTACTTTTGTGTTTTATAATGTTTATTATACAACATTTTTAACCTACTGTACTCTATATGCAACACCTAAAAAGACAAAGCAGCCTAACACTGCCGAACTTATGTTGTACTTTAGTTCCACTCTGAAATAAGTTGTAGTCTGGAGTAAGGTCTAGTATTTAAGACTAAAACATCCATAGTTTAATTAAGATTTTGAGGGTTAATTCCATAGTATTTATTCAACATCTCTTTACTACATTTCAACATTAAAAACCAAACTTATTACGAAAAGGTCATGTGAGGAATGTGTTTTGCATTTAACAAAACCTTAAAGGCTTCTCTCCATCAAAGAAAAGCAGAGGACATGATGGAACATAGAAGGAGATGAAGAGTCAACAAATATCTCTACTATGATGAACAAATTGAAAGAAAGTTCATGGATAAGGAAGAAATTACAGATATCACTATTATTTACATACTAAGATGATAATTCAGAAAATCATATTTTGGGATTTGGTTGATTGTTTTAAGTGTTTTTGCACCCGGAGCATTGAGAGTAGTTTGTTAGTAGGAATCCAATAGTGATTATTTTGTTTGTCTTAATATCCATTCACATAATACAATATTTACTTCTGTATTTGGCGTTAGAAAACTGACATAAAATCAAGGTGATTTTCATTATGAGTGAAAAAACAGCTTATTCAGATAATGTAAGTCAGAGCATTAAGAAAAGTATTTTAAAATAAGGTTTAAAAGAAGAGTCTTTAAATACATCCCTATACTTTTCATTTATGGTTTCTGAATTCCAAAAAGTATTTCTTGAGTACATTTATCTCCCTGCTGTAAGGAAAAGAAATATATTTCAAGAGGTAATCCTCAAAGTAAGACGAAAATAAACATAGATTTGCTATCTTATGTGCTGAGCAGAGGCAAATAACAACAGTTGTTTGTTTCCTTTTTTTTCTGCCATAATTCTTGAGGAATGGAAGAAGCTAAATCTTAGATATACATCTGTCATAAAAATCAATATTCTTCTAAAATCACAAGCCATCTTGTAGAGTTGAGAAGACGGCAGACTAACTTGTATTTATGAATCTGTCTCCATCCAAGAAGTCATGTTTCATCCTGAAGTCGGATTCCCCAGAATAAGAACAGGCAACTCTGGAGCACCACAGAAATTCTTGAGAGCATTGAAAGCTGTTTTCACCGTAAGCCCCCGAAACAAGGGAATGTGTGAAGAATAATGAAACAAAAAAAATCATTAAGAAAAAAAACGAATGTAAATTATATATACTTTGATTTGAATCAACCTGGGAAGATAATATCCAGTGTTTCTCTGGGAGCCCAGCAAGGTGCTAGGTGCATATCTAAGGGAGTAAAAAGACTAAAGCTTTTTATTTGTATAATTTTTCTTATATACCAATCACAAATGAGAAGAATGTCAATTTCTCAGCAGAAAGCAGTATTTCTTGAAAACTGGTAAATGAAGTTCAGGAAGATTGTTCTGATCATTCAAAACACCACAATCCAAGATAGCATGAAAGTCTGGTAGGTTGCTTTGAAGGAAAATGTATCTGTTTCAGCTATCACACTTTCTTAACAGAGCTGAGAGGAGATAGAACATGTACAAGAAATGTTTCTTAAAACTAGAACTGGTCAAAGCATTTGGATCAAATTATTTTCCAATTGTTTAGCTTATGTAATTGCTGTAGTGGTCACACTGATGTTCTGTAATCAACATTTATTAACACAACATCAGTCACATCAAATCTGCTATGTCTTCTGTAGAAAGGCTTAACATTTCTTAAGCTTAGTTCAGAAACTAATTTCTAAACATTTTCCTTAAATATTTTGATGAGGATTTTTAAAAATAATTCTTGTCTCAGATGAGTAAGCAGAAACTTTCCTAGACACTCTCAACAAATCCATACCGTAAATATTACTTTTAATTTTTAATCTATAAAAATGTATATTAAAAAAATCTTATAGTTAAATACACTGCATTTGTCTTCTGCCACCATATGTTAAATTTCATCATGATAAAATTAAGACAATAAAGGGCATATACTCTAAAAGCAAAAATGACTAAAATTTATAATTTTACCTGTTTCATCCCAACACAGCTGCTTGGGTTTGCTGTGGGTTTTTTGATGCTATTTTCTGATGCTACTCAGTAGGCCATTAAATCAGGATTTTCTGAATGGAAAATCAGGATTTTCTGAATGGAAAAAAAGAGTTCAAAAAGAAAATAAAGTCTATATGCAGTTTGCTTAGAGCCAAATTCTGTGCATATCTTCCACAGTATAGAAATCCCATCTCTAGCAACACAATATCAGTAAAAGTAAAGTAAATCCCAGGACTGTTTATGTGCTTATTAATTATTACTGTTGACTCCACTGTTTTCATGAGTTCACTGTCATAATCATCAGCTACAGAAAATTCAGTTACTTCACACACTTCAACTTATCACACTTGAAATAAGAGATGAAAGGTAAACTTAACTTAGTTCTAAATAAGGTTTTTTGAGATCATTAATTCAATTGAAAGAACAGGTAATTACATTTTTAATGTACTGCTTCACAAACAGATTCATAGGATGCTAATTTTTATATGTATCTTCATTACACACAAGTATGAACTGAAATCATTCTATCCTGTAGATATCTAATGTCCTGAAAATAATTGTGATTTTTTTTATTTAGTGATTTTTAACTGATTTTTTGTAAGTGTTTTTAGGGCTACATTAATCTAAAAAAAACTTGGAGGTAAACAACCAACCAAACATGTCAACAGACATTTGTAGACAATAATGTTTTGGGTTTTTATTGCATTCATTTGAAGTTGCAAGAAAGCCACATACAAGAAAACAAATGTCTAGCTAATCTTAATTATTTCCATTTACCTTCTTTTCCCTGTACCTTTGTGTTCCTCTGCACTTCCTCTTACCAAGACAGTGAGCAGAAATGACAGAACTTGCTTGCCATAGCACCTGATATCAGTTATCTCATTGAATGTAGTCCACATATTGGGTAATACATCTCTCTCCTTCCTTTTCTTGTTCTAAACTTCCTTTAGTGGGGTTTTCTGCCTTATGCCAAAGCAGAAGATGCTTCACAGGATGACTATGTGCTTAAGACTACCTTTATTCAAAAAACATTTGATCCAGACAAGCAAGTTACTCTCATCCCTTCGTACTGAGAGAAATCAGGATAACTGATAATGAACTGCAGGATTCTCTAGTATAAAAAAATGATTTAGAGAAAAAAAAAAGTAGATTTTCTTTCAGACAGTTGCAGATATAGCCAGCTACAATTACCTCGACATTTGATCTGAGAACATACTCCAATATGAAGCTACAAGTTTAAGCTATTTATACTTTTACCTTTTTCCACTATTGGGAGTAGTTAAGGCTGCAGTTGTAGCTATAGAGCTGTGCAGCCCTATCTTTATATCTAGTTTTATCCAGTCTGCACATACAGTGTTTATCTTTAGTGTGGATTGAAACAAATACATACCACTGCACATATCTGACAATGAAAATAAACCCTGACAATTTCAAAGCTAAACGTAATAATCATCTTTTGGATTTTTTGATATGTTTTTGTCTTGTTCATCAAGTTTATGTGTTATTTTGTAACACAGCAAATGCTAACATAGCATACGTTTGCTTTAAGTGCAGTACGTATACTCAATAAATGAAATAGTTTCTGTAGAGCTAGATAAAATTAAATCTTTTGAACCCTAAACTTCATAAATTATTGACATAATTGGCTCTACAAAGTAAGAAAACCAAATAATAAAGAAATACGTCTCCTTTCAACATTGTGCCTGCATACAGCCATATATAAGCTATAACCAACAGTGAATGCCATGTCAATAGGACTAGTAAGTGCCAATACATTAAACAATTCATGGAAGCATTTCAGTGTGTGTGTATCAGTGTATGTATATATATGTACACAAATAGAAACAAACCAAAAAAAATGCTGTTGGCCTCATTTGCTCTTCCTTTCTCCTAGTTCTCTTCCTATGAAAAATGTTATGTTATTTGTTTATTAATATATATATTACAATTAAAATATTTTTACATGCAGAAATACTGATGCAATTTTCTTACTTCGTCCTTGAAACTGATATTATATCTTCTGGATATGACTCAGGTTCACATATATCTCAACATGAGTGGGAAGGCATCCCATTCTTCCCATTCCAAATGACATCAAGCAGTGTGCTAAGATACAGACTGCTGCACATAATGAAATGAAGTGTAGTTAAGGAAGGTATCTTGACTGGTCATTCAGTTATGCAGAATATAAGACACAAGCCTTTCTGTTGCTAGATGCTCCCCAAAAGTTACAGTCAATCAAACCACATCTACAGTATTCCTCAGTTTGTTGCATTAATTTACTATTTGCACATTATTATTGTTTGCCTTCAGAGAATGTATGCTGAATTCTAAACACTTATGCTGTTGAATTTCCCCACTAGAAGCACTGTGCACAGTGATGGCTTCTTAATGCATGTATTAGCCATGTACACTTTCTACTCCTCCAACAAAACATAGTTTGTACAGACTGTTAACTCTACTTTCCATCAAGTACTCCTATGGTTGAAAACAGTGGATGTCAGCCTGGTGTTTTTCCTTCATCATACAATTTACTTTCTTTCCAGAAAGTTTATGAATAAGGCATACAAATCATCTGATGTAGAATTACTAACTGAAGTCATGCATATATTAAATCATCTATCCTATTTGCATATTGGCAGACAACCTGCTAGAGCCATCTAAATTAAATAGTTCAGTGTATAAGGAAAGCAGCAAAGCATACCATGATAAAACAGGGATCCTGAGTGTTTCTACATCATTACATTTCAATTTTGGTTAGAGGAAAAATAAATGAAACTTGAATTAAACTCTTCTACAAACTTGTATGTTGGTAGATCTTTTTCAAATCTTCATTACATTTTAATGATCCATCATATTTCCAAGTAGCATGCAGCAATAACTTACATCTAGATGTGTTACTTGAGGAAAATATTTCTTGAATTAATTAAGAGAAATCTACAGACTTTCAGACTAAATAGCAGCTAAACTTCTTTCAGATTCTAGATTTACTGTGCTAACACATTTAATTTTTCAGGATTTGTTCCATGCAATTTCCTTATGTATGCTTCTAGAAAAGTGTAGCCTTGGATGTACATTGCAGTTGTGGTAGTACTGAGTGTAAGACACAAATGAAGGCACTAGGAAGAATTTTTTGTCAATAGTAGACATTTTTCTAGTGTCTAATATAAACAAAATTAATATGACTGCACTCCATTAAGGCCAAGTAGTGCTATATTGTATTTTCTTAAATATACAAATATTGGGTGATTAATTCCACCCCAAATACTGAGAAACTAGAATATTAATAGAAAATGTTATACATAAAATAAAAAAATACATTATTAGAAAAATGCAATAAAAATCAATAAGGTAATTACATACATCAGAAAAAATCTAAGCAGAACTTACTAAAAGTATTATTCACAGAAATACTATTTTGCTCTTCATTTTATCAATATAACGAATCATTTGTAGATGACCTGGAAAATCACTTTGCCCAGTCCACTGCCCAAACCCAGCAGGACAGTTAATATTGTGCCTGATGAACTGTCTAGAGACCTACAAAGTAGAAGAGGGTGACCTGTATGTGCTCTTCTGATTTCAATTTCAACCGCAGAAATATCTCCCACACTGAGTCAGTCATTAATTATATGTTGGCAAGCCCTCAGCTTGTTTTGCAACGAGGTGACGGGAGTTCATTTAATAGAGGAAGAAAATAAACTCTCCCTAGATAATAAGAAAGAGTTTCCTTTTGCAAGCAGATGTTGGGAGACTAGAAAAACTGTATTTTATCTCAAGGGATTGTTGTATGCCTAGAGAAACTGCCTTATTTCTACAGTCATTGCAAATTTGTTTTCTTTGTTCCTATTTTACTAACCAAATATAAGGTTCACCATGCCAGACACCACGGGAACTGAATGTTGTACAGCTGCCTAATCAACTGACAGGGCAATAGGAGCTGTTTGGAACGGCTGCAGCATTCAAGAAGGTTGCTTTGCAAAAATTATAAAGTTGGTTCCTATAATTTCACACCCTGAGACGTGCTCTCAGGATGATTATTGCCCTTGGCAACTGGCTTCCTCCTTGGTCACAGAATGACTCAGTTTGTTATTAAAGAAATCTAAGAAATAGAGGACAATTTTGCTGGGCAATCCACTAATCAGTGCAATCAGGTTTCCTTGAAGGAGAGGTAGACGCCAGAACTAAACCAGAATTCAGTTTGAACACAGTGTCTGCAGTTTCCCTGGCAAAAAGAAATGTGAAGAACTAGTAGAAGAAAGGAAGAACATATTGTCAGGAAGACTTTTTTTTTCTGGTAGCAATCAGTGACTATGTAAGTGTCAGCAGAAGAGGAGACAAACTGTCCTGAAGTAAAAACACAGTAGATTTTCATGATGGAGACAAGTCCTGGCACATACTTTTTTAATTAGATAGGGTCTAATGCACAGTGCTGAAAGCAGAAAAGTAGTCTCTCTAGGTACAATTATGTTCCTGGAACATCTTATGCTCAGGTGAAGATTAGAATTGGTCAACATGGAGTTTTGCCTTACAAAGCACAGTAATCAAAGCAACAACTGCTACTGCCTGGTGGTTTTCAATAGAATGAATGACTGGAAATTGTTTTCATGGGTGAGGGCAAGATACTCAGCTTTCTTAACAATTTAAAAAGGCAACTAAAGTAATATTGAAAGAAGAAAAATATAAATAATAATAATAATAAAACAAACCACAAAACCAGCTAAGGATTGAGGTGACTCCTGGTATCTGAAAGCACAAAGACACTTGCTGGGATTAGCTTATCTCAATGTTCTTCCTGGTGTGAATCCCTTCATTCTGGGATTTTTGCTATCTATTGTAACTAATAATATATGTAATAAAGGCCCACAGTACTTTTTAATCAATTATTAAGTTCTAACAATAAAGTTTAACATTTAACCTTTGTATTTTGAGCATCTACCATATTCTCACATACTGGAGCATGACTGATAAACTACAAAAGTAAGAGGGAAGTGAAACTTCTATGTTAATGAAACAGCTCTGTTAACATATAAAAGCATAATATGTGATTTCATACTACTTATTTTTAAAAGTTATATTTATTACAAACTTAAAATTTGAAGGCAACCAGATCCAAAAAGGTGTAATTTAAAAAAATACTTTTCTATTCCTTTTTTAAAGCTATATATAGATTATATACTTAAGAAACTGAATAATTCATTTCCTAAGTTAACATTGACAAAACCTAAGAGGACAGAAACAGACAAGGAATATGTCCATATTTAATAAGGGAAAGCAGTCATCCGACTTTTAGGTCCCTAGAATAATGCTGAAATGAATGATTGTAAGCAGTTCACACAGAAGTAGAAAATTAATAAGATTATAAAAACTGGAGCAAATGTGAATTCATCAGGAAAGAAGAATCATGCCAAAAAACTTCCTCTATGACACTTCTGCTGCATTAGTTATAGAGAAACATTACTTTTTCCTGTAACTAAATTAAATAGAAAGTGCAGTTAACAAAAATGAGAATAATATCAACATGAAATGCATTGTACATACCTTGGAAAGCAAGTCTGGAATTAAAAGAGACTTTGGTAAACTTTAGATCTGCCATAAAATCAGTCAAATGAAATTCAATAAAGATTGATGTTAAGACCTACATTTGGAAGGGTATCAAATTCAAGAATGGAAAAGGAGAAATTACAGACTGTGCTGAATTGCTGTGAAAAGAAACTGAATGTAGAGTAGATAAACCTGAGTATGAGCCAAAAGTGCAATGCTGTTGCTAGTTACCATAGCAGGCAGCTACCATCGTGGCATATATTATACCAATAAGAATGCTATATGTAGGACACATTCTATATGTAGGATAACTATTCTTGTGTATTTATTGTAGGCGGGTAGTGTTTGGGATATGTGTTCAGCTTTGGGTGTATCTATTAAAAATTTAAACAAATGTGTAGAAAAAAAAATACGTTTCATAATGAGGAGAGACTGCATTTACTGCTTTAATCAAAGGAAACTGTAGTTTTCCCTGAAGAAACTGGAAGAATAACTGCCTTCCAGGATCACAGATAAGAATTAAAGCCTAACATACATACAACACCAAAAAAAAAAAAAAATAAAGACTGACCTGTAAAGGTTATAAAATCTTTAGTGGAACTTTTTTAAAATACAAAGTAAAAACGATAAGTATATAAGTATACTTAATACTGCTTCAGACCAGGAAGATAGATCACATGATTTTTTCAAGGTTCCTTTTAACTCTCCACTTCCTTTATCTCAAATGTATATACCATACATGCTCTAACTGTGGTTGCAATAAGTTCCATTACTGAACATGATTTAGTGAGAGCCACATAATTCCTTAGAGTACGCTGAACTAATAAAATGTATTTGACTGGCAGGAATAGCCATAAACTTTTCAGGGATACAGAGAGACATAAAACGTGCAGTAGCTTTTTTTCTACAGATTTGAATATTTGAACTTTTTACTAATTTTTTATTGCTTTGAACTTCATCTTTTGAAATGTCTAAACTATCACATCTCTGAATAGAGCTTTTCTGTTTACTGTAGTTAGTTACATTTCTTTATGCTATATCATATATAATTTTCCTTATAACACGACAGAAATCAGTTACATAGGTTCTCAAATGAAAGCATGAAAGTAATTATCTTGTTAGACTTTATTGAAATCCCTCAAACTATCATTTATTGTCCTTTTTATCAAAACCTGATGATTAAAAATCAGTTTCTTTGATCGTTATTGTTCTTTATAAGGTCCTAGAGCCAGAAGAAATACAGTTCATAGACAGAATGCATGAATTTGTCTGTTCACACATAAAATCTCTAATAACACTATATAATGCTATGCTAACCAAACATTTACTGAGTTAGATGTTTCAAATAGCCAAAAATATGCAATGGGCAGCCTGTACTCGTACTGTCTTTTCAGATTTTTGTCTGTATATACAGCAAATGTTGTATTCAGGAATGCACATGGGCACTCCATAATACAATACTCAATTAAAAAACAAAAAAAATTAAATACTAGCTTCAAAATTAATTGTAACATTGAGAGATTTCTTGGGATATTAGATCCTATCTTTCTGTATTTTTCTTCTCATTCCTTTTCCATGTGAAATCTACTTGCCTTGTGAGCATGTAAAGGAGCAGAATGATGCAACTAGCCAAAGTTATTCCCTCTTGCTTTAAAACAAATTCAAAAAGTAGTGAAGGCCAGAAAGCACCCTCTGAAAATTTTCTTCTGTTCAGAATTCACTGGTCTAGTGTTCAAAAACATGTACATAAGACCTACTCCTCCTCATTATGTAAAGTTACAATAGATAGCAAGGTATCCAGCTAGAGATCTACATGCACAATTACCTTGTTTGTTTCATTTGCAAATGTACCATACAATACCATACGATACCATACGATACCATACGATACCATACGATACCATACGATACCATACGATACCATACCATACCATATAATATAATATAATATAAATAATATAATATAATATAATATAATATAATATAATATAATATAATATAATATAATATAATATAATATAATATAATATAATATAATATAATATAATATAATATAATATAATATAATATAATATAATATAATATAATATAATATAATATAATATAATATAATATAATATAATATAATATAATATAATATAATATAATATAATATAATATAATATAATATAATATAATATAATATAATATAATATAATATAATATAATATAATATAATATAATATAATATAATATAATATAATATAATATAATATAATATAATATAATATAATATAATATAATATAATATTGTATTATAAAGAATTTTTTAAAAATCTTCAAGTGATATTAACCATATTTTATTGTGTAGGAATTAAATGTACAGCAGGAGGAGGTCCAGGCTTTGGTTGAAACACAAATGTGAAAAATTTAATGATATTGCTCATTTCATATCACTATTGGATGATCTCAGCTTTTTACTAACACACATCCATGCCAGCAGAAGTTCAAAATTAAAAATGTTCTAAACAGCAGAGCACGAGTTGTTTGCAGCTCACCATTTGTAATTACAATATAGCCCTTTCACATTAATGAAAAATAAGGTAGTGGTCTAAAATCAGGCTACACATGTTAAGACTGCCTAGAAGATGAGATTAAGCACATTTTGTGAAATCAATTACATATGCTTACTAACTATTACATAGGCAATTATACAATCTCAGCTCAGTGTGGAGGAGAAAATATTATTAGTGTAACAGATATTAGCGAGTACAAACATTTAAGATGGATATAGTCAGTCTAGAGAAATACAGTGCTCATTGGCATGAGTGAAGGGACAGAACTTTCTAAAGATTAAAAAAACCTAGTAATTATAAATGAGCTGTTCCATGCTAAAGTTTTCTGGTTTAATATCTAGACATTAGAAAAATTTTCACTGTGCTTGGTATTTTGAAAGGAGTTAAATCATTGCCTTCCTGCTAGAAACCATTAATAATCCATTGTAGCCCAGCAAACAGTGGTTCATAGCTTTATAAGCGTATCAAACAGTAATTCTTAAAGACCACATTTATCCAGGAAACACTAATTAAAAGTGTAAGACAGTGAAGACCGGTACAAAAGGTCTGAGATATTTTTCAGGTGGAGTTTACTCCGTGCAACTATATAGCAGCCAACAGGGCGATATTTTAGGAAAAAAAAATGAAACCAGGGGTATTGGATTTATGTTGTAAAGGCTGTTAGCAGGAGAAGGGCTCTTTGAGAAAACCCCTAATCACTTGCATGCTCATTGCTTAAGGGATTTAGTGTAACCTGCAGCAATACCAAGGTAGTGGATGGAGACAAGAGCAGGGGCAGGAGAGGAGTCCAGAGTCAAGTTCAGCCTGTAAAAGGGAGAAGAAGGCTGTTTTCTCTAAGATTTTAAATGCTCATTGTCTTTGTTTCCCAGTATCCATCACTAATCAAATCTTATATTGGCCTATATTACAGATAATATTCTCCTGTCCAAGAGAAGAATTAAAAATAAACAAGTTCAGTCATAGAGCTCCAATAACATTTTAGCACAAACTTATAATACAGCCTCAGATAGACCTTTCCATACATTATTGATCTCCTCTTTGAGAGTACAGTTGCCTTTTTGAAAGCAAAGACAGTACACTGGAGACCATCTGAACATGAATATATCAATTATAACAGAATAACAAATGCAATAAAACCATTTTGTCATATTAATTTGAAGTAATGATTGCAATAGGTGTAAAATATGGATACTTCTCCAGAATCACATATTACAATGGCTTCTCTAAAATACATATTCTATTTTGGTGTTAGTTTTATACAAAACATGCTTGTTGTTTCTTAAAATCAATGTTTATAATATGCCTAAATACTAAAGAATCAAATATAACTTGTTGCAATGCCTGCTTTAGCCTACAAAAAGAACAATTTGGATAAGAATATGAATATTCCACACTTTCAAACCATTTAAACTATTTGGATGGTTCCAACTGACTACACATTCCTAGAATCTCCTAAATAAACATAAGTTTAGATTCCTGCAATTTGCCTGAAGTCAAACTTTTCACATTAACCACATACTAAATTAATGACATTAAGTCAGATCTTTTCAAAATCAATATAACTTCACCAAACATGGTACTACACTGGACCTGCAGTTTCAGTACCAGTAACTAAGAACTGAGGTAAGTTTGATGGATGACTGAACTCAAGGCTAAGAATTAGCAGGAAGTCATTGACCTCTACCCATATTTGTTTTCTAATAATATGAGATAAAATGTGATCAGTAATAATTAGATTTCTGAAAGCTGAACAATTTGGGTTTTCCAATCTCTGCTTTTAACAAAACATTCAGATCTTAATTTCTTACAAGAGTTTATATCAATTGAAACTCATTCTCTTTGACAGCTGCTAGATGCCTTAATTAAACAATTGCATAAGAGCAACATTTCCAGCTTTTTTTACTCTCATAATAGAAAATGTGGTTACAAAGCACAATTCTTGGTTTTCAGAGGTGATCATAGGACCTGTGGGATGTGTTTCCTTTTCATTTCTGTGTTAATTGGATGCTGATATTTTGTTTAATTTGTTTTCTGCCCATAAGGGATGAGGCTTATGTTAATGGGAAGATAAACTGCAACTGAGTTGAGAAAAATTCGTTGCACAGATTTAGACAAGGCTAAGTGTTGCTTTCTTTATTTCATCTTAGTATAGATACGCAAGAATTCAGGCTTTTTTTCTGGCTTGAATACTGTTCTAACACTGTTTTCATAGTAGTAATATAGCACTTTAGAAAAATTATTAACATAAGTACCACTCCGTAATTAATCCAACAAAGTGTTCTAGTTCAATAAACAGTGATAGATAAACAAGGAATGGGTACACAACTGCACACTCCAGTACCTGTATAAAGTAAGCAGTATAAAGTCACTGTCAAGACTGTGTCACTGAGGAATCCTTCTTTTCTACAGAAAGACTACTTTATACACATTAATTACTCGAAAACTCCTAAGACGGGGACAACAGATCTGACTCCATGTTTGTAATTTGGATGAAAGAAGAATTTGATAATTCTGTCTACAGACAGTGTTCCTTTTATCATGGCTATATTTTTATATGTGGGAAGTATGATTCCTGTATCTTGAAATTAAAATGTACATAAAAATAAACTAACAAGCTTACTGAAGGGAAGCTTTTTGACCTTTCACATTAAAAATGGTCATCTAAATATGCTGGGTTTGATAGTTAACAGTAGACAGTTATAGTTTTGACAACACAAAGACCACTGTAAGAGAGGATTTTATCAAAAAATTCTGGGATCAAGGCTCTACCACCTGACTAAAATTCAAGATCCAAAATATTACACTGCACACTGTATTGTTCTACTAAAAAGTCAAAAGCAGTTATTTTAATTACAGTATTTCTTCTCCATGCTGAAACTAAGACAAGGAATGTTTCATTATTTGGGATCAATTAGAGAAAAAAGTAATTCATCTAACACTTTAATTCCTTTCAGCAATGTTTAAGATACTAAAAACAAGTCAATCAGTTATGCTGCTAACCCATTACGAAGCCAAATCCGTTCACAGATTTCATTCTTATTTGCAATAAAAACAAATTAATTAGAACAAGCTCATTTGCAAGACATCAAAAGCAAATCCTTCAATTATTTCTTTCCAATCTGCACTAAAAAAATCATTAACCTCAGCTCATTCTGAAATTTCAAAGCGATTCATTCAATAAACTTATTCACTAAAGAGTTAATTACACCAGGTCCTGTTCCACAAAGTTTTTCTAAGCCAACTGTCTCCAT
This sequence comes from Clamator glandarius, assembly GCA_033459285.1. Classification (NCBI taxonomy): domain Eukaryota; kingdom Metazoa; phylum Chordata; class Aves; order Cuculiformes; family Cuculidae; genus Clamator; species Clamator glandarius. The sequence goes on along the minus strand of JAUNZM010000523.1, from coordinate 879,876 downwards.
TGATTCAATACACATGCCTTTCTCTAGGCTGAATTGCTCTAAATTGCATGACTGAAAAGAAAAGCTAAGCTTTATGTTTCTGTTTTCTATTCTGTTACTATTGGCGATGCTTAAGCACCAGTGCTACAAGTCACATTGAGATATTACCATTAAGTACTATAGGTCAATTAGCTTCCTCTCTCAAATACTTCACAGAAAAATTGAGCATATTCATAAAAGTTACAATACCTCAAAATTCTTGATATGTCAGCCTGATATTACACATACCTATATTCCTATCAAAATGAAGTTTTATAATTTCCTGCAGGTGATGAGAAACTAAAATTTCACCTTTCAGAAAGTCATTCCTATTGCCTTACTGTAGATTTATTGCAATTAAGTTGATTAAAGCATATAGAAAGACCTAAGCCTTGAACTGTATATCTATACCCTTGCCTGAAAACTTCTATGATCCCTTATGCTAATGTTTCAGGCCCCTGCAAATGAGCAGGAGGAGTTTAAAGTCACTGTCTTCACATCTGACCATGTTCTTGCTTAGGAAAGGCAACATTTAACATGGAATATTACTACAGAGGTGTAGATTTAACTAACAAATGTTTATAGAGTCTGAGATTCTTTGTGGAACATTTACAGAAAATTTTAACTCTAGAAAAGATAGCCTGCCAATATGTTTGAAAGTAAGAAACAAAAATGACCACTCATTCTTTCATTTTAGCGAACAGATAGTCATGGACAGTGTTAGAAGAACAGGAAAAATAAAGTCATTGAAAGATACAGTGAAATGAAATGGAGAAGTCAAAGACCTTTTTTCCTTAACTTTCATGTAGAACTATGATAAGTTAAGAATAATAGCATGAAACGTTTACCCTATAGATTCTCTTTCCCAGTCCTTTAACATTCGTCTTTCTTCCAAACCTAGATGAGCTAGTGTTATAGTGCAAGTAGGAAATATACAGACCTCCTTCTGTCTTTACAGACCTCCTTCTGTCTTTACTCTTTTAACTTAACATTGTCATTATCAACCTGGTATCAAACAATAAGAGATCTGAAAGTGAAAATAGCTGAAACAGGAAATTTTTCCAGTTGCAGACATAAACCTTTAAAGGTCTGACCTCAAATAATTTCATTAATGCACTTCTTTAACAAGGCCAGAAACCTAATATGTTACCAAAAACTTCATGTGTGCTTATATGCAGACTAACTGCTCTAGCCTAATTATATTCTAAGCAATTTCTGTACTCCACACTTTCAAATAATAAAATTTTTCTGTAGGGTTTAAACTTCAGAAGACCACTGACCAGCCCATTTTTTAATTAGTTCACATGGCTGGATGAAAAATCATGCATTCACCCCAGTCTAGATCTTGCCTGTTGTAGATAGTATCTAATTTACTGGCTCCCTGTTAAGCATCTGGGAAATTTACTTCTAAATTGATGACAATAGATTCTGCTAATAAACTTTCAAAGGAAAAGAGATATAGACCTCTCCAAAACAAAGGCTATCTGACAGTCTCACTCTAGCGTAAAATGCCTGTTGATTTTTTGGTGAAAAACTTAACCTTTTTTTCTTTTTTTTGGTTAGAAGTTTTCATAATCCAGCCCCGACGGAGATGTGATATGAAAGTTATTATGAATAGCTGGACAAATAGATCTGTTGCTAGGAAGTACTTGGAATTGTTAACTGACCCACTGATTTTCTCTTATACATGTCATAACATTAATGTGAGGCCATAACACCATCACATCCTATAATCACAAGTTCTACCATTATTAGTGGATTAAAATGCTTCATGTTCTATTTTTCTTAGTCAGAGACTACTGTAGACTAATTTTTATCAATAAAACTGTTAACAAGAGATGAGGTACTTTTTATTATTTTCATAGATGATTGCTTATGCACACAGAGCAGTAATTGTTCATGCACCATAATTGTTCATGTACTTCTACAATAATTGTGTTATTCATGCAGTTTATCTAAATAGCAGTTGTTGACAGCTGAATTATTCATTCTGAACACATCAAAAAATGATAACACCCCATGGTATCTGAAAATAGCTACTGCAGAAAACTCCACTAAACTTTTACCAAGGGAAAATTTCATTATCAGATATCAGCTTTTCTAATTCTTCCCTCTTCAGTCATACACTGTTTTTTTCTATGGTTTTGCTGTCTTGACCACATAAAGTGGCGCCCTCTTCAAGCCAGGCACATATTTTTAAAATAGGATGATGTAAAATTTCCTGTGATAACCAATAATCTGGGCTGCATTCCTGCTGAAGTATACAAGATCTTCAATCTATGTAGTTTAGATGCACGATTCTTTCTCTAGATGCCTATATGAATGCTAAATCCAAAAATCAAATTTTCACACTGGAGTGAATTTTGTACTCATCTTTCATTCATCCATATTTCAAAGCACTTTAAGTCACTTCACAGATTGTGAACAAGATAAATATATTGAATACCAGCAGAGACAAGTAAGAATTGATTGAGAAGGGCATATAGATTGTTTATATTTATAATTATCTATGGAACTACTTACTTTTTTATTCATTAAAAGCTAAATTTAAAAAGCAATTTATTTGATGCTATTTACACAATACCCACTAAATCATTATAAAGGAGCTTGCTGGATTTTATTTTTAAGCAAATATCATTGCTGTCACAGTTGACTAGGAAATATTTAATGTTCTCAGATATCAATGAATGTTAGAAAATATTTCTATTTTTTTATTTCCTTTTCTCTACCTTTTCTTGTTTTCTGTATATGTACAGAGAAGTCTGATGAGTAGCAGAGCCATATCTAGTAGATATATTTATTCTGAATGCTTACTGTGCTACTGTGAACAGTACACTAATCATAAACACAACAATTAGGAAGAAGTCTGTCCTGGAACTCATCCTTAAATTGGATAAAAATCACATCAGCTGTATAAAGAATGGATGGAAACACAAAAGTGTTTGTTTATATGTCAAAGATGATACAGTGGTAAGATAATTTAGACAAGTGAGTTCTTTCTAAGGTTCATATGTGAACTCATATAGACTTTAATATTCTGATTTCACATCTATCTCTTTCTGTTTGTTTGATTCTGTGCTGCTAACTGTTAACTCATTATTGTTTCTCTTTTAGTGTGCAGATCACCTTAGAATGATTACTATAATTTGTGCTGTTAATGTATTCAAGTGTCGAATGTTTTGAAAATGTATAGTACAGGAATACATCAAGAATTCCTCTAAAATGGTAAAAGGGTAAGATAAAGTTAAAGTGAATTTTAGTCTGTAGGACAGAATTAATGACTTTCCACCCTTTTAACTTCCTTCATTCTTTGTGCCTGTTTCAAATATTAACAGAATCACAGAATCACTAGGTTGGGAAAGACCCACAGGATCGTCAAGTCCAAGCAATCCTATCAAACAAAAAAACCATGTCCCTCAGCACCTCATCGACCTGTCTTTTAAAAACCTCCAGGGAAGTTGAATCAACCACCTCCCTGGCCAGCCTGTTCCAGTGCCCAATGACCCTTTCTGTGAAAAATGTTTTTCTGATGTCTAGCCTGAACCTTCCCTGCCAGAGGTTGAGGCCATTCCCTCTTGTTCTGTCCCCTGTCACTGGGAGAAGAGACAAGCACCCTCCTCTCTAAAACCTCCCCTCGGGTAGTTGTAGACAGCAATAATGTCTCCCCTCAGCCTTCTCTTCTCCAGGCTAAACAACCCCAGCTCTCTCAGCTACTCTTCATAAGACTTGTATTCCAGGCCCCTCACCAACTTCATGGCTCTTCTCTGGACTCGCTCCAGAGCCTCAACAACCTTCTTGTGGTGAGGGGCCCAGAACTGAACACAGTACTAAAGGAGCTGTCTCACCAGTGCTGAGTACAGAGGGAGAATAACCTCCCTGGACCTGCTGGTCACATCGTTTCTGATACAAGCCAAGATGCCATTGGCCTTCTTGGCCATCCGGGCACATTGCTGGCTCATGTTCAGTCAGCTGTCAACCAACACCCCCAGGTCCTTCTCCTCCAAGCAGCTTTCTAGACAGACTTCTCCTAGTCTGTAGCACTGCACACGGTAGTTGTGCCCCAAGTGCAGGACCTGATATTTGACCATGTTAAACCTCATGCCATTGGTCTCAGCCCATCAGTCAAGCCTCTTCAGACCCCTTTGCAGAGCCTCCCTACCCTCCAGCAGATCAACACTTTCACACAGCTTAGTGTTGTCTGCAGACTTGCTAAGGGAGCACTCAATGCCTTCATCGAGGTCATTGATAAAGACATTGAACAGGGCTGGACCGACCCAGTACTGAGCCCTGGGGAACCCCACTTGTAACTGGCCTCCAGCTGGATTTTACATCTTTTCCCACCACTCTCTGGGCCCGGCCATCCAACCAGTTTTCCACCCAGGAGAATGTGCGCCTGTCCAGGACGGAGGCCGACAGTTTCCTGAGCAGAATGCTGTGAGAAACTGTGTCAAAGACTTTAACTGAAGTCCAGGAAGATGCATTCACAGCCTTTCCCTCGTCCAGTAGGCAAGTCATTGTGTCATAGAAGGTGATCAGGTTAGATTGGCAAGACCTGCTTTTGTTTGATTGAAGACTTCCTTTTGGGACCCACCATGACTTTTATTCCCACTGCTCACTGCAGTACAATTAATACTGGATTCTGAGCATATTTCTTTCACAAAGAGGTAAGCTGAATGACAGATGGGTAATGGAAAAATATTTTTTAAAAAGCATAGTAAGACAGAAATCTAACCCGGTTATACCTGAGCCTAAAATTATAACTTCATTTAATTTCTACATAAAATCCCTCAGTGTACTTCAAAAATGCTTAGTTTGTTTGAAAATCTCCTAAATTTATTCCTTTACTTCAAAGTAAAGATATCAAAAGTTTATTTTCTGAGTAATGCTCTAATCAAACTTTAATTTCCATCTTGATGCTGATGCCAGAATCAAAATTAATAAGTCCAGAAAAAGAAGGAAAATTTAAAGCGTTTGCACACGGTAATAAGCAGTTAAATGTATTGCAAGTAAGTGATAAAATGGACTTTCATTATTTATTAGGATAGAACAGAATAATTGGCTCTAATGTCCCTCAACTTTTCAGTTTGAATGATGATTTGGAGTTCCCTTCCCTCCACTCTCTTCTCCCTTCTTCCCTTCCCCTTCCCCTTCCCCTTCCCCTTCCCCTTCCCCCCTTCCCTTCCCTTCCCTTCCCTTCCCTTCCCTTCCCTTCCCTTCCCTTCCCTTCCCTTCCCTTCCCTTCCCTTCCCTTCCCTTCCCTTCCCTTCCCTTCCCTTCCCTTCCCTTCCCTTCCCTTCCCTTCCCTTCCCTTCCCTTCCCTTCCCTTCCCTTCCCTTCCCTTCCCTTCCCTTCCCTTCCCTTCCCTTCCCTTCCCTTCCCTTCCCTTCCCTTCCCTTCCCTTCCCTTCCCTTCCCTTCCCTTCCCTTCCCTTCCCTTCCCTTCCCTTCCCTTCCCTTCCCTTCCCTTCCCTTCCCTTCCCTTCCCTTCCCTTCCCTTCCCTTCTCCTTCCCTTCTCCTTCCCTTGCCTTCCCCTTTCCCTTCCCCTTCCACTTCCCCTTCCCCTTCCCCCTCCCCTTCCCCTTCCCCTTCCCCTTCCCCTTCCCCTTCCCCTTCCCCTTCCCCTTCCCCTTCCCCTTCCCCTTCCCCTTCCCCTTCCCCTTCCCCTTCCCCTTCCCCTCCCCCTTCCCCTTCCCCTTCCCCTTCCCCTTCCCCTTCCCTTTTTTCTTCCCCTGTATTCATACCCTGTAATAAAAAAATTGGTGAAGGTGAACTCCATGTAACAAACATTTCATGATTGTAATTCCCAAAGATATTTTAAGCTAATGCATTTTACTGTATAATGTGTGTTGAGTACTAAAAAGAAACTATAATAATCCTTTGTGGTATGAACACTTGCCATCTGTCTCTGTCATCACCCTAATTGCATTGAATGATCTCATCTTCTGACAAATGAAGTCAGGTACAACAAAATTGTGTATCTTTCTTGTTCATTTTCATAAATACTAAACATTTAACATAGGGATGAAGAAAGGACTTATCACCATTGAGAGTAAATATCAGAAGGTAAGAAAGACAGTTGCTGAATGTTGATTTTGGTAACGTCTCTGTCTCCTCTTGTACTATCCATAAATAACAAAACCTGCTACTGCATTCTATGCTTAGATTTAGGTCTATTGTGTTATTGTAGGAACTGACAGATGCAATGTCAGGAAAGCTAAAGAAAAAAATGTTTTCTGGTAACTTTCTGGCCTAGGATGTACATAGGAAAAGAATTTGATAAAGTTCATTGATTGAGATAGTTTTATCTGTCAAGTGTGCAAAGACAACACACTTTCTTTATGTGGATTGTTTCTTCCTGTACCTTGTTCTGTCACATCCTTTCTACTGACATCATCTGGTAGGCTGGTGGTGTAGCTTTGTTTCTACTGTGTCAGGAAGATTTTAGAAATTATAACTTAATGTCTGGAATACGTATTTATATCATTATATATGCCATGCTGTCACACATAAAGTGGTGGGATGACTCATATAGCTGGAATGTTGCTCCCGGTTGTGGAATATAAGTTCTTCAGGCAGTATAGGAAATGTAGGAGAGGTTGTGGGGCAGCCCTCTCTGTTAGAAAGAGCTTTGATACCATCATGCTTGACAATGGTAATGACAGGATTGAGTCACAGAGGAGCCCACAAGAAGGCAGATATTGTGGTGGGAGTTTGTTATAGACCACCTAGCCAGGAAGAAGAAGCTGACGAGTTTTTCTACAAATAACTGGGAGAAGTCTCAAGATCACTAGCTCTTGTTCCTGTGGGAGAATTTAATCTAACAGATCTCTGCTGGAAGTACAGTACAACAGAGAGGAAGCTGTCTAAGAGGTTCCCAGAGTGTGTGGAAGACAACTTCCTCACACAACAGGTGAAAGAGCCAACAAGGGAAGGTGCCTTCCTGGTCCTGCAGTTTGTGAACAGAGAAGGCTTTGTGACAGATGTGGTGGTTGGAGGACACCTGGTGCAAAGTGATCATGAGATGGTAGAATTCTCAGTTCTAGGTGAGGTGAGGAGGGAGTTTAGCAGAATAGCTACCTTAAACTTCAAGAGGGCAGACTTTGAACTGTTCAGAAAGCTGGTTGACAAAGTCCCATGGGAGAAAGTCCTTAAGGGCAATGGAGCCCAAGAGGGCTGGGTGCTCTTTGAGAAGGAAATCCTGGCAGTACAGGAGCAAGCTGTCCCCATGTGCTGGAAAATGAGCTGGTGGGGAAAAAAAACAGCTTGGTTGAGCAGGGAGATCTGGGTGGACATCAAAAAGAAGAGGAATGTCTATGATCTTTGGGAGAAGGGGCAGGCATCCTGGGTGGACAGTTGTTCTCTGATGTACATCCCCAGGAGTTAGAGGAGCAGAACAAAAATCCCCTGATACAAAAGGAAATGGTTAGAGACTTCCTTGGCCAATTAGACATTCACAACTCAGTGGGCAGGATGGGATCCACCTGAGAGTATTTAAGGAGCCTGGGAGATGTGCTTGGCAAACCCCATTCTATCATCTTCCAACAGTCCTGGCTGGGGAAGCCCACTGGACTGGAGGCTGGACGGTGTTATACCCATTTACAAGAAGGGCTGGAGGGAGGATCCAGGAACCTACAGGCCTGTCAGTCTGACCTCAGTGCTGGGGAAGGTCATGGAACAGGTGATCTTGAGTGTTATCATGCAGCACATGCAAGAGAACTGGCTGATCAGGCCCAGTCAACACGGGTTCATGAAAAGCAGGTCTTGCCAAACTAACCTGATCGCCTTCTATGACTTCTATGACTTCATGTTCCTGACTTTTCCAGTAGTTTAACCATGAGGTCATTGTAGTTTCTGAAGAAAAAAGTTTAAGACCAAATTTTAGTTGTTTTTTTTTTTTAAATTATGAAATTACGTGTGATTTTGCAAACTGAGTGTCTCAGATGACAACTAATAAGACTTTGCCAGCATGGCTATTTTATTCATTATAAATGCAGGTAAATTTTGAGGTACATTTTTAAATGTCCATCTCAGAGGATTAAAATGAAAATTTTATCATTCAATCAAACTTTACAATAGCTGTTCATAACACTGGATCTTCCATCTCCCTGTTAATTTGTCCTGTTTAAGAAAAGTCAGAAATACTTGAATTAAAATCCTGCCTATGTATATGTACAGAGTGCCATGCAGGTGGCCTTCAACAAGCTCAAGGAGTGGACTCATGAGGTTTAACAAGGCCAAGTGCAAGGTCCTGTACAATTATCAATGCAGGCTAGGGAATCAAGGGATTAAGAGCAACCATGCTGAGAAGGACTTGACAGTACTGGTGGATAAAAAGCTAGATATGAGCTAGCAATGTGTGCTCACAGAGGTGATCTCCCATCCTAGTAGAAATAAGCCAACATAATGGGAGATTTGTGTGAATTGTTATTGTATTCTGGTTAACAGCAGGGATTAACGATGTTGTTCTACATTTTAAAGAAATGTTAACATACCCCTTTCATTTCTTCTGGTGACATTAACCTTCAAATGGATATTAGGAGTAACATCTACTAGGAATGTGTATTAGCCATGTTTTCAAACCATGTATTTTTCAAAAGATATCAGGATCAAGATGTCACCACAAAGTTTTCATAAGATTAATATTTTTCTATAAATAAATCTGGGATGGAGTAACTTTTTACTCTTCTAAAAAGCTTCCTTAAGCATTATAGCAAAAACTTTTTTTAACTTTTCTTTCATGCAAAAAAAAGTCTTCAACTTTTATGTATATTCATTAATGAGCATAAATTCAGCTAAATTTTTATTCAGTTTATTCAAGAACACACTAAACATTAAAAATTAAGTCTGATTGTCAGAACCAAATGGATTGAAATAGCTTATTGCATAAGTATTATTTTCTAATTTTGTTCTAAATTTTCTTCTAAATTTTTTTTGGTTTTAATTTTGTTCTAGATTTTGTCAATCTACCCAAAAGAAACTTGCCAGTCAAGTTAGTAAACAAATACACTAAACATCCCCTGTTTTCACTATGCATTGCTGGGTAACTAAGTTTGCCAGCTGCGTGCATTTTTGATTTGCAGTGGCTCTGAATTTAGTTTGTTAATTCTGTAGGTCAGGTTTCCTAACAATGTAATTGAACAATTCATACTAAGTGTCAGTAGAAATATCTGTATAAAATGATGCATAGAAAACTGCATCACGCAGAAAAAAACCCCAGAAAAAATACATGAATATAAAAAATACTACATCCTTCTTAAGAAAAAGATCTTTTAATCTTGATTTTGAGCCCAGTAATTCTGAAGTTAAAATAGAGCTGTAATGACAGTAAATAGTCCAATCAGATCTTCTTTGTTGATTCCACAGGTATTTATGTTAGTTTTACCTGTTTCTTCAAGTCACTGGGTTCAAATCTGGTATGATCATGCAAACATACTAAGAATCAACAGTGAAGTTTTACACTCCTGAATCAACACCAGGTTACTGATAGCTATGTAAAGCATTTGCTATTAAAAAAAAGAAAAACAGGTAAATCACAATGATTGTAATGAGACTGGTTGTTAAAATCACAGATTAACATGGCTTGCAGAGAAAAGGAGTTTATACAACTTTGTGCAGCAGAAAAATATGGGGTGAAAGCCATATAAAGTGTTCTTCAACTGCATCTATAACCTGGATCACTATGACAATACATGGGACTAGTGGGCATACTTTTTTGTTTTCTTGTTTGCAGTGCAATATATGAGAAAATAAAACCATAGCAAATCATGACAAAAATAATTTGAAATGCAGAAACTAAAACAATAACCCCGCTTGTATTAAAGAGGAAAGTTATCAGAAATAAAATAGCTAATATGTTAAAAGATCATCTGAGGCAATATTATGCAATTACAAAATTCATGAATAATAAATAATCCATTATTAATACAAATACATAACCTTTCAGATTAAATTAGATGTGGGTTGTGGAGACTTCTTTTCCTCTGAAGAATTAAGAACCTAAGAGCTGAAGGAAATATTGGAAAATTATGTTCTTCTTATAAGAAAAATAATTGGAAGTGCATGGTAACAGATTCCAGTAAAATGCTTTGTTGTTTTCATGATTTTGTATTAAATGAAAAAATCAAAAAATCTTCCATTCACCAAAATATCTAGTTTACAATTTAAAGTCCAAATTGGCAGAGCAGTATAATTGATGTTTTTTTCTCTGCAGACAATATCTTGCCCTGCATTTTATCACTTACTCCTTTTCCTGCTTTTATGAAAAGTGAGGACCCCAAGCAGAACCCATCCAACAGATACTCAGCATTTCCAGCTTTCCCTGCATTAAAAATGCTCACACTGACAGCTTCAGGGCAGAAAGGGTTTTCCAGTTTAACTCTGTTTCAGAATGTATATTAGCTGGATGTTGTTGCATACTAATTTTTATACTGTCTGTCCACAGTGTTTTGTGGGGCTTTTTTATTATCTCAAGATGTTGAAAGCATCTCTTAGTAGTTCAGTACTTTATGCTGTGTTTATGGTTTTAAGACTGCAAAGACTTTTTTTATACTTATTAAAAGGTGACAGAAAATTAATGTAGATGCATCTATAGCACTAAATAGTTTCATTTACTTCTGTTGGAATAGTATAGGAGATATACTTAGCTTAATAAATGTCTTCTGCCATATGTTGAAATAAGTACATTGATCAGTTATGTTCTAAACTACTCTGTTTAATTTAGATATTCACACATAAGATACAGTGATCTCTGTCTTCACTAATGAGACACAGTGCTATACTTTTTCTTGATAAGACAAAAAGTCTGTGAGGATATATATTTTTAGAAAGATAGTCTATGATGTGATAAAGGATATTTTAAAAATTGAAATATTAGGTTCTAATTTTATTCTGAAATGAGTGATACAGTGTATCAGATCATCAGAAATCAGATCATAAAAAGGTTTTGATCAAACAATTGCCTTGGAATACATATGTTACCATGGATACATGGTTACTAAGGTTACAACCAGACCTGTAGAATAATACAAGGTCATGATATGCTTGATAACTCAGAATCACAGTAGGAAACCACAGTTCTTTGATTTGAAAAAAGATTTTCTTTTTTTGAGGTACAAATCAGCCTTTCTACTTTTATCCTTTTTGTGATGATTATTGTAGCTATAGAACAATGAATTTATAAGAATGGATTTAAATGTGTTATCTAAAACTGCCATGAACTCAATCTTTAAAGAAAATTGTACAGTCAAAAAAATTACATATATACAATGTTCCTTGATACAGTCTGGGCCATAAAGAACAACACTGAGGTGAGAAAATCAAGAGTTGTCAAGCCCAAGTAGAAGGCATAAACACAGGATGATGACTTTGATGCATCGTTTAATGTCCTTCTCAAAATTTCATTTTCCATCCTTTTCTCTTAAGATTTAAAAAAATATGGAGCAGATGCATATTTTAAGGTTTGTTAAGTACTGCATGTCACCAGGGTCACAAAACTGTCAAACCATAGGCACATCTTACCCCATCCAGATCATAGTGTGAAGAAACCGGAACAGATGCAAGCAGTTGAAACAGATGTGTCCATAGATACTGGGTTATTTCTGTTGTCTTCCTTCACACATTTTATAGTGAACAGTCTTTAAAATCTATCCAGATAGCTTTATCCATCCCACTCTTTAAAATGCCCAAAGAAAGAAAATTTCTCATGCAGACTCTCCCATGTCTCATCGAAAAGTGTCCATTGTCTTCCAGGCAATTGTTGCATTGCTCAAAGCCTACTAGCAGAAGGACAAGTCTGACTAGATCTCAGTACTTGCCATTAATTCTGTTAGAAATGAAGCTAAATTATATCAGAAGGGCTCTACTGCAGGTCCTTAACTCACTTGTACAGTACTTGTCAATTTGAAAATAATCTAGTCAATTTAAAAAAGATCTCTCCAGATTTTCAAGATCTTTAGAGTCAGTCAGTAGTTTTATCACTACATATGCAAGGAAGTGTGTGCATGGACATCCATGCATCTGTATCTATTTCTGTTGCTACTTTTAGTATAAATTATGAGAGTTCCTTTTTAAACTATACATTCTTTCAAAGCTAAAGATCATGTGTTCAGAAATGCATAAGGCCAGACAAGTTTCATAGTGTCTCAAGGAGGAAAAGAATGTTCTTGTCAGTTAATAACATTTTTAAAGGAAACACTTAAAAAATAAGATGAGGAGTCTGGTCAGCTACCCAAACTGAGAGAAAAAAAAAAATCCTTATATAATCTTATAGCTCTCATTTGAGCTATAAGAGTTTAAATTGTTCATTTTTTGAAGTCCTTTATGAAGTCTGAACAAATATAAGGTCTATTTATTAAGGTGTGTTGGATTTTATTAAATACTCTTAATCATAATTAAGCCTTAAATGACATATGAGATCAATTCAATTGGTAAGAAAACATGATAAATTGCTGTATACAACAGCTTAGCTATTTAAGCATTTGTAGCCTGTAATTTTATGGAACATTAAGGCCTAATAATCTGGGACAATAAGTATAATATATTCTTGCTATGTCAGGGCCTTCTCCCAAGACTCAACTAGTGTTGGGGTCTTTTCTGACCTGTACAGTTGATTAGGGAAGGTCATTTGATATCTGCAGGGCAAGTCAGAGACCAGCAGGTTGTTCAGGATAAAATCAAATGCTGAGTTTATTTTGGACACAGCCAAAATAACAAACCAGATAACTCAGGTGCACTCCAAGAGGCAACTTCCCAAAGCTGCAAAAACAGATCTTGATCTGGTCAGATTACAGTCTGATACCTTGAACAGAGCCAAGGTCATAAAATATAACTCAGATCTGATCTGACATACCAGAATGCCAGAAAGAAAAAGAAAAACAAAGTAAGATAAATAAGAAAGAGAGCAGGGAGGGAAGAAGAAAAGGATAGGTTCACTAATCCGATGGGCTACAGCATGGAACACATGATCCATCCCACAGCAGCTCCAGCAACAATTCTTCAGAGCCATATGCTCCGGTAGTTCTTCCAGGCCAGTCCTGTTGGGGTGGTGAGTGCCCGCCATGTGCCTTCTTGCAAGTTCTAGTTATAAGGCAAGTCCGTGCTCCATTAGCATGTCAGTGATGGTCTTGCTGTGTGCGTGCAGAAGCTCTTTCTGGAAGGTATAGGGGCTCCAGAGCAAAGTTGAAGGCTGGTAGGGAGTGCATCCCATTGAACCTAGCACCACAGACAAGGCCCTCAGGGCAGGCAGCCAGCCCTCAGAAAATGTTTAAGGAAGAGCACAATAGACAAGGAAACTACTAGGTCTTTACATGCTATTATGTACAGAGAAATAAAATATGCAAACCAGAAATTAAACAAATTGCCATATTCCACTAATGGGAAAAAATTGAATATTCAAATCCCTGGGGAAAAAAAAAAAAACAAAAAAAAACCACCCCCCCCTCGGAAAAACTTGCCACTGAAAAGGCAATTTTAAAAGTTAAAAAAATTCCATAGTGACTAAACTTAAATAGGATTATGATAAGTATTTCAGTCTGAGCATTGGCTCCTGTTCCATGACTTGCTCAGCTATGAAACACAATTCAGTTTCTCTTTATTTTAGACAAGAAGTGATTTGAGAAGCAATTAAAGTTATTCAAAGTTTTCTTCTGAATCAGAACTCTCTGGAAAAGAATCTGGTTTTTGAAGACAGAACTTTCAAAGGTTTAATTTGGTGAAACTATCTGGCTTAGGTTTCTGAGTTATAATTCCAGTTCAAAACATTATTTATGTCAAAAAGCAAAATTCTTTCGAGCAAAGTTACTGCAAAAGTAACAAAAAAATGAAGTCAGTGCTATTTTGCCTTCCTCTGAGTTCAGATAGACAGTATTCAAATATTATTTGTGTTCACTTGATATCTACTTGTGTATGCTCATGTCCACTTCTGTCAGAAGATGAACAACAAAAAGTTCAACAAAAGTCAGAAAGTGAGTTCTATGCTGCGCTCCTCTGAAAGCTGCTTGTGTGAACCAAGTAAAACACTATTTTCCCCATTCCTCCCTTCATCACTGTGAACTGTAAAATGGATAGGAAAACAAGAACTCTTTCTAACATCACATGAACTTTGGCAATAATAGCACAAACAAATGGTCACCTATCTTTGTGCAGCCACATGTCACTCTAGATGGCATCTGCGGAGTAGAGATCTTCTGGTGGCAGTGCCAGTTATCTCAGATGTAGACATGTATCAGAAACAACGAGACCAGCAGGTCCAGGGAGGTTATTCGCCCTCTGTACTCGGCACTGGTGAGACCGCTCCTCAAATCCTGTGTTCGGTTCTGGGCCCCTCACCACAAGAAGGATGTTGAGGCTCTGGAGCGAGTCCAGAGAAGAGCAACAAAGCTGGTGAAGGGGCTGGAGAACAGGCCTTATGAGGAGCGGCTGAGAGAGCTGGGGTTGTTTAGCCTGGAGAAGAGGAGGCTGAGGGGAGACCTCATTGCTCTCTACAACTACCTGAGGGGAGATTGTAGAGAGGAGGGTGCTGGCCTCTTCTCCCAAGTGACAGGACAAGAGGGAATGGCCTCACACTCCACAAGGGGAGATTTAGGCTGGACATTAGAAAAAAAAATTTCACAGAAAGGGTCACTGGGCACTGGCAGAGGCTGCCCAGGGAGGTGGTTGATTCACCTTCCCTGGAGGTGTTTAAGGCACAGGTGGACGAGGTGCTGAGGGGCATGGTTTAGTGATTGATAGGAATGGTTAGACTTGATGATCCGGTGGGTCTCTTCCAACCTGGTGATTCTGTGATTCTATGATCTGTATTGTACATCTAAAGCCTGGTGATATTGGTTACAAAGTTACTGTCACATATTGCATACACACAGAGTGTCATCAAAGGCTGCCTTCTCCTAGAGAAACAGGATTTGTTTAACTTCATTTATGTATTTGCTTATGAAAAATAAGTGTAGGTTTGAGGCCGTTTAATTTTCAGGATACTTTTTGCTTGTACCAAAAGCATCACTATAAAAATATCAAACTGACCTCTTTAACAAGCAATTGTAACTTCTACACCATGATTGAAAACTGATTACTTACAAACAATACATGCAAGCCTAATGACTGTTTAACTAATATACTTTATTTCTTCCTTGGAGAAAAAAAAGAGAGAGATAGATATATTTTTCAGTAGCCGTTTCATACTACAGGCATTTTTAGGAATAAGTATTATTCAGTGCATCCATTTCCCATTTGTAAAACATAGTCACCTTCTCTGGGAAAAATTCTGTGGAAATAGGCTAGGCAGTAATATTAGGAAGGTTCAGAAGGTACTACCAGTAATACACAAACTACTAAACTGTAAGAATAGCCTGGGATCCCTATTTATTGCATCCTTAGTCAACAAATTCTCATTTCTTGATATGGATATTAAAAAAAAAAAACAGAAGAAATTTGAAAAATGCCTGAAATATGGACAAATCTGAAAAGACAGGTGTATGAATGATAATAAGTTATATTTCACAGAGATCAAAGAGATAGGTTGGAGTAATCAATTGTCTTTAACAAGCTTGCTTAAGAACATTTACACTGCATGTCCTAACATTAAAATCCTGCCTTTTTAAGTCATACAGTAACAAATTGGTAATGTCTGAGGGAAGAGGGAAAATAATTAAGGTAGTCAAATTTGGGCCATGGGTGTTATTTAATTTATATGGTCCTTAAGTGCCACTTCCTTTTAATAGATTAACAGGGCCAGCTTGAAGATAAAGTAATAGGTGTCATTACTGGAACTGGCTGTTGTGCACCTTTTCCATCACTGATCAAATATGGCAGAATATCAAAAATCAGTTCCTATCCAACAGAAGCTATAAAATTGTCAAAGTATGTTTTGAGGATGGCTTGAAGCTTAACAGCTGAGGAAAAGGAAAGCAGAATAATCCACCATGTAGAAGGGATAATGAACATAAGGTACCAGACACAAAAAAAATCTGTAATGATGTATTTAAAAGCTATACTGAGTGGTTAAAACAGTGCTGTGTGTAGAAAGAAGTAAATATACAGAAGTAAGAGGAAGAGGTGAATGCTAAGGAGAAAGGTGACATCCTTCAGGATTGCCTCATATTGTCCTGAATTGTTCTGTATTCTCCCATATTGTATCATATTGAATTGGAAAGGGCTATTTTCTCTCTTGAAGTGATAATACAAGATGCCAAAAACCTGGAGTGTAACTATATAATTCCTATAATTAAAGTACTTGAGTTAGATAAATTAAGTGATACAAAATGTGATACCATAAGGATCAAATTAAGTTGTATTCAACAGTTTTGCAGTCCCACCTTGAGTTGTGAGTCTTTCCTCAATATTTCAGCGGCTCATAAGTTCATTAGAACTAGGCAAAAATTCATGGGCATGCTTTGGTGGAGAGAGGGATTTTATTCTCTACTTCTGTTTTTTTTCAGTATTGGTTGCCAATACTTTAATCTTCACAAAAGATAATAAGTAATTTGCAAATAGTCTGTAAAAATTAATCTATCCTCCCTATTTTGAAATTCCAGGTGATGATGATCATAAATATGCAGGTAATTGATTAAATGGTGAAAAACTCAATTGCTTTGGCACTCCTGATAAAACCAAAGTTTATGTTTCAGACTTTGTCAGATGCAACATTCCTTTGTGTCAAGCCCAGTCTAATATAATTCAAGAAACTTTAATTACAGAACTAGTTTATAGTGCTTCTCAAAATATTATCATTAGCAAAGCATAAAACTCTGTAATTTGCCAAATATCCTAATGATGGTTGGATAATGACCTACTTTCTGCTTATCAGAGACTGTTATGATGGCAAATGTGTCCTTAAGCATAAGTAAATTCTAAATAACTAACTTCTAACAAGAAATATTCTTATACAGCAAGAATTTCACATGCAAAATGTTCTTTATCATAATCCTACAAACATATGGTTAGACAAAGTCAAACATAAAGCATGAGTAAATATTGCAGTATTAAAACAGATTATGTTGTTTACTTGACAATGAAAAAATACAGTACATGATTGTATTAGAGGAGGTTCAGCTATTGCTGAAATTTTTGACATCTACAAATACCTGCTGCCTAAGTACAATAGCAAAAGTTGATTTTAGAGTACAGATTTTCCTCACTGCAGTTATCTGCATGAGTTTGAGGTAGTGTATTCATATATATAGAATGCCTCTTTAAATTTTTGTCTGAAGTAATAATAGTCATACAACACCTGCAGTTTAAAATCTAGTAATCTTGTGGTTTGTCTGTCTCTACACAAACTTATTAGAAGTGAAATGCTACCACATCAAAGTGGGAGTTTTTTACAGAGGTAATAGGTACAGGGTAAGGAAGCAGAAAATAATGTCAACAGTATTAAAACACAAATTAAAACATCCTGATGCAACCTGATAAGGAAAGCTTTTGAAGCTTAAAGATACACACACACAAAGAAATAAATCTCAATGCTGAAATCTTTGCAGGTAGATAAAACGGATGCCAAATTTCCACTTTCCAGGATTTAAATCCTCAGCAATGAAAGAAAATCTGAGCAAAGTATGGCACTGCTACAAACTAGCATCAATATTTTATAAAACAAATGTTTAACAGTAAACACAACTAGACCGCTTCATTCAAACAATATAACCTATATTCATGAAGTTAAACTATACTGAACTTTGCCATGTATCAATGCACACTGAATTGAAAACTTATCATTAAAACACACAAGAATGTTGCTGAGAAGTGCCTGGGAGAAACTGAATTGAAAAATTGAAGCATTTTATGTTGCTTCTTTCTCAGCTCAGAGGGTTTTCTTAATAGTCTTATAATGAGCTATATAGCCATTATCTGATCACAGTAGGTTATTTACATGCAAGTCATCCTTAAAGACTGGTAAGAATTTAAAATTAATTTCCAGTGGACAAACCTAAAAAGTCAGCTCAAATTTGCAAAGTTAAACACTAATAACCTTCAAATGTCTGCAGATTTGCAGCACAACTTTAATTTCCTCTTAAGTACGTGCACATTATCTTTAATCTTCATTTATATTATCACACACCATTGTTTTAATATAGCCTGAACCTTCAGTGCATGTGGCTTATATATATATCTCCTGAAAAGTTTTCCTCTCTTAATTCTAGGGAATAGCTCCCAGACCAGAACACACAAACAGTAAGATTAAATATTGAAGAGAAAAAAAAAAAATCAGTGTTTCTGAGAGTTGCTTAAACTGAAAAAACAGAAATAGCAACTGTTTCTGAGGAGTATTTGAGTTTCACGTGCAGGGATATGTGGAATGGAACAACATGCCCCTGTGGTGGAAGAAAAATTGGTAGAGATGGGTACAGGAAATGTGTCACAGATTCACAGAATCATAGAAAAACCAGGTTGGAAGAGACACACCAAAGGTCGAGTCTAACCATTCTTATCAAGCACTAAACCATGCCCCTCAGCACCTCGACCACCCGTGCCTTAAACACCTCCAGGGAAGGTGAATCAACCACCTCCCTGGGCAGCCTCTGCCAGTACCCAATGGCCCTTTCTGTAAAAAATTTTTTCCTAATGTCCAGCCTAAACCTCCCCTTGAGCGTGAGGCCATTCCCTCTTGTCCTGTCCCCTGTCACTAGGGAGAAGAGGCCAACACCCTCCTCTCTACAATCTCCCCTCAGGTAGTTATAGAAAGAAATTAGGTCTCCCCTCAGCCTCCTCTTCTCCAGGCTGAACAACCCCAGCTCTTTCAGCCGTTCCTCATAAGGCCTGTTCTCCAGCCCCTTCACCAGCTTCGTTGCTCTTCTCTGGACTCGCCCCAGAGCCTCAACATCCTTCTTGTGGTGAGGGGCACAGAATTGAACACAGGATTTAAGGAGCGGTCTCACCAGTGCCGAGTACAGAGGGAGAATAACCTCCCTGGACCTGCTGGTCACGCCATTTCTGATAGAAGCCAGGATGCGATTGGCCTTCTTGGCCACCCGGGCACACTGCTGGCTCATGTTCAGGCGGCTGTCAACCATGTCAAGCATGCAGTTCAAGTAAGAAAGTAGGGAGTAACTGATTGTTGAAAGGAAAATTAAAGTATTTCATCACAAAAGCGAAGAGAAAGTGGGCTTTCTTTTATATAACTTCTGTATAAATAGATCAACTTGCTATATCACCTGAGTGTCCCAGCTAGTTGTGCATATGGCCTTCCCTGGGTTAATCAACATAGAGTTTGCTCCCTATGAGATAGCCATGACCAGCATGAGGAAGTATATACAGGGCTCAGGCTAACATGGAATACAAAAGCTAAAAAAAAAAACCACAACGGAATGAACTCTGAAGCAAGCAATAGACTTCAGCTGACTTCAACCTATGCATTCCTTCCTGATAGGTAGGTTGTTGAGCATTGTAAGCATAGCCAGTAACAGGAAATCCATTTACATTGTCATCCATCTGTGTATTGCAATTGTTACATTGTGCTGTACTGTGATTTCTGAACATCTCTGTGTCTGCTAAACCAAAATCTTCTGTAACATGAACTATCATGAGTAAATTTGATACTAAAATTACACCCTCCTCATGTGAAATATTCAAAAGAACCTGGCCAGGAAGTATTGGGCTCTGATGAAAGGCATCATGATTTGCATTTGTCTCCTAGTAGGAGACATCTGAAGAATAATTTGAGGTGAACATGAGAAATAATAATGTATAGATAAACTATGGGACTACTGATTCGACCACAGTATCAGTGATTATCTTAACTAGTAAACTACCTTATTTATTTCATTCACAGCTATCTAGCCAAACCATCAATGCAGAGGAGGTCATTAAGCAGAATCCACCAGGACCATAAAATTGACAACATAAGCAGGAAGATTGGCCAGGAATTAACGTAAATGTCACATTTATATTTTTTTCTTTGAGTTGCAATGCAGAAGTGTGCTGGAAGTCTGCTATCTCCTTAAATTCATCAAAGCAAAGCACTATCCACAGAACCATAGAATCACTAGGTTGGAAAGGACCTCTTGGATCATTGAGTCCAATCATTCCTATCTGTCCTTAAAGCATGTCCCTGTACACCTTGTCCACCCGTCTTCTGAATATCTCCAGAGACTGTGAATCCACCACCTCCAAGGGCAGCCTGTTTTAGTGCCTTATGATCCTTTCTACGAATATTTTTTCCTGATATCTGGTCTGAAATCTTCCCTGGTGTAGTTGAGTACATTCCTCCTAGTCCTATCACCTGTCACTTGGGACAGTGATCTGCTGCCATGTCTGCCGCTGACCTGAAAATAAAGTAGAAATCATTTTTGTACAGAAAGTTCCTTCAGTCCTTCAGTATGGAAACTAAATCACATTACATGATCAAGCAGACTTAATTCAAGCAAGAACTACCAATGTGGTTTTGCATTTTAAAAATTCTGATAATATAACTGTCTTTACAACAGTACAATAAGCACAGAATAAAAAGTAGTTTCATTATTTTTACCATGTTTTTTATCCACATGATAACATTTTGCTTGCGGTCATTCTTCAGGTTGCATTATACCTAAACCACGACTGTAGTTTAGCCGGTTAAATACACAGAAACCTTGGTTTTGTTTGCTTTCTTAGAAGGCTTGTTATTTATGAAATGACATAGAGGAAAACAATAAGTGACCTAATTCAACCCAACATGGAGTGATTCTTTCTCATAAAAAAGAGATGCTAGCCTTTAAAATTGCTGAGAGCTTCCTACAAAACAGCTGGTTTGGTTTTGGTTTGTGAACTAAGTGTTAGATAATTTCATCTCAACAATCTAAGTTTCACGTTGAGTTTTTTACCCCGTTTTTGTTTAGAGGTACATGAGTAATACTGTGACATACAATTATTTTAGAAGAAAAAGCTTGTATTTAGAAATACTAGGTATCTTGTTCCGGTAGGAAATACAATACAGAGAAGCATAATGCTACAATCCATACCATTATTTAACCTTCAGGTACAAAGTTTGATTTAATGTTAACTTTCTAAATGCATTTGGCATCGTGTTTGGCATGCAGAATACAAACACCAGTGCCAGTGGCATCAAACTGGTAAACATTATTAAGCTAGTGTTTGCTAAAATACTACACAATATACTTTTGTTTGTTTGCTACCAAAATTTTAAATCAGCATGAAAAGAATTTTGTGTGTCTCTTTATAATCAGAATGGGTTTGATTTCGTAGTACTTAATCATTCTAAGAGTTCTTGAGCCACTAGAACAGGGACTTTTAAAAAGTATAGACATGAATATTAAAAATGAGGCTAAAAACCAATATTAATGCAAGTTATTCAACAAAGACCCAGACATAGCTCTGCTAGTTTATTAGATTATAAGAAGAAATTATTTCACTTCAAGTGTAAAGAGATCCAAAATAAAATAAATAGCAATAGATATTATACTTCTCATAAACACAAATTAAATTTAAAAACTACATACATTCTAAACTGAAATCATAGAACTGATTGAGAGAGATATATCTATTTCATTCATTTTGTAATCATACACACGTAGTATAAAAAAAAACCCCAAACTGTTCTCCCTTCAGTACATTAGATATAGAATTCTTCACTAGAGACAAAAATGTATCCAGCCCTGACTCTAAGACACCTAAGTTCAAATAAGCCCACAAATAAAGATTCTGGATTTGTATTCTACTAAGTTCAAGGCAGTTAAAGTGTGGATCTAAACACATATTTATGCTATTCTACACCGTGTACCTGCTGAATTGTGAATGTTAAAAAACTTCTAGGACACAGAGGGCAAAGAAATTGTTATATTTTTCAATAGTGCTCGCAAAAATAACCTAAGGGGTGTTTTCCCAGCACAACTAGTTATGATTTGTAAAAAAGTTTCTCACATAAACACACATTCATTTGCCATAATGTCTTCACACAACGTGAATACTTAGTATGCTACACCCTTTCCATTTCTACCTTGAGATAGTCACTGCAATGATCATTTAACATAACAGTCCAATAAGCACATTCTGATTTATGTATTTATATACACTTAATCTATTTTCTTGTTAGCAACACATTCAGAAAATGCTAGATGTTGCTATAAAGCCTTAAAAAAGCACATTGTCCTAGAAGATTTGATCTAAACAAAGAATAAAGAAAGGGCTTTGTAGCATGACCTAGGTTTCCAGCAATATTGATGTGAAGATTGCTAGGCTAATACTCAGCTTTCCTTTTTCAAATAACAAATTTATTATATACTATGAGCAGTTTCATAGCAATTCCAGCAGGCGTATATGCTAAATCTGGGTGTCTGAGCCTATCTCTGAAGTTAGTTAGTTTCATAGATGGCTTGCAGCACACACATATGATGAGAAAGAAGACACAATCTTAAGGATTTTAAAAAACCCAAATCTAACTATTGTAGGAAGAGAAACATTCAAGTCTTGAATTGGCAGAGAAAAATATTCTCACTTCTGCATTTTCATTTTGGAGGAGTTTAAAGTGTCCATTACTTTTAAAGTAAAGAAGCAACATGATTGACATCTTTTATAAATGTTCTAGAACATATGATTTTGGAGGGGACCTCTGGAGGTCCTCTGGGCCAGCTTGCCATTCACAGTAAAGCCAGCATAGGTAAGATTGCGCCAGATTTTCCCTTGTAAAATTTTGAGTACATCTAAGGATGAGGTTCAATGGCCACTCTAAGCAGCTTTGTCCAGCAATTGACTATCCAAACTGTGAAGTTTTTGTTAATAACATTTTTTCAGAATTATAATAAAACCTGTAAATTTTAAGCTCAAAGCTTTATTTTAATTTCATGACAAACATCAAAATTACACTGTAACATCTTCTAAATTTAAAAAAGTGATTACTCAAAAAAAACCTATAAATATGGTCTGAAAACAGTTCTCTTAGAATTTTTAAGACATTTCTGTAATAGCTCCTATCAGAAACCTCACAGTCCTTCTTCACAGATTTCATACATAAGTACGAAACTTAGAAATATTAAACAATAGCGCACCAACTTTGCCTTTAGTATTTGAACTTTAATGGTTTGAAACCAGCACTGAAGTACATGGCAAGACTACAGGTATGTGATTAGAATAATGATGATGCAGCAATTCTGGCTTAGATTTAAATCAGATTTAAACCAGTATAAACCAGTCTCTTTTCTCAAATAATACCACTATTATCATTAGAAGACCTACTTTTGGGAACGGTAAAGTCCATTACCTAGACACTCTCAGATGAACTTGCACCTATAGAGCTTCCATGCTAAGTAACAATCTGCCTGAAGGTAAATCCACTCTTTTGCTAGATATACCAATATGAACAATATAACACAGCCACACAGAGGAATATAAAGGTGCCCTGGACAAAATATTGGATGTATTTAAAAAGAAATAAAAACAAATTATGCTTTGCTCTCACATTCTGCCCCTGTAAAAGCCATTCAACCCTACTTTTTACATATTCTCATCTCCTGAACAATTATATTAACACTTTACTGGAGCACTAGAGTTTACAGCTGTTTATATCTGGTCAAGAGTTGTTATAGACCTTCAAT
Source organism: Clamator glandarius (assembly GCA_033459285.1). Taxonomy (NCBI): domain Eukaryota; kingdom Metazoa; phylum Chordata; class Aves; order Cuculiformes; family Cuculidae; genus Clamator; species Clamator glandarius. The sequence continues at coordinate 856,342 of JAUNZM010000523.1, read as the reverse complement.
AACAACCAAAAATGTATTGTACTTACATTTAAGAGAACTATATATGCAAAATATGTTTCTAAATGTGTTTAATTGTTCACAGAATAAAGTACAAAGAAAATTTACAGTTTTCCTGTAGCAAAACCAGTAGAGATTAGTTATTACAGACTTTTCAAATCTACATTAGAATTTCAGGGTGTCTTGCATTACCTGTTTAGCACCAAATATAGTACTATAGTGTTAAAAAAAAAAAGAAAAAAGACAGTAAGAGAATAGAACTCTCCTCAAAATATTAAGCTCTACTACAGCTGTTTATGATAAACAGTCCTAATATTTGGACATACCTTGCAAACTCAATTTCATCTTAAAAAACAAATTAAGAAGTTGTGGATTTTTTTAAATCACCAAGGAAAACATCCAGGTTTTAACTGTTAAAATTCTGAAGTCCAGTAATACATAAGTACATAGAAAAAATGAAATGTCTTCATAGCATGGGATGGTACAGGCTTCATCAAGCCTCAGAATATTATCACTTTTCCTCAGGCTTAGTTAATATTTCAGGACCATAATCTCCATAATAAAACAATACTCCCTAGACATTTATTGTTCATGAAACACTGATTTAGAATAGTGAGTAAAACAAAGCAGTGAATTAATATCACTACATAATCTAGAATAAAGAAACGGTGCATTTAGAAGGAATATGGAAATGAGAAACATTTTGCTTAGAGGCTTTGAAATTTCCAAATCAGTGACTTTGAGTTATAATACTATCATTGAGCAATTCTTTTTGCATAACCAATCTGTCCAACCAGCAGCTGTTGGGGCAATGTGAAATTTAATCAAAAAGGACCATAATAATAAATTTTAGGTAATAAATACCCAAAATGCACCTGGTGTCCTAATTGTCTTCATTGGGCTTATACACTAATAGTTATAGGCACATTGTTTAGTCATGGCTAAGACTGATTCTTGGCAGAAAGCAGAAATAAATCTCTTCAACAGAAGAATATTGGCTGAAATACTTAAAGAAAATTTTGATTTCATTAGGAATTAAACATTTTAAATTTAGAACTATTTCTACAGAATTGCAACATTTTTTCTTTTGAATAGTCATTTCTTTTTAAAAAGGGAAATATTTGCATTCAATTATATTACATGCCCATAAGAATATGTAAATGATTAACTGTATTTTGATGGAGGGACACTGTATAGTTGATGGTACACACAGATCCTTGCACTTAGTTTCCAGAAGTACCTCTCTGCTCATATGACAGCCAGAACTGCCATATGAGTAGATATCTTTAAAATATAAGTAGATATCTTCAAAACTATAACCATCAGAAGTATTTGCTAAAAGGGATAATTTAAAATTCTTTTTGGTACCAAATCATTTAACCACCAACTCAGCAAGGGATTTTGGATTTCTTTGTTATTTATTAAGGATTTATAAATGTCCATTTAACACCACTTTCCATCAAACCTAGCTTAGGAAAGCATGGCCATTCAGAAGCTACTTAACTCTATTTAAGAACATTTCTTTGCAACTCATAGAATCATGGAATCATAGAATAGTTTGGTTGGAAGGGACCTTAAAGATCATCTAGTTCCAACCTCCCTGCCATATGGCACCTCCCAAGGCCCCATCCAACCTGGCCTAGAACACCACCAGGGATGGGACATCTGGACAGCCTAGGAAGTTCAAAACTGTTTTCAAAAGTCTTCCATTTCTTACTCACATATTGTAATTTATGGAATAGACTTCTATTGGTGTCTCCCATCTCAAAGATTTAAATAACAATATTTTCCTCAACAATTTACTATTAGGGTTTACATTCAAAACTGTTGCCTCAATATAAGTTTTAAATTACTAGCAATCTCTTACAGATTTTTAAATTTTTTCACAAATTGAACAAAAAAAAGTGGTTTTGGTGCTACCTGTTCTTCTGTTATATTGGAAAAGATACAAAAGTTGGAAAAAAATTAAGGCCAGACAGTAACATTTGTCCAGAATACTGTAATTTTCACTGTTGTAATATGGAGAAATATCTTTCTTGTAAAGATTGTGTTGTAAATAGAGAGAAGAAAGAACAACTGATGGACACAAAGAAAGATAGATATTTCTCTTATTCTATTTATAAAATAAGATGGATAACAATAAGCAGATAAAATAAATCATATGGGATTCTTATCCATTTGGAAATGAAAAGAAGTTGTAACATTTTATGAGAATGCATAATTATTTTCTACTATGTAGGCAGTATTTCCTTTGTTCAGGCAAACCACTATTGCATTTTCTCAAAACAAATGTACTTAGAGCATGAAACAAATAGTAAGTGATGAAATCTGTATTACTGTTTATGAAAACGCAATACTGTTAATAAAATGTGCATGTATAGCTTCCTCTTATTTTTCAAATATTACACAACAGAAGGACAAGTGAGAGGAACAAACAAAAAATTGCTCCCAAAGAATAAAGATACAGATACAGTTATGTTTAAAATATAGCAAAACTATTTTTTTGCAGAAGGATGCAGTCAGCATAACATATAAACATGGGATGATTCAAGTTTTTTCTTACATATGGTACCATTTGGCATGCCTGTCTTCAAAAAGCCTCATGATCTTTTTGATTTTTAACATAAATTTCCACCTTCTTAATTTAGATACTTTATCTTGGTCACTATCTCTCTTCTAACAGCATTGTCTTTTCTTGAAATACATTTTTTATAGTTTTCTATTGTAATAGCTTTAATCACATAATTTAAAGAACTTTTAAGTTAATGTAAGAGCTCTGGATTTGGTTTCATACTCATATAATACATAAGATTCCATCATGTAGCTTTGACTGAAAGCATTAGCAAACCTAAAGAGACCTGCCTCTTCAATGTTTGCAGGTTATAGTTGTTGGAAGTACACATCCTTCACACATGGCTCATTCTTTAGTATCGTAATTCTGATAATCATAATTACCTATTGGTCATCAATAATTCAAAATTGCCTGTCATCACAGGGTTTTCCTTGCTTTCCTTGCTTTACTTTTACCTTATGCAGGTATGCCTCAAAAAAAACCCCTGAGGTTATACAACAGAGAGTCTGACAAGAGATATTGAAGTCTATGTAATCAGCTGAGCATTTCTAATACCCTTATACACAAATTTTGTTATCACAACGGAGGTTGAAGAAAGTCTTGTACAATTAGGACATGAACAACAATTTTGTTTCTCATATTTCAGGAAAGCATTTTCAATTTGCATGGTGGCTAGTACTGAAACCTGTTCTGAGTATATGGTAAATTTCTTAGAAACTATGCTGCTGCACATTATTAGATTGCTACCTTTTTCTGACATTTTTAAGATACCATTGATGCTTGAGACTGGCAGCAGAAAAATGACAAAGGTTATGTAGATACTAAGTGATTTAGGTGAAACTAACCTTAATAAGCCATCAAAGAATGTATGAGTGATTCACATAATCATCTCAGCTGATGGATACTAAAGGCATATGGCTTTCCTTTAAAAGAACAAATTTGCTATTACTACACAAGTCCAATTAGAATCAGGTTATTTTAATAGCCCTTTGTTCCTGTGCCCTCATCTTCTATTTATTTTTTTCATGTATTTATTTGCAAAGTTTTGTTTCTGCTACTCAGGTCCACTGCTCTCTCAGTTCTGTCTGTGTGCCTTAAGACAGGTAGTCAGCTCTGCCTGAGGGTAGCCAGAGTGTTTCCAAGGTGCAAATGTTTCCATTAATGATTGTGCTGGCTAGCTCCACAGCCACATGCAGTTTACAAGCAGATGCAGATCCTGGAGACATTCACGTCTGGATTGCAGGCAAATGAGGTTACCCACTACCCATAACAGAGCCTGCAGAAGTGGCTGTTTGAAGCTCATCTTAGCAGGTTTCAGGAAGGAGGTCTAGGATATCTCCCACTACTCCTTTCTTCTGTGGCCTGATGTAAATACATTTTTAAAAGTAAATAAGACTATTTTTTCTGCATGAGGTCAAGTACATAATTACTTTTTATGTCATAAAATTCCAGCATAAAGACAAGAAAAGACTCAAACATTGACACTTGCAGCTTCTGCTTTTGATGTTCACATATTTGTTTGCCTATGTTTGCTTGTTAGTAAAGTTTTGTGTAATCTTTCTGAAAATATGATTAATTTTTTTTACTAAGGTTTGATGGTTCCTACTTTATGAAACTTGTTACTGTTGTAGTCATCACAGGCATTAAAATCAAGGTTTTCAGTCCTTCTGCCTAAAAGGAAAATTCAAGCAAACAGAAAGTTTACCTTTTTTTGCAGAAAGTGATGATGACAGGGAAATTGGAGGAAGTCTCCCTTTGACCTAGTAAATAAGAAGATTTGCCTGCTTCCACAAATCAGGGCTTCTGACTCCTAACAGAACTGTTTAATGTTAAAACTCAAGTTTCATTGGGTTTCTATTGAACTGTGAAATCACCAGATGCACATAGTTTAAGCTGCTTTTAGCATTGCCATTGTACCTTCCAAGGAAGATAGGTGTTTATATGAAGGACTGAAGCACTTGCAGGATCCTACCAAGTACAATATCAGGAGAAGAAAGTCTGGAAATGCTTCTGATGTTTGTTTCTGAGGAAACAACTCTAGCATCACAAGGATTTCCCCTTATTCTCTCCCATCAGCTTTTGTAAATGGCCCCTTATTCTCTCCCATCAGCCTTTCTAAATGTAGATTCCAATTGTAATCACAGACACTATACATTATACAAGGTGGAAAATCTACTGCAAGGGTTTTACTAACCTTGTAGAGAGCTGGTAGTATAGGCATATTAATACAGAATGTGTAGTTTCTGCATTGTCCTGTGAGAATTCCAGAAAACAGATCAGATGTCTACATTTCAAAATATAGAAATAAGAATTAAGCCAAAAAAAAAAGGGTTAAACTCATACTATTGCCATTTTTCTTCATTATTTCTCTAAGCAACATAGAGTTACTTTCTGCATCATGCTCTGTTCATATGTCTTTGTTGATATCCACATGCAACTTTGCTTCTCTGCATGGCCCCCTTCGTTGCTGATTGACAGCTGCTCATACTTTGCCATAAGCTAATAAAACTTTGAGTTTAGACTTCAGTTCTCACTCCTTATCCCTCAGACACTGTGACAGAGTTTAACAGTCTTTAGTTCAAGGAAAATAGTTCACCACCACTTCCTAGATGTCAGTCCTAAAATAAATTCTTAAGCTCTAAGCAAGTTCCAGAAAAATGTTTTAGAGGATTAGAAAAAGCATGAAAAGATCCTTAAATTTATCATTCATAATAAAGATTAAGATAAACAGTTCAATTTCCCCTTTGTTCTGCTCCTCTGAACTCAGCTATAACTTTGATTTAGCAGAGGTAGGCAAACTGCAAATGATAACATAGCTATACATAAAATGAAATAATATGATTTTGCATAACATTTTCTGAGAGTAGTGCTGAATTTGACAACATAAGCCATCAAAACCAAAATTAAGAAAAAGTAGATATGATGTGCATAAGCTCCATTAAGAACTATGCAACTTACTTATTATATGCGTTGCTGATTACTAATAATAAGCACAGAGTCCAAAAATCATCATCCAGACACAAAATATTGAGTATTGTCACAGCAAATCCATCAGAAGGGAATCAGAGGTGGATTATATGTAACACATATATGTAACACAAAATTTACCCCTAACATTTTCTAGGATTTGTTTCATTTTATGCATACCAGTAGTGAGTCCTTGACAATTAAGGTCAGAACACCAGATCAAAAGATAATATGCAAGTTTGGGTTTTAATTTCCAGAAAATAGCACAGATTTTATGCTTCAACATGAAAGGAACCATGTAATGGTGAATCTCAGCAAAAAAGATTTTAAACATACAAGCAAATATGTTTTACATTATCTATTGTGTGAGACCCCTTAACAAATGTGGTCCATAAAGAGTATGCGAGCGTAGTCAAGCAGCTACTAATTAAGTGTAAAAAGAGAAGGTAAATATGGTTCCAAGTACAACACAACAAAGGTATGAATTTTGGAGTCTTCAAATACGTAGGGTAGCTTCCTTGCTAAATCAAGTTATAATTATTTTTTTTATCTAGAAACTTATGAAGTTAGTAAATGAGTATTGTGTCCAGCTCTGGAATCCCCAGCATAAGAAGGATATGGAACTGTTGGAATGGGTCCAGAAGAGGGCCACGAAGATGACCAGAGGGCTGGAGCACCTCCCACATGAGGACAGGCTGAGAGAGTTGGGATTGTTCAGCCTGGAGAAGAGAAGGCTCTGAGGAAACCTTACACTAACCTTCTAGTACCTGAAGGAAGCTATAGGAAAGCTGGGGAAGGACTTTTTATAAGGACATGTAGTGATAGGATGAGAAGGAATGGATTTAAATTGGAAGAGTAAAGATTTAGATTAGACATTAGGAAGAAATTCTTCATAATGAAGATGGTCAGGCATTTTCAGAGGTTGCCTGGGGATGTTGTGGATGCCCCCTACATGAAAGTGTTCAAAGCCAGGTTGAATAGGACCTTGACCATCCTGATCTAGTGGAAAGTATCCCTGTCCATGGCAGCAACTAGATAATCTTTAAGGTCCCTTCCAACCCAAACCATTCTATGATTCTATGATAATGTGTTTGTCATTCATGAACTGAGATGGTCAGCATTATCAGTATAAGTTACTTAATCCTTAATTAGAATGAATCTAAGAAAGAAGTACCATTTTCTCAGTTAGTTAAACTAATAGGCAAATTCTCAATGAAGTTACACTGATAAAGGTCATTGTTGCCTGAGACCTAGATGCTGATCAGAAACAAGTCAATTAGTCCCAGGTATTACCACAACATTAGAAGTTAATTACTGTGGAAGCACAGGGTGATGAAAAAATCATATTTACAACAGGCATTGGAATGAAATTACCTCAGTGGAAAATACTGTCATCTTGATAGGTTCATACTAGTGGAAAACGAGTGAAACTTCCTCTGCACTGCAAGAGTACATTGTTTTGGTTTTGAAAACTTCTTCTTAGAACATAATACATTTGATTTGATATGGACTCTTCTAAGGAGCAAAATAGAGGTAAGCAAAGATGTTTCCCCATACATACAATCTGAAATTGGATGTTAAGCCTTTCACGCTTCGGTAATACTTTTCAGATCATCATTTTAAAAATGTCTCACTTTATCTAAGATAAAATTCACATCTTTTCCCTTGAGGACAAGAGAAGACACACCTTGATACCTCTAGAATGTTTATCAAGCTGAAAGCAAATGAGACTTACCCCATGTGCTCAGTATTTTATGCTACCGATTTTTCTGTTAGATTAGTTGGTTTAACATAAAGCAAGAGATACTAAATATTTTGCAAGCAATATATAAAATGACATGCAATCATGCCAAGAATGGTAAAGACAGATATAAGAACAAAAAAAATGCATGCAGAGATCTGTGTAAAATTACCTAATGCTTCTTCCACCACCTTAGCTGCAAGGTCACATATATTAAAGTTAATATAAATATAATATAAATATATACAGACGATTTCCTTCCAAGAAGGTCACTCTTAAAGAGTTCCTTCCAAGAAGGATACACTTAAAGACATGACCACATAATAAATAGAAAGTGCATCACAAGTTGTAATTTTGGATCCAAATTTATGAAATAAATCATGATATCAAAAGAATACTATATATTCTAAGAAAACATATGTGCCTAAATCCATTTATTTTCTATTTCTTCCTGTTGACAAAGATCAGGAAGCAAACAGAGAGATCAATATGATCAGCGAGTGTTCAATTTATTGAGCTTAGCTGTTTCTTTATAAATCCTTTACAGTTATATAACTGGGTGCCCATGAGGGTATCTACGGTGTATTATTGATTAAAGGTAGCAGTCCATAAAGCTATTACTAACATATTATTGGCTAAACTACTGCACATGCTAAGAAACCAAGTTACACTAAAATTAGCTATGTTGATAGTTCTCTTAAATTGTTTTTCTTTCAGCTAGTACTCGTTCCCACTGAACTAGCTCTTGTATTCCTTCCAGCTGCTTATCAGAAGGCTGTCTTTTCTCCTCAACGAACTGGCCTTTTTTTATCTTTCAGTTGTCTGTTTCAAGGCCGCCTTCTCTGTAAAACATTCCCACATCTTCTTTCTATTTCTTATTGGGAAGACATTAACAAATATAAACTACTTTGACTACCCTATGTGGAAATAGAGTTGGCATTGTCCAAAATCCATTCTGTACTACCATATTGTCTAAAACTGTCTTTGTAGACAACACTACTTGCCTTTACTTAAAGACATACAAAAAAAATAAAGTCCAAGAATGATATGATACAATTTAGAGCACTGCTTAAGTAAGTAACTGTCTCTTGAAACCTACAATAATGATTTAAGCATAGACAGTTTTGAGGTGATAATGAATCACAAAGGCAAATTTGCTTTGTACAGTCAAGATCTTCAGCTGACCTATAAGAAGGCTGGAGAACATGTGTAATGGAGCTGTGGCATTTGGGGACTCAGGATCTTAAAAGCTATTTAACCTTTTCACAACTGATCTAGACTAAGACTTCCTTTTTCTCCGTCTGCAAAAAGGGGAGTGTGTTTTCAGAACAGGAATCTCAATACAGCTTTCCTTTCCTAAGTGCATTGCCTTGAGGATAGAGCAGTACGAATTCAGTAAATACATCACTGAATCTCACCAATTACATTAGCCTATTTCACCTTTTATGAGTTATAAGAACTGATTTGTTGTATCAGTGAGTACAGCAGTGAAAATATTCAGCATCTAAAGTGAGTGTGTAACTTCATAGATTTGTTACAACTATTTACTGAGAAATAAAATAGAACCTAGGTTTTTCTTTTTCTCAAAGAAAGGCCTCAGACATGAAAGGAAATGCCAATATAGCCATGACAAGATGATTCCACTAGTACATGATTGTGTGTCCTGTGTTATACTACTTAAGAGGGAAATATAATAAACAAGGCAATTGTTTCAAATATTAATAAAATAATGTAGGAATTCTTAAAATAAACAAACAATTTATTTTAAAAAACCACACAAATTACTAGGTACTTATAATAGATATGGTGAAGACTTCTTCCTCCAGCTACAGGAGGCTTCACACTCAAAAGCTCTTATCCTACCCAGGGAATTCATCCACCCTGAAATACTCTAGAAAAGTAGCATGGCAAGATGTAGGCAATCCAGGAGACTCCTGGAGTGCATTGAAGATAATTTCTTAGTCCAGCTCATAGAGACCCCCTCACCTAAGGAGATGCAATACAGGACCTTATGGTCACCAGTACAAGCGAGCTTATCGGTGACATTAGGATTGGAGGCAGCCTGGGCTGCAGTGATCATGCACTGGTGGCATTCAAGGTCCAGAGGAGTATGGGACAGGCAAGGAGCATAGTCAGGACACTAAATTTCAAGAAAGCAGAATTCCAGCTCCTCAAAGAATTACTCAGTAGGACACTCTGGGACATAGTTCTTAGGGACAAGGGAGTGGAACAGAGCTGGAAAATATTTAAGGATGCTTTCAATAGGGTGTAAGAGCGCTCTGTCCCCATATCTAGAAAATCAGGCAGGAAAGGGAAGAGACCAGCATGACTGAGTCAAGACCTGCTGATTAAAGTAAAGAAGAAGAGAGAACTGCACAGGTAGTGCAAGTAGGGACAGGTAACCTGGGAAGTTCATAGGGACACTACCTGGTTGAGAAGAGAAGAAATCAGGAAGGCCAAGGCACCACTGGAGCTGAACTTGGCAAGGGAAGTGAAGACAAATATGAAGGGCTTCTACAGGTACATCAATCAAAAGAGGAATGTCAAACAAGTAGAAGGCTGAGGTACTTAAGAAGTTTTCTGCCTCAGTCTTAACCAATAACTGCTCTCTTCACCCCTCCTGGATCATGGGACAGCAAGATGGTGGGCAGGGGGTTAAAACCCCTCACACAGTAGAGGAGGATCAGGTTCATGAATACCTGAGGAACCTGAACATATATGACATTTATAAATCTATGAGATGCACCCCAGAGTCCTGAGGGAATTGGCAGATGTGGTTGCTAAAACACTCTCCATGATATCTGAGAAGCCATGGCAATCAGGAGAAGCCCCTGGTGACTGGAAGAAGGGTAGCTTTGTGCCCTTTTTTAAAAAGGGTAGAAAAGATGAACCTGAGAACTATCGACCTGTCAGTCTCATCTCTGTGCCTGGGGTGATCATGGAACAGATTCTCCTATAAGCTATGCTGAAGCACACGGAGGACAGGGAAGTGATTAGTGGCAACAAGCGTGGCTTCACCAGAGGCAAATCCTGTATGACGAACTTTGTGGCTTTCTATGATAGAGTAACTGCAGCAATGGACAAGTGTAAACTGATGGATATGATCTATCTAGACTTCTATAAAGCCTTTGACATGGTCCCCCACATCCTTCTCTCTAAATAGGAGATATATGGATTTTGATGGGTGGATAGTACGGTGGAAAAGAAACTGGTTGGATGGTCATCTTCAAAGAGTAGTGGTCAATGGCTCAAAGTCCAGACGGAGATCCATGATTAGTGATGTCCCTCGGGGTCTGTACTGGGACCGGTGTGTTTAATATCTTTCTTCAATGATATTGACAGCCAGATTGAGTGCACCCTCAGCAAGTGGATGAGATGCATATGACGCCAAGCTGAGTGCTGTAGTTGCCACACTGGAAGGATGGGATTACCCCAGAGGGACAGCCAGGAGAAGTGTCCCTGTGAGAATCTCATGAGGTTCAACAAGGCCAAGTGCAAAGTCCTACACCTGGTTTGGGGCAATGCCTGTTTTTAGTACATGGTGGGGGATGACATGATCGAGAGCAGACCTGCAGAAAAGGACTTGGAGTTGCTGGTTGATGAGAAGCTGCACATGAGCTGGCAATGTGCACTTGTAGCCCAGAAGGCCAACCATATCCTGGTCTGCATCAAAAGAAGCACGGCCGCAGGTTGAGGGAGGTGATTTTGCCCCTCTGTTCCCACCTTGTGAGACCTCATCTAGAGTACTTTGTCCAGTTCTGGAATAGTCTGTGTAAGAAGGTAAGAGGTCCAGAAGAGAGCTACAAAGATGACCCGAGTGCTGGAGCACCTTCATTATGAGGACAGGCTGAGAGAGTTGGAGTTGTTCAGACTGGAGAAGAGAAGGCTCCAAGGAGCCTATAGTGACCTTCCAGTACCTGAAAAGGGCAATGGTGGCATAAGGTGCAAGCAGGTGGATTTTGTCCTTAGCCTGTTGGCAGACCTGAAGGAGGAATTAGAGAGGCTAAGGAAAACCATGGAGAATGAGATAGAGATAGAAATCAAAACTTCTTGACTTAAAGTTCTCTCAGTATGAGCAAACAAATTAATAAGTGACTTCAAATCTCTGGTCCTGTTACTTAAATAAAACCTAGTATCCAGATTTCCTACAGGTTGTTTATTCTGTCTTGCCCTTAACACTGCTCGAAGTCTTACACTGAAAGACTTCGTAGAAAAAGCTTGAGATTATGTAAAAATTAGGAAGTTGCATCAAAGATGTTTTTATCTGCTGGAGCATGAAATTAAGCTGCTGGATGAATAGCTTTTGCTTGTATATCTTGGATTTTCAAGTTCGATTCCTTCATCTCACATCTGCCTTTTATTTAACCAATTTTTAAAGGAAATTAATTAATCAACAAGTAAGTTAGCTGGAGGCACAAATATCTCATATCCATAGGAGTTATATTGAAAACCAACAACACTACAGAAGATGAAGATACAGCAGAACTATAGCAAAAAATAAAGCCTGCAAGACAGGAAAGCTGACATCTTCAGTTTTTCAAGAAAAAAATAGACATTTAATCAATAGGAAAAATTCATTAGAGACATCATTTGAGTACCCATAGCTCAGTTCTCAGTCTGCATCACCCTACTTGACCTGGGCTGTGTTTTTTTATCTTTTGAAACTGAAAGGGTTGCACCTGACCTGGAAGAATCCTACTTGGGATAATGTAATCTTATTAAAGTACATAGATCTTAATTTTTGTGGTTTTGGTGACTCACTGCTTCTGTGAACAATATTAGCTCCTCCATACTTCGGTTTGCTTTACGTTTTAGGGAATCTTGTATTTGCATAAATCATACTAACTCCCATTCAGAATCCTTTGGCTTATTTCTAACACTGTTTACCATCAGTTCACAGTCCAAACTGGAGGAAAGTCATAATTTAAATTATTTCAATTAAAGAAATTTCCTGACTCATTTTTTATTTTATACAAACCCTGACAAAATCTTCTGGTCACTTACTGATGATTAACTTTACTAAGACTTGTTCAAAGGTCTTTCTTTTACTTCTGTTTTGCTTCTGATTCAGTAAGTACTGCAGGTTCTACAGCTGCAGAGACATTAATTTAAAATAACATCCAGAGATATAGGGAAAGATAATGATATAGAAGTTATAACTTCTATAGAGTCAAAAGTTGAAAGGGGAAATAAATGTTTTGGAACACATAAATAAATTGTTCTTCAAATGCATTTTCACCTTTCACATCTTTTTGACAGCAAAGAGAAGGGTACTCTCTAAATTTGATTTTGTTTGTTCTTATTGCAATTAATAGAAAAGCAAAGGGTTTGTTTGATAGTTTTTAGAAAACAGAAGAACAACCTCCCCTGACTAAGTTGGTGACTACAAATGAGATGACTATTATTTAGGATGGTAAATGTATAAAATAGAAACTCTGTATTAACATTCTTCATTAAATTATTAGCAGTTTGACAGTCTGGGAGACTAGCCTCATCTATCAAGAGAACAGCTACCACTTCGTGAAAAGGTACACAGATTTCCACATCCTGATTCACCTTCAATAGCTACAGAGGTCAACATTGAAGTATAGATTTGTTACTGTTATGAAATTCTAGACACTACAATTTTTTAGTCACTCTGAAACTTATCATTAAATGCCTAGTTTATAATGACAATCACTGTAATTCTCTATGGGTTACTGCTGTGGAGTAGGAGTATATCTCAGTTTCCATTCAGATATTGCTTTGTCTGCTGTTGCTTTTGTTCAGTGAGTCTCCCATTAAAAATCTATACAAACTGCACAATTTTCTCAGTAACTTTTTTTCTCATAATATTTTGATCAATGTTTGTGAAGATTTATTTGAAGTGTTAAAGATATTAAAAATCACTGGTTTAATTGTATACAGCACACAAGTTGTGTCAAAAATTTATGAGAACAGCAGCATGTTTTAAAAAAAATGTAGTCACTTTAGTCACAGCGTATGAGTTCCAATTGCTTCTTGAAGCAACTTTTTTTCACTTGTTTTACAATTCTAAGTATGTTTGTTTATTTCTGTCCTGAATAACCCAGTCCTTCACTGTCTCACATTTTTGTGATATCAGAGAAAAAAAAATCTGGCTATCAATTCATGCTATAAGATGAACTTTAAATGGCAAACAGACTAGAATTATTTCCATTTTATTCCAGACAGAATGATGCTCCAACATATATTCACTCCGATATACTTTTCTTGAGAACTGCACATCACTCAAAGGCTTCTATCTCATGACCACCACTCACTGGCACATCAACTTACTTGCAAAATTCAAGTTACTTTAAAATTAAATTCATGCTGACTTCTTGCAGTCAAACACCAGTAATTGTTCCCCAGGTGTAACTGATTAGACATTAATTTTAGATAGTTGAGAGACAAACTGCATATTGTCTAACTATGTAGGCCTAATTTCAGAAGAATGTTCCAATAACTCCATTATTAATTGGGAAGATACGATGAACTGGTCAGTAATGAGAACCAACAGTGGAAAGTAATTACCTTGATTAATTGATTACTACGTAAAATTCCTTTTCCTTGCTGTTTTTCTTTCTTTGGCTGATGAAGAGACCCTATCAGTAACATTTCATCCTGTCATTCTCCCTTGTAAGTAGAAAAAAGTTTAAGTCATACATGTATACCTATAGGGATACACCTGTGTTGGTATTTCTACAAAGCAGGACAGAAATGTGAGGTCCATTTGCCTGCTGGGGACCAACTAGACCAGTTCCTTCCCAACCCACTGAGGCAAACACTATATACTAGATTGCTAGTATATTGTTAATTTTTTCATTGTAGTTGGTAGATGTTGTTTTGTATTTGTGTCCAAAACAGTGTTGATAACACATGAATGCTTTAGTTATTGCTGAGCTTTGCTTACACAGAGTCAAGGCTGCTTCTGTTTCTCATGCTTCCCACCAATGAGTATTCTATGAGGTTTTTTTTGATTCTGGGGTTTATTATAAAATCACAGAACAGCTCAGGTTCAAATGGACCTCAAAACATCATCCGTTTCAACATTTCATGGGAAAGGAGCCTAGACGAGATTATCTAGCACAGTGTCCAATTGTATCTTGAAAGCCCTCAGTGGCAGGGATTCCACCACATCCCTGGGAGCATGTTCTACTGATTGGTGGCTCTCTCTACAAGAACAGTCTTTCTTATATCACAATGAAACCTCTCCTACTGCAAGTTGTACCAGTATCCCCTTGTTTTCTCTTTGTCTTTTTTTTGCAGAATGATTGGGAATGGATTACTTTAGGGATCAATATCTCAATGTGACAACAAATTTATTTGGCTTGTTGGAACTTACTCAGAAACTACAGTGTGGCCACTGTGTAGAGCTTCACAAAGAAGCTCTTTCCATAAATATATTTTTAACTAAATCCTGTGCATCATTCAATCACGTCTAGAGCACCACCTTTCTTTGTGTAATCTAAAAACATTCGTTGTAGGAAATAGTCACTTTTTTACCTCCAGAAAACTTCATCTCTACATCTGTAGTGCCTCCCTAAGGATGTAGCATAGTCCTAGACCACACAAACAAGAATAGCAGTATGGTTACTGTAAGCATGACAGCAGTGATAGGACAATGCCTGGCTTGAACAACAGTGCATGTGGGGGGTGAGGATCAGGCCCAGTGAAGGTACACAGGGTAACATATCTACATGGGGTGACTGGGGAGGGGGAAGAGCCATGAGGAAGGGCTGTAATATGCAGTTGAGGTAAGGCCCATGGGAGGGGAGGTAAGGCCCAGGGGAAAGGAGGGGAGGAGGCAAAAAACCTGTTGTTTCCAAGTGAAAGTATATAGGACAGAAGCTACATGTGAGCTCTCTTCCACCTTTTCTCGACATCAGACTGAACCAAAATTAAGGACCTGCATTGTATGAAACAGCTTGTCTTGACTGCAGGCAGCCAAAGGTTTAAGAGGAAGGAGAATGTACCTGACACATCTAACACTTCCTCATCTCTGCACATTATAGCCCTTCCTCATGGCTCTTCCCCCTCCCCAGTCATCCCTTGTAGATATGTTACCCTGTGTACCTTGGTCAAACAATTGGTGGCATTGCCTCAACATTGTATTTTTGCTGTGAGGATTTAGATTTCCAACCAAAGATCCCATTACTATATGTGAGGACCATTTTTCAGTTCTTAATTTCAGTGCCTTTCTTCCACTGAGGGGTTCTGCTTCATAACTTAACAAAGCTACCTGCCTGACAACATTAGCCCACAGATGCTTCTGCATTTGTGGATTTGGGTCACTATTAAATAAAGGTTGTGGTCTGACAGAGTGCTTTAGAGTGACTTCAGGGTTTCAGTGTAGGTGAAAAAGTAATTTTGGCACTTGCAATATTGAGCTACAAAGTAGCAGAAATCAAGTAGCATTTCAGCAACCTAAATTTCCTCTCCTATTTTTTAGGTTCACTCTATTTATTTCCTCCTTTATCAAGTCAGAACAAACTCAACATCTCCCTTTCAAGGGCCATTCTGCACCAGGTCTTTCTGTAAATTAGCTTCAAACACACATGCCCAAGCACACGCACATGCACTCACACTGGCAGAGCTTTCTTTTTTATTTTCAAAGCCAGTAGCCTGTCTATTTTAAGGTGCAACAGACCTTCTTGTACCACTTCTTATCCTAAGAATACCACAGCTACCAACTTGCCTAGAATGCTCCTCTCTGTGCCACTGATTCATTTATATACTGAGTCATCCTGGATGGCTGAGATTGGAAAGGGCCTCTGGAGGTTATCTTGGTCAACAGCCCAGGTCACGCACAGCCACCTACAAGCAGTTCACCAGAAACATGTCCAGGTGTTTTTTTAATCTCTCACGATGATGGAGACACTACCACCATTCTGGTCAACTGGTGCCAGTGCTCAGTCACCTTCACAGTAAAATATTTGTTTCTGATATTCAGAGGAAACCTCCAATACTTTAGTTTGTATCCACTAGTCACTGGACAGCACTGAAAAGAGCCTGGCTCCATTTTATTTACAACCTACTTTCACATATTTCTTGATGAGATCCTTCCTGAGCCTTCTTGTCTTTAGGCTGAACAGTCCTAGAACCTCTTTCAATCTTTTTTTATATGTGAGATGCTCCAGTCCCTTAATCATCTTTGTGGCCTTTCATTGAAATCTCTCCAGTGTGTTCATATTTCTCCTACACTGAGGAGCACAGAATCGGGCACAAACATGTTATCACCTCTTTGTGTAATGCAATTCAGGATACCACTATACTACTTTGCTGGTAAGGTGCATTTCTAACTCCTGTTCAGCTTGATGTCCACGTTTACCCTCAGGTCCTTTTGCTGCAAACTGCTTTCCAGCTAGGCAGGCCTCAGCCAGTACCAGCACCAGCTGTTGTTCCTCCCTAGGTGCAGGAATTTACAATTCTCCTTGTTGAAATTTGTGGTATTCTTGTCAGCCCATTTCTCCAGCATGTTAAACTCCTTCTGGTTGGCAGCAAGACCCTCTCATGTATCAGCCATTCCTTCTGGTTTTGTCTCATCAGCAAATTTGCAGAAGATACACTTTGCCCTCTCATTCAGGTCATTGAGAAAGATATTCAACAGGATCAAATGAAGTACTGATCTCTGGTGCACATCACTATTTCCCAACCTCCAACTAAACTCTAAAATTTATACCCCAACCACCATTCTTTGGGTCAGTTTTCATTTCACTTCACTGTCCATCTAGCTAATATATCAACTGCTTGTTTATGAGGTTTTTATGTGAGACAGTATTATTGAAGTACAAGTAGACAATATCCACTGGTGTCTGCTGATCTATGAAGCCAATAATTTCATCACTGAAGTTTATCAAGTTGGTCAAGCATCACCTCCCTTTCGTGGAGCCATGCTGATGACTCATGATGATATTTTCCTCTCTTGCTCTCTTACATCTTAAAAATGATTTCTAACATGAGTTGTTCTATCGCTTTTCCCAGGGATTGAGTTGAGGCTAAGCGGATTATGATTCCCCAGGCCCTTCTTCTTGCCTTCTTGAGGATGGTTTGACATTTGCTTTTCTCTAGTCTTTGAATTCTCCCTTTGTCATCATCGATCAAAGGTTATTAACAATGACTTTACCGTGACAACTGCCACTTCCCTCAGCAGTCATGGCTGTATCTCATCAGAGCTCATGTATGTCCAGTTTCCTGAAATATTCCTTGACACATACTTCTACATAATTTTCCACTTCCATAAGAGACATCCATACCTGAGGAGTTTTTACCCTCACTTATTTAGGAACTTCTGAAAATTGTTAGGCAACAATCTGTGCTTTTTTCCCCCAGCTACCCTAGTAAATCCATCCATAAACTCTTCAGAGCACAGATGAAGCCTGCCAACAGGTTCCATTTTTAAAATTTGTTCTACTATTTCCATAAAAATTACAAAGTTCTAGAAGCCAAATTTGCTAAACCATTTTTTCCTACATAGGAGGACTATATTCTTTGAAAAATATGTTACTAACAGTGAAAAGAAGTCTATAATTAAGTGTCAGTGGTTGAAATAGTCAAAAGTTACAGCCTATAAATATCAAAGAGTAAACACTGGATCACATTAAGTTATTTTAAAAGCAGTGAATTAACAATAGTTCACTAACTTGTATCACAGAATGCAAGGACAAAAATTAGGCTAAATGGGCCTATTTGTAAATAAAACATTTTCTTGTTCAATTCAAAATGTGTAACATTCACTTCATTGCTCAGGTAATAAACAAGGCTGCATATAAGCCAGTCCAATTCCAGACTAATGAAAAGCAAAGAGGAGAAACTGACACAATTTAAGAGGTCAGTGACGAATGAAGAAATATTAGTTGAATAATTTGCTAGAAAATATCATAATTCAGTGAATAAATTACTTTGTGGATATTACTCAGCCGGATTTAGCAGTGAGACTAGTGCATCATAAGCTGACACTGAAATTGACTGCTTCGATGAAAGTGTAGCTTTACTAAATGTCACCTCTGAAGAAGCCTACTTAGCAGGTTGCAAATCAAGATGATCCATGTGAAAAAGAAATTGCTCAAAATACCTTGAAGGAAGGAAGTAAGCTCTTTCATATTAGTGAAAGTACAAGTGCTAGAAAAATAAGAGGTCCTTTCTGGGATCTGCAAGGTGATATCATCACACAGAAGAGAAAAAAGATCATGCTCTCATAATGAGCCATAGTTTAAGATTATTCATTTACTATGCAAGAGCAATGTGATGGTAGGCTGTGGCTGTATTGTTGTATGACTATTGCTGAGGGAATGCAGCTTAATGACCTTGACTTTACATCAGCTTGAAGGACATTCTAGAGGTTGACACTGGTACTTCAATTGCTGCAGTAAAGGCAGTAATGTTCTGATAGTTTTGACTCCAGTGCCAGCAGACAGCCATAGTTATTCCATGTACTTCTTGCTCTACTGTATACTTGATGTCTCTGACATTGATTTACTGCCTTTAAGTATCTATTCAGACAGCCTGTTAAAGGTATTTGTAATATTCTAAGTAAAGAGGGTAATAAAAGCAGGTAGCTGAAACACTTTACCTAACACTGCCTAATTTTGGATGGTAAAAAAAGAACTCAAAAAAACCCAACAATAAAAACCCACTGTCACCACCAAAAAATCCCCTATGTAACTAATGCCAGCATACAAAGCTCCTGTGGAATTGAGAAGGTAGCAAAGAGGTGTTCAAGTTGTTTCTTATATTTTCTGTAAGCATCATGTAACTAGTGAGCTGTTCTCCACCAAATCTGACATATTTTGAATTCTAAATATTATTGCTACCACCTGTACTACAGGCAAGATTTAATTGCCCCCATAGCAATGACTATTTTGTCCTGATAATTTGCCTACAAATCAAACTTGAGGGATGCAGAATATTTCCATTCTTAAGAGCTGAAAGACTTGAAGCACTGAGTCATGTCAGGATTTCAAGTAGAATCATAGAATCATAAAACAATTTGGGTTGTAGGAACCTTAAAGATCAACTAGATCCAACCACCTTGACATAGGCAGGGACATCTCCCACCAGAACAGTCAGCTCAAGGTCCCATCCAGCCCAGCCTTAAATATTTCTAGGGGGAGGGCATCCTCAGCTTCTCTGGGCAACCTATGTCAGTGTCTCACCACCCTCATCATGAAGAATTTCTTCTTCATGTCTAGTCTGAATATTTCTCCCTTCCTCTACCCCCCCAATTTAAAATCATTCCCCTTCATCCTATCACTACATGTCCTTGTAAAAAATCCCTCCCCTGCTTTCTTGTAGGCCCCCTTCAGGTACTGGAAGGCTACTAGGAGGCTGTTCTAGTCTGTTTGGTATATTTGATATCTTTTAAGCATTTTTTTCAGTCCCAGAAGTTGAAATTGAGTAAATAAAGGTGTTATGTATATATAAATACCTAGTCAAAAGTAAAAGTCCTTCTGACGTTCTTAAAACCCAGCTTAAACTGCCTACTCAGAGCTAAATGTGTGATTTAAAATTCATACAACATACATAAGATTAGTTACATTATACAGTAATTATTGTACACAAATGGTCTGGAGATCAACAATTATTTACAGAATAGATTAGCAAATTAGTTAAAATAATGAAGATCTGATAATTAAGTAAACTATCTGCTGTCAACCAACAAAACACATGAAGTGTTCTGAATAACTCATTTTTTAATTATCATCAACTCTAATGTTTGGTTTGATAGTTAAGTACAGCAGCTGTATTTACAAAATAGTTTTTCTACACAAATGACATAAGAACAGGGAAAGCGACCAAGAATCCTCAAATACCTGAGTATTTTTTGGATGATACAAGTAGAGTTCTGAAGAAATCATCAGAATCCCTCAGTGATATTTTTGTTGTAGGCTCAAGATCATTTTTTTTAATGTCAGATCAGATTTGGTGGTGGTTTCCAACAATCAGGTGATGAACACCTTATGATTTCAAATACTGAGATATAATGTTTAGTAGAAATTTTCATGCAGCCTGAAAAAAAAATCTGTATGCATTCTAGCTACAGTGAAATGTTTGCAATAGTCTTTTAGGAGAAAAAATACCTGTTACAGAGCAAATTCTGACTGGGTTACCAATGTGAAAATCCTTCTTAATTTTGTTTCACAAAAATCTTTTGTATCACATCACTGAACATGATATCCCACTCTTATTAATTGATCAATCCAACAAGATTAGGCAAGCCTCCTTTCCTTACAGCTTTATGACTATAAAGCAGTTCATGCTTCTTGGCTATTATATCTTCTTAGGTTTTAATTAGAATTGCTTTGATAGTGAGCACTGTAGAAATAGATGGATAGCTCAACAGAAAATAAAAGTCTATCAAAGATAACTATATCTAAATTGACTGTCCACCAAATGGGAGGAAAGAACTTATTTTATCAGTATTGCTTTCATTTCTTTAGTCATTTTTATCAGGAAGAAAATTTACAGTAACTCCTAACAGTAAGAACATATCTAACCTTCCCTCAGTGCTCTTTTAATTAGATTTTGAATGGTGTAGCAGACTTTTGATGGAGTTTGTAAAGGAAATGAAAGGAGCTAATATCCTGTAACTTTGATGCTTTTGCATCTCTTGTTTGTAGTTTTATTGTACGACCTTTTTAACCTGAAGTAGCACTTATGTGGATCTGTTCCTTAGAAATGACAATCTATCTTTATTTCAAATGTGTCAGAGAAAGCAATTGTTACTCAGCTTCAACTCTGCACAAAAAAGAGGGAAAAAACCCAGACTTTGATGTATCAATCTAATATGGTAAGGAGAGTCACTTGAAGAGTACATTGGCCTTAAAAGAGGTTGTGCAGTAGCTTGAACAACACATGGAAGCAAACACCTTAAAGACAGTGTTGTAGTCAGGGTAATATCTTTTACAGTCAGAGTAATATCTTTTACTTCAGTTTTAGGAATGCTGCATGGTGAAGAAGGTAAAATAGTGCATGCCTACCCAGAATGCACACTGGGAAGCACCAGACCTTGTTTTTCACAAAGTAAACCATTGCATAGTTAACCATGGAAACACTGCTCTCTAAACAGTGTTGCTGGTGCCAGTTTCAGAGATTGAGGCTGAACAGTAGCTGTACCTACCTGTAATATCCAAGAGACAGAGACAGTTTATTCACCTGTACGAGTAAACTGTGAGGGAGCCCAGGGAGACAGCAAACAGGGATTGTGCCCTCACTGACCAGGGATGCAGTCTGACACTACCAACTCAAGAATTTCAGATAAGGTCTGGAGACAGAAGCCAGAGTCAGTCATGAGTCCCATGACTGCCAACTGAGTACATAGTGACAAGACAGGTCCAAGGACCAAGGAAGGGTATTCCATGGCTTTTGTGTAACGCTCTCCAATGCTTGAACAAATATTGTAAATATTCTACGTTTTCTCTTAAATTTGCTTTAAATTTCTTTTTTTGCAACTTATAACTGTTGTCTCTTCTCCTTTTGCTGCACATTTCCAAAAAGATTCTATATTCTCCACACATTTCTTTTACTGAGGAGAATTGACATAACAGAAAGAGCAGGCAGCATCCCATATATCTCTACTTAACCTTCTGTTCTTCAGTCTAAACAAACCCATCTCCCTCAGCCTCCTCTTAAATATCATGTACACAAGCCCCTGAATCTCTCACTGGCCCTCCACTGAACTTGCTGAGCAGAAGACTGGGCTCATGAGTGTTTAGCAGAGAGAGGTAGCTGCTACTCCTGACACATAGGCTACAGGCCTGCCAAAAAAATGTATAATGTGTTATTATTTATTTCATAGAATCAGAGAATAGTTTGGGTTGGAAGGGACCTTAAAGATCATCCTGTTCCAAACCCTGTGCCATGGGCAGGGACATCTCCTACTAGACCAGGCTGCCCAAGACCCCATCCAACCTGGCCTTGAACATCTCCAGGGATGGGGTGTCCACAACTTCCCTGGACAACCTGTGCCAGTGCCTCACCACTCCTATGGTGAAGAAATTCTTCTTTATATCAAGCCTAAATCTGCCTGTCTCCAGTTATTTGTTGAGGTATGCTTGATCAGTAAGAGAAATTACAGCTTGTAGTACTGACAGTTATTTCTGCTAGTCTTGATGTCTTTCCTTTTTGTCTAGAAGTGCAGAACACTGAAGTCCTATGCGTTCCAGTCCTCAGACTTGGATGCCTTACCTAAAAATTTAGTCACTGTGAAAATAAAGGTCAATGAAATAGCTAATGCTATAATATTTGAGGATTGTTAATAAAGCAGATAACAGCTTTTCTTTTAACTAGTATAGTAAGCTTCCTTCACAATTGTAACTCATGAATTTTGTGGCTTCCATTTACTTTATTTGGAAATAGAATATATAGGAGGATGAACTAAGTGCATCCAAAGGGTCAAATACATAAAGAATAATCTTAATCTGTATTTATTATGACAGATAGTTGTACCAGTGCTGTTAGTTGACACTGTGGTTTTCGCCTCTTTCAAATGCCAAAGATATTGGTAGAAGAAAGACAGGATGTATTCCTTAAAAAAACACCTGATTTTTCCTAATATACATTGATGAAACTTATAAAAACAGTAGTGCATTTGGATTTCTTTTGTGTGCACAGTTCAATGTATGATAAAACTTGAAATAAAATTTAAGCTGTTTGTAGGAGGTCTGTATGCTAGTTTTCTTAGAGGAATGACTGAGAAGACCTACCATCAGAAGAAAAATCATTCAATCACATTTATATTCTATATGCATTCTTCATAAAAGTTACTCTTTTCATCTGCATGGGGGATAGATTATTCTTTTTATTTCTTGTTTGTAAATGTATTCAATATTGTAGCAAGTCAAAGGAAGTGGAGAAACTACCAGAAATGAAAGTAGTCATGATCATGATTTGAGAAAGAATACCATCACAGGAGTACATAAGCAGATAGATCTAGATAAAGAGACAAATAGGGAGCTCCTACAGTCTCCTCTTCTCTTGCTCTTGTAGGGAAAGCACAGAAGCCAAGAAAAAATAAAGTACAAGAGTGTTTGGGGTTGTTTTTTTGCCAAAATAGTGACAAGAAAAATACCTAAGTAATTAAATAGAAGCAACAGAAATTTTTGTCAAGGCCTAATCCTCACACATTTTAATTAGTGAGATATAGCAATATATAATATTGAATCTGACTTCATATATGACAGTATACGGTACATGGAATACCAAGAATCAACAAACATATGCTAGTATTACAAACACTGTACTTCTAAGAGTAAGTAGTTGAAAGCAAAGCAAGAAAAAATTTTACTTACTGCTATCATGGACTCTAGCTCTCTATTTTGCTTTCTAAGCACCTTGAAACAGTGATTATCTATCTCCTGAAGCCTGACACAATGCCTATAGGAAGTCATTCCATTGACTTCAGTGAACTTTACACTGCAACCACAAAGTTCCTTTCAAGGAAGTCCTATCAGTCTGTTCCTTCCTAAATTATGGTGCAATCTGAACAGGTTGGATTGATGGGCTGAGGCCAGTGGGATGAGGTTTAACAAGGCCAAGTACAGAGGCTGCCCTTGGGACAAAAAAAACCCTGTGCACTGCTACAGCCTCAGGGAAGAGTGGCTGGAGAGCTGCCTGACAGAAAAAGACCTGGGGGAGCTGGTTGATAGCTGACTAAACATGAGCCAGCAGTGTGCCCAGGTGGCCAAGAAGGCCAATAGCATCCTGGCTTGTATCAGAAACAGTGTGGCCAGCAAGACCAGAGAAGCGATTCTGCATCTCCACTCAGCACTGGTAAGGTGGCACCTCAAATACTATGTTCAGTTTTGAGCCCCTTACAACAAGAAAGACATTGAGGTCCTGGAGCGCGTCTAGAGAAGAGCAACAAATCTGGTGAAGGGGCTGGAGAACAAATCTTACAACAAGCAGCTGAGGGAACTGGAGTTGTTTATCCTGGAGAAGATGAGGCTGAGGGGAGACATTATTGCTCTCTACAGCTACCTAAAAGGAGGTTGTTGAGAGGTGAGTGTCGGTCTCTTCTGTCAACTGATGTGTGGTAGAACAAGAGAGAATAGCCTTAAGCTGCATCAGGGGAAGCTTAGACTAGATTTGGAAATAATTCTTCACTGAAAGGATTATCAGGCACTGGCACAGGCTGCCCAGGGAGGAGGTTGAGTTACCATTCCTGGAGGTACTTAAAAGGCAGATAGACAAAGTGCTTAAGGATATGATTTAGTAGTGGGCAGGTACAATTGGAACTGATGATCTCGAATGCCTTTTCCAAACTAATGATTCTATGATTCTAAGATGGTCCGGTCAATGAATTATCAAATTGAGGATGTAAAATAGTCAGAGCTTTCAAACATATCAGATGATGTCTACTGTTGAAACTCTGCATTTCAACAAGATGCAGGAATAGGTTTGAAGGTATGTCCACTTTTCTTACTTAATTGACTTGTTGTTTTCAACAATTTGTTTCAAAGTTTTAAATAAAACATGCCTTTATTTTTTCTAGTTTAGTTATAATTAATAAGCATAAAATTTTCATGGGACACATTCAACCAACTACTGCTACAGCTGCATCTTAAAGAGCAGAGTAGTTTCTGCATGTGGAGAGAATGGTTAGTATTTTAGTATTTTGTATTTCTGCCATTCCTGGGGTTTATGGTAGAAATTATTGGAAAATACAATCTAACCGTCTGCTGCCTTGATTGGGTCTCCAAGAATGTAAGCAAGTTTATGTTCTAGTGTTGCAAGAGGAATCTTATTGCCAAATCTCCTATTTTTATGGGGATTATATTCAGTTACATAAGTAACCTAGAATGATTTTAAATGCCTTCCTTTTTTTGCACCTTTGGAAATCTTTCAATTCATCCTAGGGACTCCCAAGTCCCTTATATGTCACCAATAGTCTTTGCCAGAATGTAGTCTGTCAAACCAGCTACATTACACCTTTAGAGCCAAAGCTTTACACCTTTAAAGCCAAAATCAATTAAATGTAAGTCTTCTCTCGACAAGTATATTACTGTCTAAGAATGTCTAACAACACAGATACTCAGAAAATACATTGTTTAATGATTTTAAGTATCTATCTATATAAAATGATTTCTTTCTTTGCCAGTCTTTCAGGTTCACTTCAGTGTATATTCATTGCTTACCGGTGCTTCACATTGACAAGTCTTAATAGATCTCAAAGATCTGCCAACTTGTTTGAGGGAAATAAATCGAGTTGAACCACCCCAGCAAAACCTATCAAGAACACTGAAGTTTTGTCTTGCATAAAGATAATTCTTAAACTGGAAAAGAAATTTAAAGCAAGGAGGGCTGAAACAACATATGTCTTTTTTCCTAATCCTGTAAGGCTTGTCAGATGTAAAACAAGTTAAAATGACATCCATTACATCAGCCAAATTGACCTTCCAGCCCTTTCATAATAAATGCACTTGGAATGGAAAGAATTTTTATTTTGTAATCCTCTAGTTTACAGTATAAACTGATATACATTAGGAGTAGCTGTGCATCTGGTAATCATGTAGACTACAAAGATTGATGCAGCCAACCTGGTATATGAAAATTTTCTGTGTGCATCAAAACTGACTCTCCTCTAATTTCCTGAGATGAAAGAAGGACAACAGTGAGTCACTCTTTGCTTTCTAACCAAGATATTAATAAACATAATTGGGTAATTTTTAAATTGCCTTATAGGCATTTTAATACATTATTTTGCTGCATTTCCCCTTATAAAAATAGTAAAAGACCTTTCTAATTTACCTGTGCAATGAGAATTGTAAAAATTTGAAATCCTTTCGGTAACAATTAAATGTAGTTGATTCTAATTGTAGTAAGACCTAAGTAATTTTAAATCAAGATCATAGTGTTTTACAGCATGATAGAATACTTCTTATGTCTGACTTTCTACTAGAGGAACTTTCTAGTCTGGGTCACTAAGAGACTTTGACAATAAACCTCATCATAAAAACAGAAAGGGAAGCTGGGAAGAAAACATGAGGAAACACTGCTATTCCTTTAAAAATTCAGGTATTCCGCCCAGGAACAACATCTGCTGATACATCTACAGAGTCTGTAAGACAGGGCAAAAATAAGGAGTGACTTTTCAGGACTTAAATGCATCCACTAGAAAACAACCCAGTTTCATGGGAGAAGGCTATTCAAACTCAGGAAGTTCTATTGCCATACTTTTTGTTTTGACAAGATCAACACAATGCAAGCAATAACTCTTTCAAATACTGTCCCATTAAAAAAAATCATGTATTATTTTCAGACTTTTATATCAAGATGAATGTAGAGTCCTCAGAGCTTTCAGTATAAGTAAAGATATTCATTGATAACCTTCTCAAGAAAGATCTACATCCTATTGCTTCTTTTAAAGACAAAACTATTATTAAATAATTTTAAAACTTAAGAATCTCACTGGGCAGGATTGTTCTGTGATGACACTAAAAGTATTTGAAATAGGTTTTATACACAATCCTGCCTGAAGCTCTCCAAAAGAAGCAATTAAAATTTTATTCCTTCACTGCAAAATGCCTTTGCAGACGATAGAGTTATCCTGCAGAGATAAGTAGCCAATCAAACAGGTCTGTAATTCACATATTGGACTATCACCACCTTCTCAAATTCTACTAATAGATCTTGCTCTTCTTAATGGAAAATTAGTGTCCATCCTATACAGCTTTCATCAAAAAAAAATGCAAAACATAAACTAAAAAAGAAAATGTTAATGATCTACTCAATCCATGACAGTTTCTGTCTTCACCTCACCTAGAAAAACGCAAACTGTGATTCAAATTGGTCTTCCCAGCAGCAAGCAAGCCCATCAAAATTCAGATTCCATTGGAGAAATAGAAGTGAAACTTCCTGGAAAAAAAACCTCATAGCTCTTTTTTTTTCAGCAAGACTAGTGTACAGAAAGGACAAATTTAAGAGAGTTGGTAAATCAAATATCAGTTTTGTGTTCTGAAAGAGGAAGAGAATTTTCTTAATCAAGCAGAAATTAAAAAAATCATCTTATATGGATTTTCTTTTCTGGATTTTTTATAAAGGAAAAATTCAGAAAACACACCCCAAAAAATTAATCATGTTCTCTATTATTTTAATGCTCTACATATCCCCACTGCCAAGCCATCAGAAGTACCAGAGGAGACTTTAGACACAGCTGGCTGTACAATGAAGCTTTTTTCCTACATTTACAGTTCTGTAGATTGATATAGCTAAATGAAACCCTTTAAAGTATTATCTTTATTTTAGTGCATCATATTATAACTTAATTTATTTTACGTTAAATGAGGAGTGTGTTTAGACTATTCTATAAAAGTCACTTTTCTTCAATCAAGATTACAAGCAGAATGTAGGAACTATGAATGACAAGTAAATATTAAACTGATAGACTGCTTTGATAGAGTTGTTTACTGTAGGATTCTGAAGGCATTTATTTCACTAAGGTCTGCACATTAGTTAACAACTGAATATTCATATCCAGAGAACAAAAAAAAAATTATTCTTTCTGTCTGGAGGAGATTCTGTGCATCTATTCATATTTATATGCATTTGTAGGGTAAGAGTGTTTTATTCTATCACAATTTTAACCTTATCTCAAAGGGTAAAGGGTGGTGCTGACTTTCCAGATAAATGCCGCCAGAATAACTGAACATGATATTTCATTTTCCAACCTACAAAAGCACTGTGATTATCCCCTCAAGAATTTCTCTCGACAAGATTATGGCTCATGACAACTAGCAGAATAGCTAAATATTCAGAATAAACTCAGAATGGGCAATGATAATGAGGAACATCTTGGAGAGAATAGGCTGGAGTACTTTTTTTTCAAACACCTTGTCAAGTTGTTTAAATATTCACCTACCACTTTTTCACTCCTTCCTCTTTGAAATATTCTCCTATTATAATATCCAAGAATATATTAAAAGAAAAGTCAAAAAGATGACTCTGTGGAATATCCACACAATAAAGAAAAAGAACTGTCTTCTGAGTTTCATTCCCTATTTCAGATAATGTTTAAATTATGTTTGAATAGACATTCAATACAACAGTTCAACAATAAAGCACCAGAACATTCAAGTATCCAATGTTAAAGGTAGAAAAGAAGATCTGGATCTCACCACTCAGAGGAATTAATTGAATATTTCTTGCCTGGGTCCTCCAACAACGTTCATCACTCACCATTTTATCAGTATAACTCAAGTTCATGTAAGGTGAACAGAAACATCAAGTATATTTCATTCTTTTCATTTTGGTGATAACAAAGTTCTGTATTTGGTTCAATCCCTCCCCATTTGTATTGTAGTTGATTATTGGTTTTCTTAAGTGGACCAAAATATAATTCTATGCTCATATAGTTCCAATTTTAGGTCCTTTTCGAAGCCTTTGGAAAAAAAACCTCCTTATTTTCAAAAAGCTCTTTTTTTCCATCAGTAAAACTAACCAGGCATGAAAATTGATTAATTGACAACAACAATAAAAATACTTCCAAAATCATGTTTTAAAAGACCTTCTCTGAAAACTCTACTTTAAGCCCTATACATGTTTTGAATCCAAACTTTACACCCAGCACACCAACTCTGCTCTGCAGCAGGCAAAGAGAAACTGAGTAGAGATGCTGCCTAAAGAGCATGGTGACTCCCCCACACATAGCTGGCTCCATTCCAACAAAGAAACAAACTATGACTTTCACAATAAAACTACTGTTACAACTCAGTAATTTCTATTATTTAAGTTGAAGTAACTATTAACTAGTAACACTGGAGGCGGCAAAATTGAATCAGATGATTCAGCAAGGGTCTACTGTTTCTGCTTACCTATAGCAAGAACAGGCTAAATCCAGAAAGCCAGCATCCCACAGGATCTACAGCTGAGCCCTGGCTGCTGCTGTCTGCAGGAGCATGACCTAGTAAGGCTATATTAAGGGCCCTCTGACAGATGATCAAATTCTTCAAGAAATTACGTTCTCAGTGAAGTGGAGGCATAAAAAGAGCAAAAAATACAGTCAAGAATAAGAACACTACGGGTTTAGCACCATAGCTTCATTCTTCCAGCTTTTTAATATTTGAATGCAAGATCAAGAGGGTACCTAGAGATATTGACAGAGAACACATTCAAAATTAATGACATCAGCTCTTTTGATATATAAAATAGTTTTAATATGTGGAATTATTATCTTTGCAACGAGATATTGGTTTAGGAAGTTAATCAGATTTCTGGAAGAATGACCTCTGCACTTACTCTAAGAGGGATATATAGGTGCCCACTATTTGTAAACACTTATTTGCCACAGTGTAAGTAATAAAATGAGATTGCAATTTTTAGTAATAAAAGACATTGCACTTCAGAATATAAACAAATCACAAACCTAGCTCTTAGAAATTTTCATTACAGCACTGTTACTCAATGAACAATATAAGAGGAGTTTACACACAGCTTTGAGAAAATGTGTGAGTCAAGTTTCAAGGAATGAATATGGAATTCTGGAGCAGAATTCTTCTTGAAAGAAAGAAAATTTGCCTAAACCCACAGACTCTCACTACATTCTCATTTCTAGCTCCCTAGCTATCTCTGTGAAAGTAGATTCCTGTGGATAAACATGCATGTAGGATCAAGTAATCTGAGAGATACAAGTAGATGTGCTGTCGGATATTAAATAAGAATGAAGGTTTAAAAAATGAAACATATAAAGAAAAGCTACTGCCACATCAAATCAGTAAGGCAAAACATAAATTCAAATTAATTATAATATAAAGATCATTCTTTCTGTTCCACATCACATCCTGAGTCATTACCAAAAGCATCCTTAAAATATCTCTTTCAGTTTCTAGAACAATAAACATTAAATTCCTACTTAGCAAAAATTAGCTGGAAGAAGCAATGTGTTCATTTTGTACTGATTCCCTGCAAAGAGAAAATTTCATCCCTAACAAAAACTTAACATCTTGGTAAACAGCTGTTTTGCAGGACAAGGTGTAGCTGTTTGAACAACAATTATACAAGTAAATTAATATACCAAAGGAATTAATGGATAGGACAGATGAGTTAGACTACTTCAGGAATGAATTGTTCTTTTTCTTTGAATAAAAAAGCCTGGTTTACAACTGTTAGAGTATTCTGTCTAATGCTTATGTTAGAAGTCACATTTGCGGGGTCCTGCCCCAGTTTTGGTTTGGGTAGTCAGGACCTCTTTCAGGAGACAAGAGAATAATATACCAGACAAATTTTTTTCATTCTTTTAAAAGTATTTTCTTTGTCACTTCAAAAGGCTCGGTAGGTCATTCAGAGGCCAAGGAGGATTTTCCTATTCCATTTCATGTTGCACTCTAATTCTACCTATGCTCAGCTGGAGCCTCCTTGAGATGTATTTCCAATAAGTTAACCATAAAATAAATTTTTGTCATAGGTATCAGTAAGCTATCAATTCCAATTGTCTTTGAAAATAGTTAAGAAATTCCTCAGTGAATGAGGACTCTCATCACACCTCATAAAGTTCTTAAGAAGTTCTTAGAGAGGCCCGAGCATATTTTAACTTAGAAGCCCATATATTAATCTTTGTATGGCTGGTACTATCAATGCTCCTCTTTCCCAGCTGAAATGAAAAATACTACAACATAATTTAGTTTTTTTTCAAAAAAATACATGTACAACTGAATGTTTCCAAGGTGAAAGACAGACCCTTCTTAAAATGAATGTGTTGAAATAATTACTAGTGGACTTTGAAAAACTCCAAGGGTCACTGAGATGATACCCTGGTGATAATGATTGAGAGTACAAGAGCAAACAGTATGACACAATTGGATTGCTTTCCTTGCTACAGATATTTTTTGTTAATTAGAGGACTGAGAGGGCTTTAGTTCTAATTATTTTATTTTTCTTTAGTAGTATAAAGTGGATATCTGACTGATTTACTTTGTTGTTCATCATTGGTGAAAAGTACAACGACATGGCCTACACAGAGTAAAAGTTTTTGGTAGTTCAACGGGCAACAATGTTGCTTGGCAGAAAGATGCTCATATGTGAGAGTTTATGCTATAAATCCTACTTACCAAGTCACTGAAAAACAGAAAAGACAGCTGCTATTTCCACTCTCATTTATCCTGAATTACCAGATGCCTTTACACCTGACTTAGTTCTCATCTGGTAAAAGATGGTCCAACTCAGCAAAGCTGAAGAAAGTCCTACCAACAAACCTCTGGCACAACAGCTTCAACCAGCTGTTTGGTCAGTAGCAGCACTCTTTGTAAAATTTCATCGAAATCGCTCATTTATTTGCATGTGTATAAGAAGAGGAAACTTACTTTAGAGCTGTATATTAATTAATAAAACTATCTTATATTACTACTAGTCCTTCTGCCACTTTCCAAAATATTTAGTTGTTGTCAAACAGCTCATTCATCTATTATTCCTTTTTAAACAGGGACACCACCAATCTTTCTGCTTATACTTTCTGCCTACTAGAAGAAAAAGCTTTATTGAAAGGGTGTCTCTCTGTAACACAAATCAGATTCAGGGATGTAGTATTGAAAAATAGGTATTTACCATGTCGTTCTTAGTATATTTGGCAATGTCAGGTTTCTATTTGCCATTTGCAGAATATTTTGCTGTTTAATTTTTTTCTTTTCTCTAAGTCAAAAATTTTGTAGACTACTAAAAACTTTTTTAAGGCCTTTTTTAGTAACATTTTAGCAAATGGTAGAAACATTGTACATACACTGAGTACTGGGAATAGACAAAAGGAGGAGGCAGGAAGGAAGTGCAGTGTGGGAGCTGGGGCATGAGAGCACAACTGCTGCTTTCTGCAGCACTGCTGACTTACAGAAACTACAGCCATCCTGGATTTGGAGCAACAGAGAGGTAAAGGATCAGAGTAAATATTACCAAATTATGAAATTGTGGCAACTTGTGGACATAGTTCCACCTACCACTATGTTTCAGTAATTATTGAAATATAATGACTTACTCAAGCTGAAGAAAATATTTATTTTCAGGAAGACATGAGTATTCAGTATTCATGTTTCCTTGAAGAGTTAAGAGGTCAGCGTGTTGTGAAAAATTTACTGAAGCAGAAAATTTGGCTTACCCAAATGGAGGGATGAGGCATTCTCTTTGCTCCTGACCGGGAAAGCTCCTGTTGGACCTTGAGTGCATGTTAAGGATGTGAACCTGGGTGTAAACGAGGCACCTTCTTCTTCCTAGAATGAGGGAATTTAAGACAGTTTACATTTAAATTAGTCCCCAAAACCAGGTGAAGGGGAAGGAATCAGGGGTGCTGTTGACCACAACCAAGGAACATACATGGTCCATTACTTAGAAATAACTACTTACAAGTAGCAAGTGTCACAGAGATTTTTATATCAGAGAGGGGTTATATGTTGTAAAGAATTACAGGAACTATGGAGACAGATATGGAAATGTCCTGTATAACAAGAAAACAATCTTATGTGACTGACAACAGTTCTGTAAGCTTTTATAAGACTTTTTTTAGAGTCCCATCTCTATTAAGATTCTTGGCCATTTCTGTCCATTTCAGAAAATCGGAGTCCTTCCCCACATTTTACACAATAATTTAATACTGGATGAAAACTGGAAGAGTAACAAATTATGACAGGAAAGGGCAGAGAAAGAATGGTGATTATAAGGGAAAACTAGCTTCAAAGACCTCATTTGCAGCTAGATGATCTCCATAATGAATATTAGACTTACAACCATATTCAGATGGAGAGAAACCATGAGCTATAGAAAGCTTCAGGACATCTTTTCATACAAGAATGGACATGATTGTAAAAATGACCGAATCTTTTTAAGATTTTTTTTTAAATTTAAATATGTGAAAATAATAATAAACTCCATTGTGCATATAATCAAATGTAACAACATGAAAAAGATTTATGCCTAAATTAGCATAAATTTGTTTACCACACTTTCAGAGGTAATTGCTTATG
The DNA here is from genome assembly GCA_033459285.1 of Clamator glandarius. Taxonomy (NCBI): domain Eukaryota; kingdom Metazoa; phylum Chordata; class Aves; order Cuculiformes; family Cuculidae; genus Clamator; species Clamator glandarius. Next base: position 823,128 of record JAUNZM010000523.1, on the reverse strand, counting down.
ATAAATGCAATACACAATAAAGGGCATGAGAATATGGACAGGAGGCCTTACACTGCCTTTATCAGACTACACTCCCAAGATGAATAAATGATTTTGTGACCCTAGTCACAGTAGTGCACAATGGCTATACTTGCATTTCTAAAATTGTTTGAGATCTAAGATAGGTTTTCCTGATTAGGTTACAAAGCATACAACAGCTTAATTTCTGAACTCTGCTCAAAGTTTGCATTAAGAATGCAAATGGTAAAAATGTGATATTACAGTGTTTAAAACCAGTTGGAGAAGAAATATGTTTTAAATACATTAGAATACTAAACAAACCACTGTAAAATGCATGAAAGTCCTATACGTGCTAGATTATGTCTTTGCTGCTCAAATTACTGTGGTGAATGGGCTGCGAGCCTTTCCATTTAAAATCCTATTTTCAATACTTTATAAGTCTGCTGTAGAAACCACACTGGACTGATGCTTAGAATAAAAGATTTTAGCTTGGAAATATGTATTCCAATTTTACTTTTTTTTTTAAATAAGAGTGTTTTAATATAATTGGCATTTGTAAATGCAGAAGAGAAAGAAATAAATTCTTAAGTCATTTCACATGAGAGAAAGAAAAAATACCACCATGTGTATTTAAATATTACTGACACTGGCTAAATCTAATGTTGCATATCCAAGACCCATCTGCAACATATTTTTTTAAAGGAACAGGCCAAATTTGATTGCATTAGGGCTCAGCTTTGCCTCATCTTATATCTATATGCTGTTCATATTAAAACTAAGAGTAATATTGTGTCTACATTTTTGTCAGTGATTACAATGGATTCTGGAATTACTGCTTAATTAATATACAACAGTATGTTGCCTTCTAAAGTAACTAATCAGAGTTTCTAAAGTGTGTATCAGGGTTTCTCAATGCCCTGATTTACACCACAACTTCATGGGAAATTTTGAATTCCTGCCCTTGACTTATTTCACATAGTTTACTTCTCAGAGTATAGAAGTATTGTAATGATCTTGTTTATGATCCATCAAGTTCAGATTTGATAAATTAAGATTTCAAAACAAAGTTGATATTCCAATCTATTTTCTGCTAACAAACTAATTGATTATTTTCACTGCTAATACAAAGATGAAATCCATAACAGAAAAAAAGTGTCTATTCTTCCACATTTGGAAAACTTTATATGCCAAACATGAGGATTAAAAATTTAATTAATGAGGGAAAAATATTTTACCAAAGTAATTTTTAAGGACTGTTAGCAAAAGGGGAAAGTAAATATCAAGCTGGTAAAAGCTTTTTCAACTCAGTATCTCCAATTAATATTTTCTTCAGAGAAAGATATACGGATTCCACAAGGCCAACAAGATAAAGTTTTTTTCAAAGGCACAGAAAGAAAATTACTTCTTTCTGTCATGAAACCAGGTATCTTTCTTGTAATTTTCTGTATTTAATCATCTAAATTCAATACTATATGTATTCCTTATGCCCTTATCTCACATTCCTTTTAACCTATGCCAAGACCTTGGACCTTAAAAATATTTGGGAAAACTAAGTTTTGGAACTGAATTGTGCAGCTTTCTAAAAAGCATTTTATCAGCTCTAATTTATTTAAAAATCCTTGAATATATCTTTATTTAGGCAATAAGAGGGCACAAGGAGAAACATTGCTTTTATCTCCTGTTTCATTTGTCTGTTCTCTATGTGTTCACAGTCTCCTACTTTAGATTGTATTAGGTAAATGTATGAAAACATTCATCCTTGCATTTTTAGTGAATTTACAAGTGTAATTGCAATTAACTCCCTTAGATGTTTGCTCAGCTAAGCTACAGAATATTGACCAAATTCTTGACTATCAGTATCAAATGTAATCAAAGTGTTATTAAAAGCTCTTTAAATTTCTGAAGTGATAATTATCGATGTGGGGTGTTCCTTCAACTGCTAATACAGAAGTAGCTAGGAGGGTTTTTTTGGCTCCCTTGTTAATATCTTAAGTCCTGTATCTGAAAACAAATTGACTGTCACAGAAGTTCCCGAAGATAAACTTCATATTCTCATTTGAAGTTTTCCTTACTTGACAGTCTCATCTTTCTTATCCACTGCCACAGGCTACCACTTTCTGTAGTAATTCTCATGATGAGAAAGGAAAAATAAAAAGAGAAACATAATATGACAAGTGCTAACTTGATTGATATGTTTTTTTAGTTTTTAAAAAGCACATGGAGCTGCTGCCATTGCTCCTGCAGTTGCAACCAGCTTATTCACTAGCATTTTTTATATTTTTGCTGTTTATTCATACGTCCCTTTTCATACTTACAGGTCCAATCAAAGACTTATTTTAGAAAGCCTTTGGTATCTTGATTACCTGGGCTACATTTCATTCTAGTTCTGAAGCAAAACTTTCCAAATATCTAATTAATTTCATATTTCTAATTGTCATGGTTACCCCATGCATGTGCATATGCTATGTTGTATCTAGTGCCTTTTTAATGTGGCAAGCATTTTTCAGATAATGAATTCTGTCAGATATGAGATGAGATGCCTTATTTTAACTCCATTTAGGCTGAGCTTTGAACTTAAATTAAATTTGTTCCTATCCCAGTTAACACCAGCTTTTCTTCTGCATTCATGCAATATTCCAAAAGGATTAAAAGTCATTATTCTCTATCCAAATTTCTGCCTTCATCTTTGTACACCAATAATCCTTCCAGGGTAGACTCCAATAAAACACATCTATTACATTTATATTCTGACATTAGTACAACATTGTTCTCTGAACCATTGTGTTTTGATGCAACGCACTATTAAGCAACCTCTGTGTTTTCCTATGAAGGAAGTTATATATCACTGAATGATTAAATAAGCCATTTATAAAGGACATGAGTATCAATGTAAGCATTTTGTCCTAGGGCCTGTATTGAGCTTGTGGATTGGTTAAATTCTTCCTTTGCTGAACTAACTGATGCACACTACTTTGACATAGATACCTAGCTTTCACAATAAGCAAAACAAAATACTAACAAACTATACCCAGGAAATACTTCGATGCTTCAGGGAGTTGTGAGCAGGAAATTTGAAGACTGAAAAATATAGTATATACTTTAAAAAAAAAAAGAAGCCAATGTTAATAATTTCCTTTAACCAGCAGTATTTTTGTGTCTTTTGTCAAAACATATAACTATTTCTGGATATCGGTGTCAAGCTTCTTAAATAGAGGGTTTAATATTATTTGTGTTACTGGGCTAATGCCAGGTTCTCTTGCTGATTGAACCACATGCTGTAGTATCAAATATATTGGTGTTTTCTGTGAGAAAATATGTGAATGTGTTTATGGATTCTATCATAGCTGGCATATTAAAAAATCAAATTCCATAAAATCAGAATGCAATGACTAAACACTTAAAAAGCAAGTCAAGAATATTGCATACTACATTCAGTTACCTGTGTTGTGGTTTAACCACAAATGGCAGCTGAGCCACACACAGATGAATGCTCATTTCCCTCTGCTTCCCCATTGAGATTGGAGTGAAAATTAAAAAGGTAAAAGCAAGAAAACTTGTGGATTGAGATAAAGATAATTTAATAGGTAAAGCAAAAGTTCCACACAGGAGTGAAGCCAATAAGAAATTCACTTGATGCTTCCCATTAGCTGGCAGATGGTTAGCCATTTTGAGGAAGGTAGCATTCCATCATGCATAGTTATTACTTGGGAAGACAAATGTCATAACTCCAAATGCACCCCTGTACTCTTCCTTACACTACAGCTTTTATTGCTGAGTATGACATAATATGGTATTGAATAATCCCTTGGGGAAGTTGAGGTCTGCTGTCCTCATTGTGTTCCCTCCTGGCCTCTTGCCTACTCCCAGTCTGTTTGCTGGAAGGGCAGCATGAGAAACAAAAAAGGCTTTGATGCTGTGCAGGAGTCAATAATTAAAACATCACCATGTTGCCAGCACTGTTTGATCAGAAATCCAAATGCAGACATAGCCACAGATCTTATAATAATCAAAGAAATTTATATTCCAATAACTCAATGTTGAATTTCACTGTAATTGCTGTACATATAGGACCTGAATAAGAATAGGCACTTTACATATTACTAATGACTCTGTGGATGACCCATAGGACTTACAATTGAATCCAAGACTTTACATTGTGAACAAGAGCAGAAGACAGTAGACAGATGATGATGATGATGATAATAATAATAATAACTTTAAATATTCTTTGCATTCATTAGAATCATTATGTTGATATTTCCTCCCTCATCATCTGCCTTTATTTTGAGTTATTTGTGTGTTTCTCTTTCAGAAAGAAAATAGGATTTTTTAACAAAAGTGTTTTCATGATGAGTCTCTATTACTGCTCCAGAAATTGCACCGACTGACCAAAAGGCTCACCGTTACTATTTCAAAGTGAAAATTACTTCATTAACATAATTCCAGAATAAAGTTTTCAAACAAAAATAATTCGATTTAGAATTGTCCCCACTTCACAATAAAATCTCAGCAATAGGGAAAGCTCTTGATCATAGTCCTTTCTGATTATAGTCTATCTGGTTTTAGTTATCATCTAATCACTCTGAGAAAATAAGCACACCTGAACCGCTACCCTACTGGTCAATCATATTTGGAACTTGCTAAAACAAGAAGTCATGGATTTAAGTCTTTCCACTATTGGCCATTTGTCAGTGATTTTACTTCCTGCCTGTTCTGCACAGCCATGCCAAGATGACAGAGGCAGCTGATAATACTTGTCATCATTGTTTCTATATTAATTCTAAGACAGCATCTTTGTACGAACTCAGTATTCAACATTCAGACGTGATTCAAAGGGGAAAGAAGGATGTCAAACTATGGGGTGACTACACGGTCTTTTCAAAATGGAACTCTATCTTGTACCCAACAAGTTATTTTTACCTCAGCAAGTTACATTGTTCTCACTGATATAATAAGCATAATTTCCATCCTATTTTATGAAATGTTTATCCCAAATGAGCAGAAATCAACAATTAATAAACCTGATAATTATCTGCAAAATGTTTACTACTTGATCCTAATCCAAATAATATAAGCATAAAAGTAAAAGAAGGGACTGTGCCATTTGCAGGTTATATAGCTTTGTGGAAGGTGGGACTGCTGATGCTGCCCAAGAACAGCTGCTTGCCTAGGGCAAGAAAACAGCAGGGCTGCAATATGTTTATTGGCTGCTGGAGTGCCTGTCTAGATGCTAGACACCAGAGACATTTTCTTGTTTGCCTAGGCATTAGAGCTCTTAGGGCCAGACTAGGTAATAACTAACTCTGATTTTATTTATAATTAATGATTTCCTCTTTAACATCAAAACCAACAGCTCTTATGCCAACAATGTCATTTCTCTACTCACCTATGTTCATCATCTTTGAAATACATGTTGCTAGATAATGATATGTGGCTTATCAACATGACTGTGATCAGTGGAGCCATTTATGAAATCACTATCTTTAATTGCACAGCATTGGAATTAGCTGCAAGTTACACAGACCTCAGACAATGCTGGGACACCACCAGCTAAATACTCCCACAAGGACTCTTCCCACACAGAGAGGCAGTCAGCAGCATTTCTGTTTGTGCTGCATTCTGCCTCAGAGGAGAAACAGGTCCAGAATCTGTATTTGACACACATTTTAAATGATCCTGAAATGCAGATATAAAACATACCCCAGTGTGTTCTCAGTTAACAAATCCAAGCAGATCAAAGTCTTAATTTCCACAAAAAACTACAGCTATATCAGGAATACGTTTTAAATATTAGAAAGCCATGGGAATGTTCTCACAGTATGAAAAGTACCTTCCCTGCCCACATTCAGATAACTCCTTCCGCATGCTTGTTTTCTGATCTCATGGGCAATCCAATCTTGGCTTGTATAAATATGTCACATCACCTTTGAGCTCTAAATGCTATTTCTCCAGAATGTTAAGGATCTCTGCTGTTAAGGATCTGAGACCCATCATGTTTAAAAACTACTTGTTACAGCATTCTCATAAAGTACATTTTTTTCTGTAAAACGTGCAGAAGAATGATTCTGGTTAGTGCTATTTTCAGATATGTCAGCTTTGTTCTGGACGGGCTTTTCAACTGCAGCTTTCATGAACAGCTGGATAGGGGCCATTCATAAAAGCTTGTGGTGACAGGACAAGGGGGAATAGATATAAACTGGAGAAGGGCAGATTTAGACTAGACATTAGGAAGAATTTCTTCACCTTGAGAGTAGTGAGACACTGGAAGAGGTTGCCAATAGAAGTTGTGGCTGCCCCAGACCTGGAGGTTGGACGTGGCCTTGGATAACCTGATCTAGGTGGGATGTCCTTGCACATGGCGGTGGGGTTGGAACTAGATGATCTTGAAGGTCCCTTTCAACCCTAACTATTCTATGATTCTATGTACTTTGATGCAGTTTATGTGTAGATACATATGCTGTAGAAAAAGAGAAGAGTGGAATTTACATAAAAGAATCATTAACAATTCCTTTATGCTTTAGAAAAGTAATGTCGCTTTTACACAAAGATGAAACTTTGGTCATAGTCACTTTCTATAAATGCTCAGCTGTAAATATATATACTTCTATGTTTACATTGTAAACTGTCATCTTTGATGAATGGTACCAAACAACAGAGTACATTCTTATCCAAAACTTCAAAATGTGGAAATTATTCATACGCTTTCGACATTAAAATGGTGTTACCAAAACATAGGAACCCGCTGCTCAATAACCAGAAGCAGAATTATGAAAAGAAGAGGAGTCACCAGTCTTTGAAAGCTTTATATTTCAATTCTATTTTAAAGGAAAAGCAGCAGTAAAGGAAAGAAAGCACAACATCTGCTTGAAAACAGAGCCTTCTTACAATATCCCGAGGCTATACTTTTCTTCCAATTAATATTTGCCCTCTTGGAGTCATATACAAGTTATTTTTAAGTACTTCATGCACAGTAAATCCATATAATGATTTACTCAGCATGCTCTAGTTCAGATAAAAGGTCCTAATTACTGTAACAATGTTAACTTCAGAAGTCTATCATTCATGACCAGCAGTTAGCAGTTTCTTAAGCTGTACTATCACACAGAAAGTGGAAAATGCAAGCTATCTAGTAAAAAATAACATTATTATGAAAATATCCCTTTTTAAGCTCTATATTATATGCTACAAAAATTACTAGAGGGAAAAATTCAATGCTGCATGACTTGAATAAACTGATATTATTTTTTATGGAGGACCGAAATGAAAAGAAAATATATTTATTATGAATAATATTGAATCTGTTTTAGTTACACATTTGTACATTCCTGGCTATATACTTTCTTATTGTTTTCTATTTGGAAATGTGTAAAAGTAGAAGATGAAAACACATACATAAATATGATATAAATAGCACAAATAAAGGATGAATCGGAATATAATGCCTATCCTTGATAATCCCTATTCCTACACAACTCTAGAACTTCATTACCTCTCAAAATCAAAGAAGTCTTCCAACTCAATGTCAGGAAATAAAATCAGGTTTCTGTCATTGAAATTAAGCTGCATGAAATATCCATATACTGGAAAGCACTGGAAATATTCACAAACAGCAAAATTGGAATACAGTGAGAAACTTTATTGCCCTGGTCAAGTTGCTAAAGCAAAAAAAAGCTCCCGAATTTCATGATACTTCAATTCCATTTATGTATAAAAACAATGTCTTCTTTCACATGCAAGAAAAACAAACAATAATTAAGTGTTTACTGAGCTATAGAAATTAAACATAAGAAATAAAAGTCAGGACATCACCAGTGTGTCTTATACTACCAACAACTGTACCCAGATCTCTTCTTCTCCTATAGATGAAGTATAAAGATGCAGTTCAGTCATACAGGGATGGAAGATAGGAAGGCCAAAATTCACCTGCAGTTGAATCCAGAAGGGGATATCAAAGGCAACAAGAAAAAATATACTACAAGAAGGTAAACACCAAGGAAGATGAGGAAGAAAATGTGCCAGTTGCTGAGCAGAGCTGGAGACCTGGTGACATGGAAAAGGCCAAGGTTATCAATGCCTTCCCGGCTTCAATCTTTACTAGTGAGAACAGCTTTCATGTATCCATAGGCTCAGAGATCAAAGAGGAAATCTGGAGGAAGGAAGACCTACTCTTAGTGGAGAAGGACTAGGTTAGATGTTTGAATTTAAATAGTAGTTTAAATGTTCTTTAAACAAGTGACATAAGTCAGTGGGCTTGATGGGATGCATCCACAAGGGCTGAAGGAGCTGGCTGACATCACTGTGAGTTCACTCTAAATTATGTTTGAAAGGTCAGTGTCAATTGGGAGAGGTTTCTGAGGGCTGGGAGAAAGTGAATGTCATTCCTATTTTCAAGAAGTTCAAGAAGGAAGGGACCAGCGCTGTTTAATATCTTCATCAATGATATTGACAGCTAGACTGAGGGCACCCTCAACAAGTGGGTGGGATGTAGATGACACCAAGCTGAGTGGTGTAGTTGCCACACTTGGAAGGATGGGATGTCATCCAGAGGGACCTGAACAGCCTGGGGAATGGGCCTCTGAGAACCTCATAAGGTTCAGCAGGGCCAACTGCAAATTCCTGCACCTGGGTCAAGGGAATTCCCATTTTCAGTACATAATAGGAGATGATGTGATTGAGAGCAGACCTGCAGAGAAGGACTTGGAGGTGCTGGTCAATGAGAAACTTGACATGAGCCGGCAACGTACACTTGCAGCCCAGAATGCCAATTGTATCCTGGACATGCATAGAAAGAAGCATGTCCAGCAGGTCGAAGGAAGTGATTCTGCCCCTTTATTCTTCTCTTGTGAGACCTAATCTGAAGTACTGTGTCCAGTTCTGGAATCTTCAATATAAGAAGGATATGGAGCTGTTGGAACGGGTCCAGAGAAAAGATACAAAGATGATCCAAAGGCTGGAGCACCTTCCCTATGAGGACAGGCTGAGACAGTTGGGATTGTTCAGCCTGGAGAAGAGAAGGCTCTGAGGAGATCTTATGGTGACCTTCCAGTCCCTGAAAGGAGCCTACAAGAAAGCTGGAGAGAGATTATTCATAAAGGCTTGTGATGATAGAATCACAGAATCATAGAATCATAGACTCACCAGGTTGGAAGAGACCCACCAGATCGTCAAGTCTAACCATTCCTATCAAACACTAAACAATGCCCCTCAGCACCTCATCCACTTGCACCTTAAACACCTCCAGGGAAGGTGAGTCAACCACCTCCCTGGGCAGACTGTTCCATTGCCTAATGATGGACAAGGGGGAACAGATATAAATCAGAGAAAGGCAGATTTAGACTAGACATTAGGAAGAATTTCTTCACAAGGAGAGTGGTGAGACATTGGAACAGGTTGCCCAGGGACATTGTGGATGATCTATCCCTGGAGGTGTTCAAAGCCAGGTTGGATGGGGCCTTGGGTAAACTGATCTAGAAGGTCATCCCTGTCCATGACAGGGGGGCTGGAACTAGATGATCTTGAAGGTCCCTTCCAACCCCGACTATTCTAAGACTCTACAATTCTAAGAAGGTAATTGGGAGTAGTCAGCATGGATTTATAAGGAATGAATCACATTTAATCAACTTTTCAGACATCTACAATGAGGTATAGAGCTTGGTGGATGAAGGTAAAAATTATGTTGCCTACCTCAAACTTAGGAAGGCTTTTGACACTGTATCCTGTTACATCCTCTGAGATAGGCTGACAAAGTAAAGGTGAGACAAGCAGTTGATGAGATGGATTGGAAACTGGCTGAACAGTCAGGCCCAGAGAATTGTTACAGCAGCAAGTTCAGCTGCAGGTAAGTCTTTATTTGTGTACCTCACAAGTCAATTTCTGTGCCACTACTAACTTCATCATTTAATGACCTGGGTGTTGGGACAACTTGCACACTCCAAAAGTTCATATATGACAAAAAGTAGGAAGAATGGATGATGCCAGAAGATATTGCTGTTGTTCAGAGGTAACTGGACAGGCTGGAGAATAGGGCGGAGGGGAATCTAATCTAGTTTAACAAAGGCAATTATGAAGTCTTGCACTTGAGAGAAATATACCCAGGCACCAACACATACTAGGTACTAAGCAGTCGCTTTACTTTCCTTTGTTTGCACAGATTTACTTGGATGTCCTAGTAAACAGTAAACTGAATATAAGCCATCCACGTACCCTCACAACAAAGGCAGCCAATAGCCTCCTGAGCTCCATTAGCAAGAATCTTTCCAGCAACTCAAAGGAGGTGATCCTTTCCCTCTATTCAGTGCTGCAGAGGCACTGCTTACATGCACTGCTGTGTCCAGTTCTGAGTTTTCCACTAAAAGAGAGCTATGGACATAATGATGAAAGTCCAGTGAAGGGCCATGAAGAATGTTAAGGAACTGGAGCATTTGCTATATGACAACACGTTGAGACAGCTAGGACTATTCAGCCTGACGAACAGCCTAACTGAGGGAATCTTATCAATGTGTATAAATACCTGATGAGAGAGAAAGAAGAAAAGGTAGCCAGACTCTTCTCAGTGGTACCTACTGACAGGACAAAATTGGCACACATTTTTAAAAAGGGAATTCCATTTAAACAAAAGAAAATACTTCTATACTGTAAGGGTAGCACTAACAGTGGGACAGGTTGCCAGGTCAGGTTGCTAGCACTCTCTGGAGAGACACTGAAAACCTTGCTCGACATAATCCTAGGCAACTTGCTCCAATCGACTCTGTGTGGGCAGAAGGATTGGAATAAAGAATCTCACGAGGTTCCTGCCAAGCTTAGTTGTTCTGTAATAAGAACTTTGTTCTGGCTTATCTTTTATGGTGTCAATAACTTACTGGAAGCACAAAACTGACAGAAAATCTGTTCATTTGTCTCAACAAAAATGTATAAGAAATAATAAAATAAACACTGGATTTTCACATTTCTAAGCATGCAGGAATATGTTACAATAATACAAAACTCTAAAATTAAAATGCAGACTTTGATGCCTGAATAAAACTGTGTAGTAATAAGACTAGCACATGATAAGTAACTTATCAAAAGAATTCATTTCTTTTTCATTCCAGTAAAAGTAATGACAATTAATTTATTTGCTCTATCAGTGCAACAAATACTTGATTTAGCATTAGTTAATAAATATGTAAATGAAAAATTAACGAAGCAGGGTGAAAAAATACTGGTTGTTAGCAGCACTCAGTCTCCTTTGGTATTTCGTAAATATGTTAACTTTTGTGGTTTGCAATCTTTATTACCTCCATGTTCCACAGTGACTTCCTTGTTTGCTGGTCTCATCAGTGCAGCCAGATATACGGGAATCGTAGACCAAATCATTACATCTTCATGCACAGAAATGGAAAATTGTTCCAGAAAAGTAGTTTTATTTTCCACTCAGTGTGAATTACAGAAATATCTTTATTTGAACAAGTGGTCTGTAGTAATAAAATGCTACCAGATCTTCAGTTACATAAACTTAACGATTCTTACAAATACCAAGTCTAGCCTTACTAATGGACTTACAGCTAGATAAATTACCATGATTATTCCTGGCCAGTGTACTCTTGAAAAAAATACTGGTGGTATCTTAAAAAAAAAATCTTGCTACTTTTATAAATAGGATTTTTATTGTTCTATAAAAAAATATGTAAAAAGAAGTAAGGAAACAGAGATATTTGCTATCTCAAAGCAGAAAGTTTTAAACAACTAGCAGTAATTGAAAAGAGGTTCCCTAGGTTTACAGTTAAGCATTGTATAAGATAAACTCTAAAAAATAAAAGTATGGAAAATGCTCCAGTGTAAGAATGGTTTCAGGGAGCCCAAAAATTTCTAAGAGAAATTACTCTTTAAAAAGGTTCAATTACTCTTTAAAAAGGTTCAATTACTCTTTAAAAAGGTTCAATTAGCGATACAGGATAATGAAAAGCAGTCAAGTCCTTCTCTCTCTGTTGTGAGCTTTCTAAACTCAAGTCAAATGTGGTTTTGAGGGAAATTCCATCCGCTCTTAAAGCAAGCACTACTGTGTTCCCTGAAAATGGCCTGAACTTTCTCTTTTAGCTAAATGCCATCAGAACACTCCATCACCTTAGAACAAGCACACAGTATCTGTAGGCACAGCTCTAAAAATTACTGAAAAATCTAGCACAGACCTAAGAGAAATGCCTTGAATTTTGTGCCCACTATTGAAGTGTCTGTCATTTCTAACACTTTGAAAATGTGTCCTTTTCTCTCACTGCAATAGAATTCTCCATCTGCAAAAATAAAGACTCACCATTTTTACTTTCAAAGGAGAACTGGGAAGATGAGTTCATTAATCTTTTTTCATTAACCAAAGCTGGTAAGAGCCATGGACAAACAAACACACAAAAAAGGAAATTAATTTAAAAAGTCCAGGATTCATATGATGTGCAGTAAATAATTAAACCCACATAGTGAATAATGATGATGAAAGTAGATCTTGAACATCTTTCTCATGGTGCAGGAATTTAGCAGAAAATAAGTACGTGACAGCATAATTAAGAATCCAAGATCATTATATTGTTGTTATAGAAGTTGGCTAATATCTTATTGGAAAGCACTTCATTTTGCAATATAAGTAGCCTTCCTTTCTCAAGTGTGACTTTTGCAAATTAAAGTGTAAATGTAATGCATTAGAAGCTGAATTACCTTACATGCTATCTTTTAGGCCACATTTACTCTTAAGAGCATTTCTCCACAAAGAGCTCAGTCTTTATTTTAGACTGCAGTAGGTTCTGCTTTAAGGTCTGGAAAACCTAGGTCTCTGCTCATCCAAAAAAACAGCTATTTCATATGCATTGTGTGAGTACTTTTGACAACCTGTTTTGTCTAGAAGGTTTTCTCTGTATGCATAATGCAAGTGGTAAATCTAACAAATGCCCAAAAGACATTGTTAATTATCAATAACTAATTGCAGCCTAACAGCAAGAATGGCTGAGAGCCATGCACCCTCTCAGGGTGTGGGGAGAGGCTCTGCTTCAGCAAGGACATTTCTCATTACTGAAGCATTATAAAGGGAAGAAACAAGCCTGAAACACAATGACATGCAGCATTAGATTGAGTCTTCAGTCTGTAATGAATTTCTGGTTTTGGAGTATGATTTTCAAAATATCATTCTATCTTTGTCTGAGGACTTATAGCTAAGATTACATCTGGCACATGAAAAAAATTATTCCTTTGATATTCTTCTTTAATTACATGCCTTAAAATTGCTAGTGAAATTATTATACAAACCAAAAAGAAACTTTTCTGTGTTACAAAATATAAAAAAAAAAATAAAAGACACATATTCTTGTTTTATTGGATCACTGGTGCAGTATATATTCAACCCATGACTACTGCGTATTCAAAGAGGCATGATCTTGCATTGATTTAGTGTCCAATGCAGGCTGCTTGAAGGACAGTATGACAAAAAATTTTAATTCTAGTCATTGCACAAAAAAGAGATGTCCACAATAAATTGCTTTCTATACTTTACTCTTAAACATTCTTTTCTATTAAAATATGTATTTTTAGTTAGTATACTATCACAGAATCACAGAATAACCAGGTTGGAAGAGACCCACTGGATCGTCGAGTCCAACCATTCCCACCAATCCCTAAATCATGCTCCTAAGCACCTCATCTACCCTAACCTTAAACACCTCCAGGGACGGTGACTCAACCACCTCCCTGGGCAGACCGTTCCAATGCCTAACCACCCTCTCCGTGAAGAATTTTTTCCTAATCTCAAGCCTAAATCTCCCCTGGAGGAGCTTGAGGCCATTCCCTCTCGTCCCGTCCCCTGTCACTTGGCAGAAGAAGCCAGCTCCCTCCTCTCCACAACATCCCTTCAGGTAGTTGTAGAGAGCAATAAGGTCTCCCCTCAGCCTCCTCTTCTCCAGGCTGAACAACCCCAGCTCTCTCAGCTGCTCCTCATAAGATTTGTTCTCCAGCCCCTTCACCAGCTTCGTTGCCCTTCTCTGGACTCGCTCCAGAGCCTCAACATCCTTCTTGTGGTGAGGGGCCCAGAACTGAACACAGTACTCGAGGTGCGGTCTCACCAGTGCCGAGTACAGGGGGAGAATAACCTCCCTGGACCTGCTGGTCACACCGTTTCTGAGACAAGCCAAGATGCCATTGGCCTTCTTGGCCACCTGGGCACATTGCTGGCTCATGTTCAGTCAGCTGTCAACCAACACACCCAGGTCCTTCTCCTCCTGGCAGCTTTCCAGCCAGGCTTCTCCTAGTTTGTACCTCTGCTTAGGGTTGTTGTGCCCCAAGTGAAGGACCCGGCGTTTGGCCTTGTTAAACCTCATGCCGTTGGTCTCAGCCCAGCAGTCCAGCCTGTTCAGATCCCTTTGCAGAGCCTCCCGACCCTCCAGCAGATCCACACTTCCACCCAGCTTGGTGTCATCTGCAAACTTGCTAAGGGAGCACTCGATGCCTTCATCAAGGTCATTGATAAAGACATTAAACAGGACTGGACCCAGCACTGAGCCCTGGGGAACCCCACTTGTCACTGGCCTCCAGCTGGATTTAACTCCATTTCCCACCACTCTCTGGGCCCGGTCATTCAACCAGTTTTCCACCCAGGAGAGTGTGCGCCCGTCCAGGCCAGAGGCCGACAGTTTCCAAAGCAGAATGCTATGAGAAACTGTATCAAAGGCTTTACTGAAGTCCAGGAAGACCATATCCACAGCCTTTCCCTCATACAAGAGTTTAGTTACTCGGTCATAGAAGGTGATCAGATTACTCTGGCAAGACCTGCCTTTCATGAACCCGTGTTGACTGGGCCTGATCACCCAGTTCTCTTGCAAGTGCTTCATGATCGCACTCAAGATCACCCGCTCCATGACTTTCCCCAGTACCAAGGTCAGGCTGACAGGCCTGTAGTTCCCCGGATCCTCCCTGCGCCCCTTCTTATAGATGGGCATGACATCAGCCAGCCTCCAGTCCAGCGGAACCTCCCCAGTCATCCAGGACTGTTGGAAGATGATGGAAAGGGGTTTGGCCAGCACATCCGCCAATACTATGCCAAAGTATATTTCATAAAAACTGAATTTCACAAGCTTCATTAAATGGTCTAACAGGGATTCAAAAAGCCAAGAAAGTAAAATGTAATTATTTTAATTATATGCTTTCCACTATGCTGTTTATGTCAATTTCCAGACTTTAAGGAATTATAAACAGCAATGTATTTCTTGACAGAGGTTTTTAACATGGAAAATATAACTATGTTTGCCTTTGAACTTGCTAGGGGTTGATCAATGCAACAAATTAAGGGTTCTATAAAGGAAGGATCTTGTCTTCACTAATTAGATATAATGCTGTAATACTCTCTGTCTCCTGTTCCATGATTACTTAGTCAAGTCAGATTTCAGACAGACCCTTTCTGATATAAACTGTGTTAAAAGGAATGGAAGGATTGCATATGCCCAGTATCCCAGAGAAAAAGCATTTACTTTCTACTCACTTTTGCATGCTGAGTTTTCATCAAAGAAGAAGAAATTATGGAATGAACACACATAATACACAGACAAAGGAATATTCTAACAGCCAATAATGTCAAAAGGATACGGTCAGAAAAGCCACCCACATAAGCCATTTGATCATGTGTTTCAAAGCAGATACAGTTGAGAAGAAGTAAAGTGGGGAGGACACCAACACTAGAAAAAAAAATATAGTATAGCAGTCTAGCTGTATTTTCTTTTGCAGCAGTTCCACTACTTACAATATTAAATATTCAGATGGATAGACAGACTAAGTCTATCTTGTAACATAATCATCAGATCATGTAGTTTGGGAAGTCTAATAAAATATCTAAATATCACACTATGGAGAGGTGAGTGCTTGTTTCATATTTCAGAATTGACTTCCTTTGAACTAAATCTCTCCTCACACTAAATTATGTCCTACAAAGTAACCTTTCTGCTCAAATGTTTGTCACAATATTTGGCACAGTCCCCTCAAAAAACCAGAATTCAGCTAAGTGGCATTTTCCTACCAAAACCAGTAGTTACAACAAATTACAATCAGTGATCATAGACACTAATTGAAAAAACATATATGGTATCAATATGTGGAAATTCTTAATCCCTCTGGTACTACAAGCAAGGCAAGAGGGACCACTCATCCCTAAAGTGGCTTAGGCCACCTGACATGACTTCAGACTAGTACTAATATGGCACTAGGTGACTAGACTGCAACGCTGGAGTTCTTCCTACACACAGCATTGTAGGAAAAAATCATCAGGGCTTTGAAAAAAAGGAAGTGAGTTATGCTTCTATTACCTCCAGTGTTCCTTAGTACAAGTCAGATACATAGCTTGAGTATTTTACAAGCAGAATCATAGAGAACAGGCAAAAACTAATGAAGCATTTAAAAATGCAACCTTAACAAGCATCAAATAAGACAATAGTATTGGGTTTTCTGGAAGCTGAAAACTTCAGCATAGTATGCTCAGAAGACATATCATGTTGTCTAGTTAAAGAAAATATTTAGCTGTACTCAAGACTAATCTTGTCACAAACCTGAGGTACTTGGTTTGAAACTCTTTCCTTTTTCTTGAAGAGATATAGACTTGATGGCTGAAAGTCTAGTTTTGAGATATTAATCTTGAGCAATGTTAAAGTATACCAAATCTTACAAGAAAAAAACCTTCTTTATGATAAAGAATCCAGCCAAGTTAAAATGAACTCAGAAATGCATCAGAAAAAAAAATAATCTCCTATGGATAATTTCAGCATTATGTCTGGCAAATTAGATCTGCAGGTTGATTAAGTACCAGCAAAGCAAAAGAATAAACTGACTCTAATGACTTTAAAAGCATGTGCACTTGGAAGGTAAATGTTGACTAGAAGAATCCTTGAGCATTAAAGGGAGAACAGGAAAAAAAGTAAATTTTTTCAAGTATTACAACAACTTTATTTGTAATATATTCACATATATGACAACCATTCAAAAACTGTCAAGAAGTTTAGGAATATAAGTGTCATTACCTTTCAGTTCAATTGCTTCTTTCAAGTGACAATCTTCCCTGTCAGTAATTAGTAGCTTTATATTGGCATTCAGGAATGCTCTGCACTAATGATTTTTTAAAATCTTTGTGTGTGTGTCAGCTGCTAAGGTCAGAAAAAAATGGTTGTCCAGATTAGTTATTACTTCAGCATGTAAGCAATTTGCTATCAGAGCATCACAACAGCAAAAAAATATTTTTCTTTTTTATCAAAACCACTCAGAAATACTGTATGGTGAAAATTAAGAACCAGTTGCTACATTTCTTCTTTTTTTTTGCAAATTAGTCTTTCACACTGTATTAGATAAATATTTTATGATAAAAATACCCAACACGGCATAGCAGGAGACTAGTCACTCTCTTCAGCCTCCAAAGAGAATATTATTATTGTGTATGTAACTGAAAGAACTCTTCCAACAAACATACTTTTGCTAACTTCAATGAAAAGGCTTTGTTTTGTATTTTGCATACTTCATTGAAAATGAAAGAAATAGCTACAAAATATTTCACATTAGTATCACATTTAAACCCAACAAGTGTCACCCATTAAAGACATAATACAATATTTAAAGTTACATTTAAATAAAAAGTAAGAAAATGCAAGTAGCTTGTATGATGTGGTAAATGCAGATTTTCTGGATATAGCTCCCAGGAAAAGGGAGCAACTACTAACACTGTATAGTTAATCTTACATCAAAATCTTAAGAATTAGGCACTCTAAAAGTTTGTCCTTTTCCTTGTTCTTAACTGTAATCTTTGCTTTCATCTACTACAATCATGCATAGGATTTTGTCCAGGTTTTGTCCACTTAGCAGTGAAATATAGAATTCAAATTTGGGGTCATATTTAACATATCTCTATCTTAATCTAGACCCTTTCCACATTTTTATTCCTTTGCAGGAATGCCAAACTATCCTTTCTTTTGGTATTTTACATTATCATCTCTTTGACTCTTTCTGAACAGCAGAAGTCAGGATCAATTGGAAATAAGTGTTTATTGCCCTGAGAACCTTATTTGGCCTCCTCTGTACCTGCTAAACAGAGACTGTACTGTGAAAATAGGCAAATTTTTCTACTCACTAAACTGAGAACTTCTCTAAACTGACTTAAAACTGTGTTGTTACTACAAAAGCAAAATATCTCCACAGAGGTACAAAACAGCAAGAATTTGAACCAAAGAGACAACCTATGCAGCAGTGTTTAGTTAAAAATCATGGGGTGCACAAGGAAAAGAGAATTGTTGGGTTTTTTTCAGATGTTTTGAAACAAAAATCTTTTCTGGGTTTATTCTTTTATACAATCATTAAAATTGTATTCATAGTCACAAGATCTGTAATTAGTTTTGGTTTTCTGAATAAATAACTTCTTAGATTTAGTGTTCAACTGTGGTATATGAAAGAAAATCAAAAGAATGTAATTGTCAACAGTCCAAAAATTGTTTGTTATATTCTCTTTTTCCTTTCATAAATAGTCCCAAATAATATTTGATTGACACTAGTAAGACTGCACATCTGGGCTTCCACTCACTATAGCATTTTTTAAACAGAATTTTTATTTAGTGATGACAAGATTGGATAATTCTGTAATTCTCTAGATGGAACCATTATCTGCAGACTTGCATAACACACTGGTGATAATTTACAATTATTCAATAGCTCAAAAGCCTATTACCCAGCAGTTTCTGGGTCACATACAACCAGACTTCTATTGATATGCACACTTAAATGACTTCTTTTTTTATCTCCTGTTAATAATCACTTGCTTCTATGGGGAAAAGCAAACTACCTTTCAGAAGAACTACGAACAACATAACCATGAGATACGCAGAATGTTATAAATTAAAAGCTTTGCAGCTGTGGAAGCAGTAATAAGTACAAGTTTTTCTTCTGGATATAACAACTTTGATGTTAATTTTAGAGCCTGCAGTCTCTTTGATATGGTCTCCCCATAGACATCTTTGAATTGTCTTGCAGTCCTCAGTGATTAATTGCCTTTTCCAAAACTGCTGCATCAGCTGAAGAAGATAACACACTCTTGGACTCGATGATCCGGTTGGTCTCTTCCAACTTGGTTATTCTGTGATTCTTAATACAAAGACAATAGAGAATAATGATTTCAGAGGCATATTTTGAACATAGCAATACTGCACTGATGATTTATCAGGTGGTATAGGCAGCTCAATGCCAGCCCACAAGTATTTTGAAACAGCTCGTGAATGTTACTGGTCGATGAAAAAAAGTATATATCTTTGTTTCTAATGTTCTGTTTTATACAGTACACATGCTAATAGTTTGGAAAAAAAATAATTTCATGGCATAATCCCTCTGACTGAGAATTCATCCACTGGTAGAGACTAAATATTATTTGTAACCAATATTTAGGGAACTAGTGGAGGTTAGTTATTTGAGGTAAGTTGACTATAACACATTAAATTTGATAATTCTGGTGATTAATATCTAAACAAGCTGCCTGTTTAAGACTTCAAGGTCAGAACTTAAGATTAGAATCAATGAAGCTATTCAGTATTCGGATAAGTAAACTTAAGTTGGGAAGAAAAAGACATTAAATTCCTGGAAAACTGATCATGATCAATAACAAAACAACATTTCTGAAACCAGCTCTCAACAATTGGTCCAACCTATATTCCTGTAGTACAGTCAAAGCTCAACATGTGTACTTGTTTTTCCAGGACTTTATTTAAGATCAGTGCTGTGAAAATTTTAGCTTTTTAGCTTCATTCCAAATACTTCCCTGTTGAAGCCACAAAACATTTTCAAGACTACTGTGGATACTTTACCAGAGAGATGCAGTCAGTGGCAGGGACATTCCAAAATAGCTGCTTTTATAACTTAATGTTTTTATTTAAAATTCATAGTTTAATTGTGGTTTGTACATCCATGAAAGTGTTTTTTGGGGAACAATCAACAAAAACACGTTTCAAGTAGCGATTTTATGAAGTTAAATTTTAATATGTTGGCACCCCACTTGGTATGTAGTTTTAGCTTTGTTTTGAAGCTGGAATCCGCTTTCTTTGTTGCATTCATTCAGAAACAATACTGTTTCTCACTAACAACCTAGTGTTTCTTTAGTTCTTTTCTTTGAACAGCTGGCATGCTCATTCAATACACTCATGCACATAGGCCACCTGTGGAAATGTTGTCTGGTATGTGTTCACACTCATAAAGGTAGAAGACAGTTGTTAGCTTTACTATTTATATTTTTTACTGCTGCAAAATATTTGAGGTTTCTGTTATTTATCCAATGTTTTAAAATAGCTTTACATGAAATATTTGTTTGTGGCTTAATAGAATATTAATATGTTTTTACTTCAGAGCTTCAAAAGTCGAAGTTTTATCCCTTTCATTAAATTTTGTTCAACTTTACCTTATTGATTTGCTCACTACAGCTACACACTAGCCTTGTACAATACTTCCTAACACAGACTTATCTAAGAATTTATCACAGATTATAAGAAACCTCCTACACTGTGTTATTAGAACAGTGGCATAATAGCTCCTATTCCCTGATGCCTAGAGTGCCAATTTGCGAAAAAAGTTCTCATTAAAACCCTAGACAATCCTCTTTTCAGATCCTTAGATCAAATACAACTGAGAATTCAATCCTCATTAACTAAGTTTCACAAATATTAAGTTAATATTTCACTATACTATAGATATTTTTATTCTTGATTGAACTGGACTGTTGAAGAGTGTTTAATAAAGCCACTTAACTAAAATAAAGCCACTGTTATTATTGATAGACTCAAACCTACAATCTATATAGAGTCAAGAGTATAATTGTAATCACTGTAAGACAAATGTCCAGTGAGCAAACATCAGCTATAAGGAAGTACATTCCTTAATTCTGTTTAGGTCAGTGTATCTTTCCTTAGGACGTGAAAAAATCTTCATTTCATTTTAAGATATCTATAATCTGATTTACCCAAGTTTGTTTCTAGGTCTATTCAAATAAAAGGACACTCTTAGAAAATGTAAACAACATAAGCTGTAACATGAGTTTGTCCTCTTCCCTACTTATTTTCTGTTATCTTGTCTGTACTAAAAAATGGACTAGAATGCAATAGGAGGTGTGTATACATAATTCCATTCTGGCTTGAACAAAATGTCTTGTGCTAATTTATAGATTCATAGATTCATAGATTCATAGATTCATAGAATCATAGAATGGTTTGAGGTGGAAGAGACCTTTAAATGTCACCTAGTCCAATCCCCTGCAATAAACAGGGGAGCATTACACCTTGTCCTGTTGTTACAGGCCTAACTAACAGAGGGCCTATCATTCTTGTAAGCACCCTTCCAGTATTGAAAGGCAGCAAGAAGGTCTCCCTGGAGTCTCCTTTTCTCCATGTTGAACAATGCAAATTCCTTCAGTCTTTCTTCATAGGAGAGGTGTTCCACCCCTCTGATCATTTTTGTGGCTCTCCTCCTGATTCTACAGATGCATGTCTTTCCTGTACTGAGGACTCCAGATCAAAATGCAGTATTCCAGCTGGAGTTTCCTCAGATTGGAGTAGAGATGCTGTATCCCCTCCCTCAACGTGACATCCAGACTTCTTTTGGTGCAGTGCAGGATACGGTTGGCCTTCCCGATTTTCACTCATCAATGGGGGTATGGTTTCTTTAACCTTCCTTTTCTGATTGACATACCTGTAGATGCCTTTCTTGTTAGTCTTGCCAAGTTCAGCTCCAGGTGTGCATTGGTCTTCCTAACCCCATAACCAGGCATCATCCCTATACTCTTCCCAGCTTTCCAGTCCCTAATTGTACTGCCTGCAGTTCCCTCTTGGTCTTCAATTTGACCAACAGGTCTCGACTCAGTCATGCTGGTCTCTTCCCTTCCGTGCCTGATTTCCTGCTTCAGAGGACTGAGCATTATTGTGCTTTATGGAAAGCATCCTTAAATATTTGCCAGCTTGGCTCTGCTCCCTTATCCCTAAGGACTGTTTCCAAGGGGGTCCTACTGACTACCTCCTTCAAGAGCTGGAAGTCTGCTTTCCTGATATTTATGGTCCTGACTATACTCCTCACCTGTCCCATATCCCCTGGGAGCTAGAACTCCACCAGCACATGATCACTGCATCTCAGGCTGCTTTTGATCTTGATTTCACTGAAGAATTCACTTGTACTGGTCACTATTAGGTCCAGTATTACAGTCCCTCGGGTGGGGGTGTCTGTTAGCTGGATTAAGAAATTTCCTTCCTAGGAGTCTTCTGCATTGCCTACACCTTGTGATATTACTTTTCTAGCATACGCCACAGTGGTTGAAGTCCCCCAGTAGGACGATAGCTTGCGAGTGTGAAGCCTCCTGTAGCTGGAGGAAGGTTTCACCTGTAGGCCCCCCTTGATCAGGTGGCCTGTAGTACACACCAACCACAAGGTTCCTTTTGATGACTTGGTCTTCTATTCTGACCCACCAGCTTTCAACCTGTTCATGGCTACTCTTCAAACACAACTCTCTACATGCTTTCCATTTCCTAATACTGAGGGCAACACCTCCACCCTTCCTTCCCAATCTGTCCCTTCTGAACAGCTTGTAGGCATCAATAGCCACATTCTAGTCATAGGATTTGCCCCACCATGTTTGAGTAATGGCAACTAAATCATAGTTTTCTAGTAGCATGGTAGCTTCCAGCTACTCCTGTTTGTTGCCCAAGCTTCCTGTACTTGTATAGAAGCACTTCAGCCAGGCTGGTGGCTGCATTACCTTCTTAGTTAAGTCCCCTTATTTCCCTTAAGGTGTCCCATGGAAGTTTCTTCCCTTGCAGCTACTACCTCAGGAGCCTGCCACTCACCTCAGGACTTCAACTGTACTGCAGCATCCCCAGGATACCCCAGGGCAGGGGGTAGAGGGTCCATTAAAACACCCCCATCCCTCCAACCATTGTGTGTTCTCCTGCAGCTTGTCACAGGCAAGCCTGACATTATCCCCCTTCACATCTAGTTTAAATCCCTGTCAATGAACCCTGCAAGCTCCTGGGCAAAGACCCTCCTTTCCTTTTGAGAAAGGTGGCTCCTGTTTGATACCTGTAAACCTGGTGCAGTGTAGGACATCCCATTGTCAAAAAAACCAAAGCTATTATGGTGACATCAACCATGGAGCCATGTATCAGGAGACTAGATTCATTTGATCCTTACAACGTCACTGCCCATAATTGCAAGGAGGGAGGAAAAAATCACCTGGGCCCCTGATTCCCTCTCTAGTCATCCCAAGGCCCTGAAATCTCTATTAATTACCCTTGAGCTCCGTACTGCAGTTTCGCCACATCCTACACAGAACAGCAGTAATGGGGAGTAGTCTGATGGCTTTACCAGACTGGGGAAGTTTCCTAGCAATATCCTTAACCTGCACTCCTGGGAGGCAGCAGACCTCCCTGTGAGTAGGGTTTGCTGAACATATTGGACCCCCTGTTCCCTTCAGCAGTTAGTCTCCTACAGCTACGATTCACCATGTGGCAGCTGTAGCAATTCGGGGGGGAAGGGGGTGGTGAGGGGAGGGTACGTTGTTCTGGTCTTGGCCCTTCCTCCCTTCCACAGATGTAAACAAGTCATCCTCCACATTTTCGTCTGGTCAGTCTTCTGCGGCTAGAGACTCATATCTGCTGTGCAGAGGGACCTGGGAAGGCATGGATAAGGAGGGGGTACATTTTCTGCCCCACTGATGAACTTGCTTCCACTCACTACTTCCCTTTAAGTCCCTGCCTACATCCCAGTGGCGAGAGGATATCAAATCCCTTTATCAGTGGCTTTTTCTGGTGATTGTCTCTGTTCCTGTACCCTGAAAGTCAGGGTGTGGTTCTACCCGTCTACCTCTTGCTCAGTCTCCCTGATGCTCCTTAGCCCCTCTACTTCCTCTCGCAACTCCGCCACCAGGCTGAGGAGATCTTCCCCCTGCTTGCAGCTCACACAACAGTTGCCCCTGCTGCCCTCTGTTTCCAGTGCAAGCTGGTGGCACTCCTTGCAGCCCAGAGAGCTGGACAGCTGTGTGTTTTCCTGTGAGCTCAGTCTGGGCTGAGGCATCCCTTCTGGCAGGTGCAGAGGTTGCAGCCTCCAGCCTGGTTGGACACCATGGCTGGACTCCCTCTCACTGACTGAACTCTCCTCCTGAGTATAGAGACAGTGCCCTCCCTGCACACCCTGCCTTTGTGAACTCATTTCGCAAGCTGCCAAGCCTGCCATTCTCACGAGGCCCACCCCTGTTTACTGTGCTCCTAGAGGGGCACTTAAATCTCCTGTGGCTGCTTCCAGGACAGTCTCCCTACATCAGCCACCACGTGGCAGCTGCTGGGACCAAGGGTCAGGAGCCTCACATCCCTCACTCCCTATTGAGGAGTTCCCTTGCTCCACAGAGCACATTTTCTGCCTCGATCTAGTGCCAGGCTGCAGAACTTACTGTGTCTGCTTCAGTCTCTTGATGATTTTCTCAAACACTTTTGTTGGATGAAAATTTTCCCTTCATTTTTCCAGCAGTGCAAGGCAATCACTAGGTGCCTCCTCCTACCTAGAATTCTGACCTGATTGTCTGAGTACTGAGAAAAGACTCCTGAGACTGGTTTTTTTTTAACCTTCTTGATGGACATAATTAAAGTCATGCAACTTTGTCTTAATGTTACTTATTGACTTCTGATTCAGTGTGTAGATCAGGACATTTAAAAAAAAAAGAAAACAAACCAAAACTAACTACGATTTAAGAATCTAGATCAAAATTGCATAATCAGTATATAAGCAGATATGTTCATTTCACGGTCATTTCAAGTTGCTTTGCACGGCTAATGCCCCTCATCCTGCTTTTACAGTGGGGTACATGTTCTTCTTCATCCATCTTACAAGTTATAATGGTGGTGACATCTACACATTATCACTAGTCAGGCTGTATTCCCTGACCTGTGCATTATTTGTAACAGATTCTGCTTTTGGGGTTTTTTTGTCCTTGTATGCACAAAAAAACCCTTTAATGTTAATTTCAGGCATTGATCTCCCTTCATCTTCTCTGTTGTTCTATAATCCATGCCTGTAACACTGAAGAGTCTGGCCATGATTTAGACTGAACATTCTGGTGCCACAACACATTTGGAAGAGGTTAGGTTCCATTTAAGCATTTCTACCTAACATCTCTGCATTGAAAGACATTAAATACTCTCTTATTCTTTACACTGCCCTATGTATCCTAATAATCTTGTGCCAAAAATGGTTGATGATGAGGAAAAAAGTGCCTCCAATTGCCCCAGCAATATACATTTTAAAACAAGAATCTTTAATTCACATGAAATGTATGATTATGTATGTCATACAGAGTTTCATCAAGTTTGTGCAGGCACATAACATCTACAGTGTCAAAAAAGTCACTTGGGAAACACTGGGCACAGTAATGTTTTGACATCCCACCATCTGGTCTCCATTCCAATAACTGAGATTCCAGGAGTTGTCAGTGAAGATGTTTTGTTGCTCACAGGTATGAAGTGACAACTACAACAGCTTTTATTCTTCTAAGGAAGGAATGATCTGTCTTCATATTTCATCACAATCAGGCATAGCTGTTGTTTCAGAAAAGATTTCCTGGACCCTAATAGTTTAGGTACAAATCTGGTTCTTAAAGTGTATCTTTCTTTGTTATATCTTACTGCTTTAGTGTGTTCTGTGCATACCTTTGATTTATGTGGGTAGTATTTTATGTAGTATAAGTGCCAAAGTCCAAGAACAGAAAATGCAAAAACAGACACACTCTTGAGTGGGCAGGAGTGGGGGAGGAGGCAGAAAAACAAACAATTTGCAAAAACCAAATGCTGCTAACAGTGATATAAATGAGCTGCTAATTCACCATAAAATTCATTAAGGTCCATCACAACCTAAAAACATTAATGTTAAAAAAATAAAGTCTTTTCCTAAACTTAATCTCTGGGGATTTTTTTTTCCAGAATTCATCCTCTAGAAATAAGGCCGCATTCTTAACAAAGGCTTTGGTTCACTGAAACACAAAAATTCTCTCTCCTCTTCTTTTTCTGGGGATATGACTATTTCAAAATCGGGGTTTTTGCTACAAAATACAAATTCCAAGGTTCTTTTTGGTAAATATAAAGCCAAAATTTCTCATTTGCTAAAGAAGAACAGCAAAAGAACCCCCACACAGCTGTTTTCTAAGGAGGATAAAATATGCCTTCAATAATGAACAATTCTTTTCTAACTAGCAGCATCCATTCAAAGAAAGCATTTGTACATGCTCCCAAGGGAGAAGACTAGACTACTTAGTTTCTTTTTAGAGAAAGAAAGAAAGAATATAGCAAAGGCTTCAAGACGACCAACTGGCTTTCATTCAATCATCATTTAATCCTCTCCACAAACAATTTCAGAAATATTTCCTGGCCACAGTGTCAGTGTTTCTGAAAGACCTACAAGGCAGCTGCATGAAGCATAATGTTTTCCAGCATGATCAGGCATTCAGGTGAGGCAGGAAACTATGGGACACAGAACATTTCTGTATTTGACTTCCAGTGTTTCACGAAAAGTCTGTGAGCCATTTCTGCTCACTGCCCCCATGAAATGAAGAGATTGGGCTAATCCAGAGATTCAGTCAGTCAAGATTTTATAACTGAACCACCTATATATGAACTCCACAACCTCCCAGAAAATCTCCTACAAAAACAGGATGGCAAGGGAAAACAGAGAAGCATTTCAGAGGTTAGATAAACAGTCTGGCAATACTCTAAATTTTCATTTTGATTTTACATATACCCACAGAATTAATGTGTAACTATTATTATTATTATAGCTGACAACTAAGCACACATTGGAAGCCTTCTAAAGGAGATGTGGTTAGCTTAAATTAAAGGTGAGACAGAAGGACAGGAGCCACTGTGCTCAGATCCCATGGACATCTCTGAACAAAATGTAGTAGGCAATTAAGTCATGGTTCTTCCTCACTTCCTTAGCTGCTGCTAGCTGAAACAGTAAGATAGCCACCTGAACATGGTTTGCTTCTGTTTTATTTTCCCCCAGTTTCTGTAGTTCGAAGAGTCACCATCCTCTATTTATTTTTCTTCCTAATAAGTTAATTGGCTTTCCACTACGCTGCTTTTGTGATCTGACAGCAGAGTTTGCCCTGTCTCTGCTGCTTTTGATTAGCTCTTTTCAGACACACTCAGAGCCTTGAAACACCAGAGCTGAACACAAGACAGGATGCTGCAGAGATGCCATGCTAACTTGAAAACAAACTTTCTCATCCCTTCTTCCTAGTAATGTGACTTATACTATCATTTCCAGCAAAACAAATATCATGCAGTCAGAATCTTCACTAAACTCTTTCCCTTTCCCTTGTAAACAGGTTATAATCTTTAATTGAAACTATGTCTCATCATGGTGAAATGAAGTGACCTACAACATTGCACATGACAATACACTACAATTCAGGAATGGCAGTTGTGTAGTGTAGCAGTGTTACTGTATAATGTATGAAATCTGGATTCTGGATCATCTTCCTGTCAATTACTGTACAATATACAACCTCCACATTTAGTGAAACAGATAGTGTCAAAATATGTGTTTGGAGTATGATGCAGTTCTCATCTCAAACCACCAGACAATTTCTATGACAAGCAAAAAAGATCTTAAGCTATAAGATTTTGTTTGAGCACTTCATTGCAATGGGCTTCATATTTTGACTTATGATATGCTGTCAAACAATTGGTCAAATTTATCCTTAGTGCAAAACCAGTAGCTTGCACAGTTCTCCTCCAAGGACAAATTAGGGACTCTCTAACATGAATTCTCATCAACAGTACCTCAAAAAAGTTGGTTAAAATAAGATGCAGAGTACATTCACTGGTCATGAAACTGAAGTGCAGCAAGTAAGCCCAGATAACATTTACAAATAACACTTACTAGTGCACTGGTCCGCTGACTACATAAGTTATTCCTGAATAATTTCTTCTTCCTTTCTGATAGGGAAAAAAAAATCGCATTCCATCAATTTTGACTTCATCACAATAACAGTCCCTTCAACTGAAGGGAAAGCCATGTTGTTCCATTTTGTGGATTACAAAGGAATATATTTTTTGATCCTTATTAGAATTTTGCTATGGCTTGATTATTTAACCTGTTCATGCATATTTATCCATTTTTAAAGATCATCCAATGAAAATTGCTTCTCACCTTGATTAAAAAGACCTCAGGGATCACTCATAACTTAACTGATTTCATTTGTAGATAGTAAATGTTTTTCGCATGTTACTTCAAAAGGAAGAACTTAAACGAAGTGATAGAAACAGCCACCACCCTACAAACTGAAATACTCCCTACTTCCTAGAGAGCTTTTGTTTTAAAACCAGTTCTATCCTGTGTTTCTCTTATGAAGTGCATATTGAGTTCAGAGGAAATTAAACAATTTTGTATGAGCTTAGAGAAAAGATTCAGAATCATGCAAATTTTCCCAAGGAGATTTTGCCACCATCTAGATCTTGAAGGAGGAGCTGCCCACTTGAGAAGTAAGCATGTCATTTGGTAGAACCTATCGAAAATCAGTAAAAATGAAATAAACCATTTTTTCCACATTTGCTGTCTCTTCCACTTCTCTTGGGGTATAATCTAAAACAGTGAGAAATTTAGAATAAAACAGTGATTGTTTAAAAACATGTAAAATGTAAAAGATCATCTAGATAAAAGCAAAATTCTTACCTTTTCATAACTACACAAAGACAAAAATATAACAGCAACACAATGCAGGGAAGTCAGACAAGAGAAACCATCACCAAGGGAAGAAAAATAGCAGGAGACTTAAAAAGGGTTTAGAAAGAACAGATCTCAATTTTTTGAGCTTCCTCAGGACTTTCCAAGGGTAATATTTAATAAAAATAACCTTTTGTCTCTGGCAAAATAACACATCCAAAAGTGATAGGGTAGAACACCGTTACATTAACAAAACTGAGACTACTCTTGGACGCCACCTGCTCCTTTGTTAGTCTTCTGAAATGAGCTCTATTTCATCTGATTTTTAGACACTAATATCTACACTAACTTGCTAGCCTCCATTTCTAGTCAATAGAGAAACATATGTACCTCTATACTGCACTATTTATCTACCCTCTTTTAGTTATCACCCTTAAAATGAGATTAATTGCACCCTGAAAAATCCTGGTTTTCTCCATTGTTAACAGACTGAGCCTAGAAAAAAAACTAGGTATTGACATCTATGTTGCAGATGTCTGAAGTTAGAGGAAATGCATCCATTTCTATATAGGCCTAGCAAGAAACCTCTTGTATTATTTTTTCTCTCATTAAGC
This sequence comes from Clamator glandarius, assembly GCA_033459285.1. Taxonomy (NCBI): domain Eukaryota; kingdom Metazoa; phylum Chordata; class Aves; order Cuculiformes; family Cuculidae; genus Clamator; species Clamator glandarius. Next base: position 793,807 of record JAUNZM010000523.1, on the reverse strand, counting down.
TTATTTTATGCTGCATAAAAACTATTGAATTCACATCACATCTGTACCAACAAAAAAATACAGCCTATTTACTTCCAAAATTTATGTCACATACATGTTTTTATATATGAGTTTAAATACATTATTCTAGAAAACATATATAAACAGTGACTGACATTACTTTTCTTGCTCCTCACCAATGCAAGCAACAGAAAAATGATATAAGGGCTCAGAAAGTCCCAACAATGTTTAGTAGTTTGTTTCCCAGACTATGCAAATATTTTTGAAAAAGGCCAGGAGGAAAAATATAATGAGATGAATCTTGAATCATGCTTATTCTAAAAATAAAGGTCAGAATAGATCTAAAAGGTCAGAAAAAATCGCTAGCTCTTGTCCTTGTGGGAAACTCTAATCTCCCAGACGTCTGCTGGAAGTACAGTACAGCAGAAAGGAAGCAGTCTAGGAGGTTCCTGGAGTGCATGGAAGACAACTTCCTCACACATCTAGTGAATGAACTTACAGGGGAAGGCACCCTCCTGGACCTGCTGTTCGTCAACAGAGAAGGCCTTGTGGGAGTTGTGATTGTTGGAGGACAACAGGGGCAAAGCGATCATGAAATGATAGAATTTTCAGTTCTAGGTTAGATGAGGAGTGGGTTTAGCAGAACAGTCACATTAAACTTTGAGAGGGTAGACTTTGGACTGGTCAGAAGGCTGGTTGGCAAAGTCCCATGGGAGACAGTCCTTAAGGGCAAGGAAGCCCATGAGGGCTGGGAGCTTTTCGAAAAGAAAATCCTAGCAGCTCAGGAGAAAGCCATCCCCATGTTCCAGAAAAGAAGCCAATGGGAAAAAAAACCAGTTTGGTTGAGTAAGGAGATCTTGAGGGGCATCAAAAAGAAGAGGAATATCTATGAACTTTGAAAGAAGGGTGGACTACAGGGAGGAAGTGAGATTGTACAGAGAAAAAATCAGGAGGGCTAAAGCCCAACTAGAATTCAGCTTGGCCAAGTCGGTGAAAGGTAACAAAAAATCTTTCTAGAAATACATTAACAATAAAAGGAGGACCAGGGAGAATATTCAATCCCTACTGGATGCAAATGGAATAACTATGACAAAGGATGAGGACAAGGCTGAGGTACTTAATGCCTTCTTTGCCTCAGTCTTTAATAGTAAGGAAAGTTGATCTCTGTTTTTACATCCCCATGAGCTAGAGGAGCAGAACAAAGTTCCTATGATTAAGAGGAGGTGGTTAAGACTGGCTGATGTTGTGCCCATCTACAAGAAGGGTTGGAGGGAGGACACAGGCAACTACAGGCCTGTCAGTCTGAGCTCAATGCAGGGAAAAGTCATGGAACAAGTGATCCTGAGTGCTGTCATGAGGCACATGCAAGAAAACTGGCTGATCAGGCCTGGTCAAAATGGGTTCATGAAAGGCAGGTCTTGCCAAACAAACCTGATCACCTTTTATGACAAAGTGACTTGCCTACTGGATGACGGAAAGCCTGTGGATGTATCTTCCTGGACCTCAGTAAAGCCTTTGACACAGTTTCTCACAGCATTCTGCTCAGAAAACTCTGGCCTGGACAGGCGCACGCTCTCCTGGGTGGAAAACTGGTTGGATGGCAGGGTCCAGAGGGTGGTGGTAAATAGCTTTAACTCCAGCTGGAGGCCAGTGACAAGTGGGGTTCCCCAGGGCTCAGTGCTGGGTTCAGCCCTGTTCAATGTCTTTATCTATGACCTGGATGGAGGCATTGAGGACACCCTTAGCATGTTTGCAGATGACATTAAGCTGGGTGGAAGTGTGGATCTACTGGAGGTTGAGGGGGCTGGAGAACAAGTCTTATGAGGAGTAGCTGAGGGAGCTGGGGTTGTTTAGCCTGGAGGAGAGAAGGCTGAGGGGCGATGTTATTGCTCTCTACAACTACCTGAAAGGAGGTTGTAGAAAGGAAGGAGCTGGCCTCTTCTCCCAAGTGACAGGGGACAGGACAAGAGGGAATGGCCTCTACCTCCGGCAGGGAAGGTTCAGGCTGGACATCAGAAAAAATTTTCATGGAGAGGGTCATTGGGCACTGGAACAGGCTGGCCAGGGAGGTGGTTGAGTCACCTTCCCTGGAGGTTTTTAAAAGACAGGTGGATGAGGTGCTGAGGGACATGGTTTTTTGTTTGATAGGAATGGTTGGACTTGATGATCCTGTGGGTCTTTTCCAACCTAGTGATTCTGTGATTCTGTTAATATTTGAAACAGGCATAAAGAATGAAGGAAGTTAAAAGGGTGGAAAGTCATTAATTTTGTTCAACAGACTTAAATTCACTTTAATTTTACCTTACGAAATCATATTTTTCCTTTACCATTTTGGAGGAATTCTTGATGTATTCCTGTACTATACATTTTCAAAACATTCAACACTTGAATACATTAACAACACAAATTATAATAATCATTCTAAGGTGATCTGCACATCACATGAGAAGCAATAATGAGTTAACAGCAGCATAGAATCAAACAGAAAGAGAGAGAGACAGATGTGAAATCAGAATATTAAAGTCTATATGAGTTTACATATGAACCTTAGAAAGAAGTCACTTGTCTAAATTACCTTATCACTGTATCATCTTTGACATATAAACAAACACTTTTGTCTTTCCATCCATTCTTTATACAGCTGATGTGATTTTTGTCCAATTTAAGGATGAGTTCCAGGCTAGATTTCTTCCTAACTGTTATGTTTATGATTAGTGTACTGTTCACAGTAGCACAGTAAATGTTCAGAATAAAGATATCTACTAGATATGGCTCTGCTACTTATCAGACTTCTCTGTACATGGTATAAATTTCCCAGATGCTTAACAGGGAGCCAGTAAATTAGATTCTATCTACAATGGGCATGATCTAGACTGGGCAAATGCATGACTTTTCATCCAGCTACATGAACTAAGAAAAAAATGTTCTGGTCAGTGGTCTTCTGAAGTTTAAACCCTACAGAAAGATTTTATTATTTGGAATTGTGGAGTACAGAAATTGCTTAGAATATAATTAGGCTAGAGCAGTTATTCTGAGTAACAAGAAAAAAAGAAACAAAAAGAAGATCAGCACACATATGCCAAGGGGGAGGGAAATCAGATATAAGATCCTAGAAGAGTGTAAGAGGGAAAGAGGTAAGAAATTAGCTGAAAAGAGGAGGCCGAATTAGGTTTAGAATTGTGGAGTGTTGTAAATGAGAACTACGGTGATAGAAGACAAGAAATTGAAAAGGATCAGTAAGGCAAAAGAGGCAGCCAGGTATATCAGGAGAATTCTAGGAGTGGAAAGAGACCAAAATGAACTTATTTGAATGGCTGAGGTTGGGAGGAACCTCTGGAGGTCATTTTGCCCACTCTCCCTCCCCTTGCTCATTCAAGGCCACCTAGAGACTCTTGCCTGGCACCGTATCCAGATAGCTTTGAATAGAGGCTCCACCACCACTCTGGGCAACCTGTGCTATTGCTCAGTCAGCTTTGCAGTAAAAAAAACGCGTTCCCTGATGATAAGAGGGAACCTCTCATGTTTCAGGTTTTGATAATTTTCCCTGGTCTTCTCACTGGGCAGCACTATAAAGATCCTGGCTCCATCATCTTTACAGTCTCCTATGCAGTATGTTGATAAATTCCTCCAAGTCTTCTCTTCTCTAGGCTGAATAGTCCAGCTCCTTCAGCCTTTCTTCCTGTGTAAGATGCTTTAGTCCCCTAATCACTTAGTGGCCCTTCACTGGACTCTGTCCAGTGTGTCCATGTCTCTTGTACTGGGAATGTGGCCTCACCTGTGCCAAGGGAGAGGGGAAGGATCACCTCCCTTGACATGCAAGAAGCACACCTCCTGATGCAGCCCAGGATACCAATAGACTTCTTTGCTGCAAAGTCATTTTGCTGGAGCTTTATCATGTGATCAGGTGGCCACAAAGAGAGTGGCTGGGCAGCCAAGAGCAATAGGAAAGAAGCACTGGAAGACCACGGGAATAACAGAAGTACTTACTATGTAAAAGAGACTGAGAGAACATGCCAGGGTTTAGAATAGAGAAAATGAAGGACAGGACAGCTTAAGAGAAAGTTTGTCCATGCAAGCGTACTTCCACCAGCACACAGGCAGAAATCTGTAATTCTGAAGTTCTCCCATCCTCTTCTCATCATTAATTTTGTTTACAACTTCCTGATAAACCATGCTTTTCTGGAATGGTTCAGATAGGTTACAATGTGGCGGGAGGGAAAGCTGGTAAGTTAAGGACCCTTATCACCTGACCCCTTAGCTGTACATGTTATTGCTAGCAATACCACATAAAAAGGTAGCTGGAGAACTCGAAGTTACTGACTTGTCTTCTCATAACTAGTGGTAATTCGCTCTGACTTTCTTATGACCCACAATTTGCTGGTCACTGAAGGCGGCATTCACTTCTAACGTTGTAATTGTTTGTACACTGAAAATATTGAGACACTGTCAAACACTTTAGCAAAGGGTCATAAGTACCAGGTAACAAACCCTTACACAGAGGTACCGTAGAAGTGTATCATCTTGCTCACACTTCTAAAAGTATGGTCTCATAGGTGACATTTGAAAAAAATCCCCTGATTCTGGCTTGTGAGAGAAATCCATAATGCCTTACAAAAATAAAATCATCACAAACAAAATAACAACTACCCACAAAATTTCTTTGCTCATTTCAATATGTCTTAGTATATTGCCCCTGAATATTACATTTTTAAAAAGCATAAACATCTGTATGTATAATTGTAACATACTTTTCCTTATATTTTTTTCTATTAACTTACACCTATATTATTATAAGATAATGTGCCCAATGTGAGAACAGTGTCAAACCTAGACACACTTAAGTGTGCAAATGTCTGAGTGTTCCAAAGGGTAATTGAGAAGGTTTTTTCTCAAGATTCTAAACTGGATCCTAATTTATATGATGATCATCGTCTCCTTCTTATCAGTGCACCACACCCCAATGAAGTGTATTTCAAATTTTGCTCTGACATAGTAGGAACTAAAAGACATAATCCCTCCAGCTATTAGCAAAGCAATGAGAAATAACCTTAGTTATACAAGGAGACAGAGACAGCATAATCTATTTTAATTTTTAGGAGCCACAGATTCTGAAAATTGTTTCAAGAAAGATGTGGGGAGGAAGATTCCAAGGAACTTAATTTTGTTTTAAATGTTTTGTTTTTTCAGGGAGTGTAAAGCCTCCTGTACAAGCATGTTACATGCAAAAATCCAAAATTGCTCAGTTCCTAGGCTGTAGCAGTTCCAAAGCCTATGCCAGAATCTATTAAAAAAATATACTTGAAAAAAGTGTTGCTTTTCTTTTTTTCTAAGTCTGTACTTTCCTGGTAAAGTTAATGTGTAATTAGAGGGTCACAGCTGAAGACATTTGCACTGAAGAGGAAATCAGGGTGTACCTCAAATACCCAAGACAATTAGGTGATAACATCCATTAGAATATCTTTCCTCAAATCAGTCATAATGATCAAGACAACATGTTTTTTTAAGGCAGAGGCACCTCTAGCCATTTCCCGAAGAAAAGAGCAGATTATAATTGATGTATGCTGGAGTGCATGGTGTGCAAGTAGAGTGATTTATTAGCAATTAAAACTAAGGCAGGAAAGTATCAACTTGATTGTTTTCCTGCAGAGTTAAAAAGAAAACCCACATAAAACATCAAAAACTGCTACTGATTGTCTCCACTGGCCTGCAAGAACAAATGGTCATCTGGTATTTTGTAAACAGCATTCCAAATTAAATTGCATGAATACAGAAACACCAATTATATAACCTATCAAATCCTAATCATTTAAAGGCTCTATTTCATTGATTAATAACCCAACTTGTGATGGAACTTTGAATAATCCTTTCTCTGTTTCCCTTGAATGGCTGGAAAAGCAGTTACAGGCTTATAATGAAAACACTTCAGATCTAAACGAGAGGAGGAAAACTGCAAGAATTTAATAGTCTTTATGAAGGAAAACTAAAAATATATTGTTTTTTTCAAAGCAGCCTAAACTTAAACGTTTTTGGAATTACAGCTTTCTTGTGTAGAATGTGAATGCATAAGGATATTGTGTCACAGCAAGCCTCTAGCTCCCTAAAATCATGGAACTGAACTAAATTTTTGCTCTGTGATTATACACAGTTGGTTTAATTGGAAAGGGCAATGAAATAATTACTACATCTCTGTAAAACTCTTTTATCAGAAGTAGTCACCTCCTTCTTCTACATCACCCTTCAAAATCCATTTAACAGGCATGAGGCCTGTCTCCCCTGAACTTCTGTTGAAACTGTGATTGCCCAGTAGACTCAAGTGCAGATGCAGCTAATTCTGGCAGACAACATTCTTCTGCTAGAACAGTTTCACATGTACCCTGGTGACATGTATTTAGAAAGTGTAGCTCTCTCCAATAAGGCACAAATGAACGAAATAAAATTGGCAAAGAAACACTGAAAAGGCAGAAAGATACTTTTGCTTCTCCCAAACAAAAAAATTATTCCACAAAAAACTTCGTACCGTATAGGCTGAGGACGTGTGGCAAGGTTTCTCAATGACCTCATGCATAACCACTAACCATGACACACATATATTTTTCTAGACTTCAATACTGCAATTGCAGCTGGGCTAAGGTCCACAGCCCCTGGAGATGAATAAGATCCTTCCACTATTTCTGCTATAGTGTGTTCAGGACAAGAGAGCTATGTGTCAGTCACCCCAGGTCCACTGAAGCTACAAAAATCATCCATTCAAATTTGGACCATACACTATAAAGTAAGAAAAGTTAGTAATATATATTTATGCCACTTAAAGTTCCCACTAGCTATGATTGTCTCTGTACCCACAGATATAAGGCATAACAGAAAAAGATGCATTGCTCACTGTAAAACTGGTGATACACAACAGCAAAACCACTGCCTAAAAGGACAATCTCATTTCGAGTTCAGCATCACCTGCTGCAGGACAGCCTCCCTCTGTGGTTGTTAGCTGTTTGATTAGCCCAGCTGTAATTAGAAACTTTAGCCTAAAGGTGCAGTCACACTGCTGCTGGCTGTTATTATTCCTTTTGTGTCCCTTCTTTCTTCCAGCCACCCCCTGTGCTGTCCTTTGGATCTTGTAGCAGTCTGGTGTGTGTGGGATACTTCACTTGGATGACTAAATCTACCAACCCAACAGTAAAAGGACCTTTGAATCACTGGGGTTGATCATAAATCACTAGATCACATATCACTGGAGGTCAGTCTTGGAAATACAGTATATTGTTCATTGTGAAGAATGGCTAAAATGGATATCAACTTTTTTAACAATAAACTGTTTAACTTATTTTAGACTTATGCATATTTTAACCATGCATTCCTTATAAGTCAGAGTTGTTTTCTGAAACTCTTACTGTTGGTCGTTGGATTTGCTATTTTCTACCTTACCATTTGAATGTATTACTGGAGTGTGGAGGAGCTTTGGCAGGCTGAAGGACGCAGGGAAGTGGAGGCTGTCCTTGAAGGGCCTTGGCTAAGAGAAGGAGAAACAAAGTAACAAGAAGAAACATGAAGACAGCCCGTGAATGGTTAATCTTAGACTATCATATGCCTAGTTTAGGCACCTGAACAAATAGGAAAAAACAATCATTGTAAAGAAAAGAGAGGGTGTTACACTAGTTAACATATATAAAGGAGCCATTAAGCCTAATAAAAGGTTTTCTGTTCATCTCGCCTTAATCCCCTCACTGGAGTATTTAATCTAACTCTGAAATATGCCAGTATCAAATCATGTTTTTATCTGAATGCTTATTTACACTTTAGATTAGCTCAGCCTTCCTTTTCATTAAATACAAACAAGATCCAACTTATTTTTATCTCTTTTAGAACTAAAAAATCATGGGTTTTTTCAGTTCATAAAGGTTATTTTCCCCCATTGTCCTAGAATCACATCTCACTAACCAACAAGACTTTTCAGTGTTGCATCACATGCTTATGTAAGTGCAACCACATCACATTATCTTCAAGTAGCAGCTCCTTTCTATTTTCAGTAACATATGCTGGAAATCTCTCCAAATTCAAAATCCTACATTATTCCACACTGCTGAATTTATCTCATTTTAAAGCTTCTGTGCAGTCTCTGACCCATTAACTACTGATTGTTACTCCTCTGCTGGCTGCTCCACCAGCAAGTCTTCAATTATATATTAAAACAAACATTCAGAAGCCGCCTCCTCACGGCCAGCAAGTAATAAAGGACAGTTATAAAATGTATCCACTTTACCATGACAAACATTTTGTGTACACTTACTTTCTCTCACCACTTCTAATTGGACGTGGCCCATTACTGTAACTTCTGTCCTTTATGAGGTCTGCATATTAACAATACACTTCATGCAATTACATTTTGTTAATCTGAACAGTCCCTGAGAGGAAGCACCAGAGGTCACAGAACAAAGAATTGTTTGGTCTTAACTTACTTCAAATCATTGTAATTTTGAGAGATTTCTTTCTGCATATATTGACACTGGAAAAGGCAAAATGGCAGCTACGGTCTGGGGATTATTTGGATTCAGAATATGAAAGCAAAGAAATCTTTAGGATAATTGCATCAAATACTATTATTTCTAGGCAGTAAAATGAATTTTTTTTTAGATCTGTAGTATTTGTATAAAATAAAATGGAATTAGGCAGCCCCAGAAATAACTTTTTGGAGTGATATAGTACAACTGCTCCACATTTTATTTCCTTATGACTTTATATGTCATTCCTTTACTGTAATAAGAGTTATATACTTTATACAGCATAATCAATAACAAACTGACTTCTTAAATCCTAAAAAAATTGTGGCTGTTGCAGTTACTATATTGGACAGAAAGTTAGTGAGGAAAATAACCTCACCAGAAGACTTGAGGAAAAGAAGTCTATTTTCTTTTGTTGCTTGTTAGATTGGAGCTAGAGAAAGCCCTAACTAAAACATTTGCTGTTTGATCATTCATCAGCTTTCCGTATCTTGAAGAAACAGGTATCTGATTATAAGTACTAGCATCTCTTATTCAAGGCACATGGATCAAACAAGAATAATCAATGCCTTCATAAAGTAAAAGGAGATTTCAGCTAGTGATACCAATTCTCATTCAGCAGGTTTAGGTTGTAATAACATTAAAAGCACTGTAACAGTCTCACTTTTTCATTTTTATTTGTCTCACACATACAATTGAAAATGTTTAATGCTTTTAGAATGTTCCTCTTAGGGCTAAAGGGAAACAAAGAATGACATTGGAGTCATTACCTGGATCTATGATTGAAGAGTTTTGATTCAGTTCTGAGGTGTCACAAATCTTCTGTGTTTTAAATAAATCACTTAATCTGTGTCTGCAATGCTCCACTATTCAGATTATGTGTCTTTCGATCCACTACTTGACTAATATTACAGGATGATGATTTTGGTTATCTTACCTAAATAAAAAAAATAAATAACTCAATACACATAATACTAATATTTTAATGTTTAAACACCCTCTACTGATCTGTAAGCAACAGCTGGCAACAAGTAGTCAGCATAAATCCACAGGGCTCATGGGTTTAGAAGAATACGTGATGTCTAAGATGCAAATAATAAGACACTTTAGAGCTGAAATTGTGTGCTTAATGTAAACTTGATACCCATTCAATAATGAGTACAAGACTGACTGCCTCAGAAGTGTGACAAGCAATTATTTCCAAATGCAGAACAATTTTGTCTCAACTGAAAAGACACCACATTATATATAGCCATGTGTCTCTCATTTTTTCAAATTCTTTCTTCTTGCTGAGGTAAGAAGGCTCCTCTAATATGTAGATAACAGGCAAAGATAATTTTAATTAGTAATTTTTGGTGGTTCCACAGACTGAAGCAAAGAAAATAAAACAAAACAAAAGTGAATAGTAACCTTTAGTCCAAGGAAGTCCAAACTGAAAAGTGAACACATGAGGTTATTTGCCTCACATGGGGAAAGAAGATGATAAGAAAAAATATATATAAATGATAAGTTAAAATATATATCCTATACTTACGTTACTTATCAAATTTCACATTTAAAAGCAAATTTCACCTAAACATTATGAAAATGAGGATTTTTAATGTGAAATTTTATTAAATATTCCTGAGCTTTGCACTTGTAGCTTTCTGTCACACAGAGGTATATGAAAGCTTCTAACAGACAGACTACAGACACAAAATCAGAAGTCAGTGCCAAGAAGGGCCTCATTGTATGCCTATAGGCACATGTTGAGGGGAAAGGAAGGATGAGAGAAATGATGAGGGGTAAAGCCATGAATTTATAGACTTGAAGCTTAACAGTTTACCTGGGATATGCAGGTGAGACTATGGTTTAACCGCAAAGAGCCAAAACAAAATAGCAAAAGCTGAATAAGGTGAAAAGGAGTACAGGAGCTATCAGGCTGCATAAGCTACTTTCACTCAGCACACTAAAGAGGGCTACTCAGAAAAACATGGTTATGAACAAGGTTGCAGTTACAATGATACCTACAGAGAGACAGGATAGACTAGGTACAAGGATTTTTTTTAGCAAAGGCATTAGTTCAGGTCAGATGCCTGTGTTTGTATTTGTTGCTCAGTGTGGATTTGCTACTATGTTAGAATCAATGGTAAATTAAGAAGAGACAAGAACTGATACTCTAGGAATTGAGCCTAGGAACAGTACCAAAATAGGAACTGGGGTATTTCCACAGCTGAGGGTAGAGGAGGCAGGGTCCAGTTGGACAGATGCCACAAAATCAGTGTGTTCCTGGGCCTGACAGGCTAAGTTGTAGGATGCCTACCTCAGTGGTCACCTGAGTAGTAACTTACTCTTTAACCAGCCCTTCAATTAAGATTAAGATTGTGTACTGAGTAGGGAAGAAATACTAATTGAGAGTAGCCCTGAAGTAAAGGACTTAGAGGTGCTGGTGGATGAGAAGCTCAACATGAGCCAGCAAAACATGCTTGCAGTCCAGAAAGCCAACCATATCCTCATCTGCATCAAAAGAAGCTTGACCAGTTGGTGAGGAAGGTGATTCTCCCCCTCTACTCTGCTCTTGTGAGACCTGACCCAGAATACTGTGTTCAGTTCTGGGATCCTCAGAACAGGAAAGTCATAGATTTGTTGGAGTGAGTGCAGAGGAGGCCCAGGAAGATGGTCAGAAGTCTGGAGCAACTTCCATACAAGGACAGCCTGAGAGTTGGCTTTATTTAGCAGACAGAAGAGAAGGCTTGAGGAAGACCTTATAGCAGACCTGCAGAAAAGATGGGGAGGGGCTCTTTGTCAAGCAGTATAATGAGGGGTAATGTTTTTAATCTGAAAGAAGATAGATTTAGAATTTTTTTTACTGTGAGGATAGTGAGGCACTAGAACAGGTTGTTCAGAGATGTTGTGGATACACGATCCCTAGAAGTGTTTGAGTAACCTGATCTAGTGGAAGGTGTCCCTGCCCATGGGAGGGGGATTAGAATTAAGTGGTCTTTAATGCCTTTTCTAACTCAGACAATAATATGTTTCTATGAGTCTGTGAAATAAGCTTATTAAAGTTTGTCCCTTTCCTCACAGGCATAGATGCGTGCATGTGGTTGTGGCTTTGATTTTCTCTGGTTTGCATTTGAATTTTCCTTATAATTGCTTCTCAACACCACCACTCAGACAATATTTGCAAGCAAGAGAACAGAATGAGAGATTTTTTTCATGCCACTTTTATAATTGCTGACATCACCGCAGCCACATTGATATGATATACAAGTTACTTCTCTATAAGAGAATCATATAGTTTATGCTTTCCATATTAATAAAGAAAACAAGTATAAAAATATAAAGTACTAATGGTGGAAAGTGTTTAAAAATACTGTTGACTGTTTAAATGCAGGTCATCAAATACCAGTGTTTGCTTTTCTTCAGCTTTTTTCTTGCTAGGAAACAATGGTGCTAACTTGCTCCATAGGTAACTCATTCCTCCTTTTCCTTTATCTGTTTTCCATTGTGGAAGATTATTTGAGTGGTCTGGAATATCAGAAAATCACAGCTGCTGTGATGGGGAAGTGAGATGCAAGAGCAGCACCAGCCTTAAGTATATATTCCTGGATATTTATGCATGATTTGTGCTTTGGCTTGTGTTTGAAGATGACAGTGAACATCAACTGACAAAAATGTGTGGAATGACCCACAAGGAGATTTGATCCCACAGATTTTTTAAAGGATAAGGTTTTAGCCACTACAAATAACTTGCATCCATTACCTTGCTAATTCACAAGTGGTACAGAAGCATTTAGTTTATTCCTAGCTGTTCTTTTTTCCCACCCCCACAGTGTTTTCTTTCCTGGGAAAACTGTTGTACTTTATTACTAGTGATCAATTAATGGTACTTTTCCTTTTACAGTGTGACCCTCACACTCTCATTTGAATGTAAGTATGGTACTGCATTTGCAACTCTCTTGCCATGTGTCAAAAGGGCAGTCATGCTCTAGTCTTCTCGCTATAACATGTTTGCTAAATAGTTTCTAAAGCCACAGCCAGACCTCCATATGAAGCTTTTTGAAATAGATAGACATTTGCCAGCCATCATCTTAGATATCGTTCCAGATAACACCTAGATCAAATCAGTCACTCAAACAAGAGGTACACAACTACACTTGCAGGTTGTTCCTTGCTTTTGGTTAATATGCATAATGGCTATACTAATCTGTAATAAAATCACAAACCCTTAGAGTAAATTAAACATTTGTGCAATTGGAAGTGCTAATTATCTTTTTAGGTCACTGAACGTTTTTCCCTTGTTTGTCTTTATCTATATTGTGGACATAACCCTTGAGGGTCATGTATCTGGCAGTCACCAGGCAGACAATTTATCCTCTCCTCAAGCAATGTCAGTCATGTTTCAGTCATCTGATTTCCAGTCCTTTCCTAACTACATTCCTTCTCCTTAGCTGCCCAAAAGCCAAAAAATCATGACAACTACACACAATCTTGTGTCATCTCACAGTTAGAAAAGCAGATTTTAGCATTGTTTTTCAAGCAATTTGTTTCTACAGTAGGCTGAACTGAATTTAAGAAAATATGTCTAGAATTGCATGGCAAATAATCACATGTTAAATAGCAATAATTTTAACTTACTCACTTTCTTCTTAAAACATTACTTAGTCCTGAAGTAATTCCCTGATTTTTTTACACCAAGACACAGGTGTCTGGTGCAGAAGTAGGAGAACAGTAGGAATTTCACGTGGCATAAAAAGAAATTTTTAACATTTTATTGAAAAACCTGTGTAACTGCAGTTCTCTGTGAAATACTCTTTTTCTGCAGTTCATAAAGGCCTTTAATGTCAAAATGACACATTTTAGTCAGTTTCCTCCTTCCTAATATTTGCCATTTCCTTTTCAAAGCAAAATACATTCGCTGCAACAGAAGCCAGAGCAAATTTTGAGTAAATACTTCCTCCAATTATTTGTAGTTTTTTAAGGGAGCCTGATTTATTTATAGAATTTGTTTCAGCGAAAAGTGCAAGCAAGAAGTTGCCAGCTGAAGTATATTTCAAAATAATGGCTTCTAAACAATGGATTTTAAACAAAAGCAGTAAATTCTTGATTTAGAACTATTGTATTCCAGAAACAGAAATGTGTGTAATCCTTCCAATCAAACAGATTTAGATTTCATATATCAAAAAGTTTCAAAGAAATTGTTTACAAGAAGTTACTTGCAGAAATTACACTGAAAAGAAAGTTGAATAATATTATTATAATGATATCTTTGCAAATACAATTTACAAAGAGAAAATGAGACATAACATTCAGTATGAATAATTCATTACATTCTTCTGAAAGTTCCGTTTTAAAATTAACTTATACATCAAAAATTCTTATATTTTTGACAACTGAGTAAAGCATAATCTTTCTGCTTGTGAAAGTTTATAAGCAAACTACAAAGAATATCTATGCACTCACAAAGACCCCACCAAAATACAAGCATCAGAAAGTTCAAGATCAGCTTCTGCTACATTCTGTAGGAATACACATTTCACAGACATTTTCTTATCTAAATGTCAGCAGTATACACACTTATTAGACAAACTATCAACAACCAAAGATCATTTGTTATGGCTGAATGTCATCTGCAAGTTGTTAGGAGTCTAATCTCATCATCTGACAAATGTTAATGGTTTAGCAAGGCAGCAGATCCATTCAAGAAAGAAATGTACCCTATGAACAGAGAAAGCACAAATGAGATCCTACAATAATAACTGTTAATATCACTTGCTTATGCAGCAGCAATTTCAATCAGTCTTTATAAATCCATGTCTGACACAGGCATTTAAATTTTCTTTATTTTGCACATCCACCTGTATGAAAGCTCCTCAATCATCTATATTCATGTGTACTGAATAAATAAAGCTAAAAAAACCCACAAACTATGATGTTCCTGAGCTAGACATATTAAATCACTTATTTTTCTTTTCACCTTTATTTTGTTACTTCAGGAAAACAGAAATAAATGATGATTGCTGTCCACTGAAGAGTGAAGCAGGTAAAAGCTCGGCTTTTCCCAGCTCAAATTAAATTCAATGTAAAACCCTTGTTATTTTTCTAAAGATGTTTCAGTAGTTCTGTAACAATTAAGTGGTTTATTGTACTGCTTCACAGAGGCTGTTTTTAAATGAAAGGCTCTTCCTTACCAACCTAACCGACAAACTAAAACCTGAATAGGTGGTTGCTGTTGTTGTTGTTGTTGTTGTTGTTGTTGTTGTTATTGTTATTCTTATTAAAAATGGATTAATCACCTGGAAAGGAAGGAAGAAAGGAAGAAGGAGGAGGGGATTAAAGGCACAGAATCACAGAATGGTTTGAGTTCAAAGGGTCCTCAAAGATCATCTACTTCCAACCTCTCCCTGCAGGGACACTATCTGCCACACTAGGCTGCTGAAAGCCTCATCCAGCCTGACCTTGAACGCTCTCAGGGAGGGGGCATCCACAACCTTTCTGGCCAACATATTCCAGTGTCTTGCCACCCTCAGGGTAAAGTATTTTCTCCTGGTATCTAATCTATTACTACCCACTTTAACTTTAAAAGTGTTACGCTTCGTCCTACCACTACATTCCCTTTTAAGTAGTCCTTCCCCATCTTTCCTGGAGCACCCTTTAATTTTCATGTGTGAACAAAGAGTGCAGAGTCATTTTAGCACAGTAATAAAAGAAAACTATGATAAATTGATACACAGTTTTAAAATTATACCTGCAATGGTCAAAAAACACCAAAAGCATGAAACCTTCTTTAATATGACAAAAATAAAATTTTATCAGGAAAAGAAAGTAAGGGTAAACTTAGTCACACACAGCTTTATACTTTAACTTTTCATAATGAATCTATAAGGAAACAGGTCGTATTCACAATTAGTTTAACCGGATGAGGAAAACAATGCTGTGTTTTTTATGTGGCTTTGCTATTTCGGAAATAATTATTTTAAAGAGAAATTTGTTATATCTGTAATTCAATCTAAAATATCTTACCTACTTAGAAGTTGAGTTTTACAGCTGCAGAAAGCCATTTATATGCTTAAAATATTATAACCTTTGCTATTAAATTTTCTTACTGAAGCTATTCTTTTCCCATTTTACTACCTCTGTGACTGATCCTGTTTTTTTCCTTCTTTTATTTCAACCTCTTCACTTTTCTTGTTATTGGTTATCTATCTCCTATAGTTTCTACCCTCACTCATTTTTTTGCTGTTTTTTTTTCTTCTTCCCATATATCACTGGAGAAAAACAGACATTTGACAAATACAGATTTAAACTTATTTAGTCTAGACATCTGGAGTTGAAGAAACACCTCTCCTGACAAACAGTGGCTTTTTGGTTTTGAATCCCTTTTGCCAAATTTTATTTATATTATCTATAGTATCTATAGCATGTTATGGTCTCTAGCTCATTACAGGAAAAACTAAGCTATTTCTATTAGCTGGGCAGAGGTCAGTAAAAATTTGCCATAGGAATTTTTCAGTGTATATTATGCTCAGCATACCTGTGGACAAGATTAGTGGTGTTGCAGAGGTATTATCTCAGACATAATTTTTTATGTAGTTCTCAAATTATTTTACTAAATGGTCAAATTTGGAGGATGAGGGAGAGATTTATTTAACAGAGCAAATGACAATATATTCTTACAGAAGAAAATTGCTACAACAAACGGAAGACTTAAAAAATATCTAAACATATTTCAAAAAGAAACACAGAATCACAGAATGACCAGGTTGGAAGAGACACACTGGATCATCAAGTCCAACCATTCCCACCAATCCCTAAATCATGCCCCTAAGTACATCGTCCACCTTCACCTTAAACACCTCCAGGGACGCTGACTCAACCATCTCCCTGGGCAGACCGTTCCAATGCCTAACCACACTCTCCATGAAGAATTTTTTCCTAATCTCAAGCCTAAATCTCCCCTGGAGGAGCTTGAGGCCATTCCCTCTCATCCTGTCCCCTGTCACTTGGGAGAAGAGGCCAGCACCCTTCTCTCCACAACCTCCCTTCAGGTAGTTACAGAGAGCAATAAGGTCTCCCCTCAACCTCCTCTTCTCCAGGCTAAACAATCCCAGCTCTCCTAGTCGCTCCTCATAAGATTTGTTCTCCAGCCCCTTCACCGGCTTTGTTGCCCTTCTCTGGACTCGCTCCAGAGCCACAACATCCCTCTTGTGGTGAGGGGCCCAGAACTGTACACAGTACTCGAGGTGCGGTCTCACCAGTGCCGAGTACAGGGGGAGAATAACCTCCCTGGACCTGCTGGTCACACCGTTCCTGATGCAGGCCAAGATGCCATTGGCCGTCTTGGCCACCTGGGCACACTGCTCACTCATGTTCAGTCAGCTGTCAACCAGCACCCCCAGGTCCTTCTCCTAGTCTGTACCTCTGCTTAGGGTTGTTGTGCCCCAAGTGCAGGACCCGGCATTTGGCCTTGTTAAACCTCATGCCGTTGGTCTCAGCCCAGCAGTCCAGCCTGTTCAGGTCCCTTTGCAGAGCCTCCTGACCCTCCAGCAGATCCACGCTTCCTCCCAGCTTGGTGTCATCTGCAAACTTGCTAAGGGAGGACTCAATGCTTTCATCCAGGTCGTCGATAAAGACATTAAACAGGACTGGACCCAGGACTGAGCCCTGGGAAACCCCACTTGTCACTGGCCTCCAGCTGGATTTAACTCCTTTTACCACCACTTTCTGGGCCCGGTCATTCAACTAGTTTTTCACCCAGGAGAGTGTGCGCTCGTCCAGGCCAGAGGCCGACAGTTTTTGAAGCAGAATGCTATGAGAAACTGTATCAAAGGCTTTACTAAGGTCCAGGAAGATACATCCACAGCCTTTCCCTCGTCCAAGAGTTTAGTTACTTGGTCATAAAAGGTGATCAGATTACTCTGGCAAGACCTGCCTTTCATGAACCCATGTTGACTGGGCCTGATCACCCGGTTCTCTTGCAAGTGCTTCTTGATAGCACTCAAGATCACCCACTCCATGACTTTCCCCGGTACCAAGGTCAGACTGACAGGCCTGTAGTTCCTCAGATCCTCCCCCCTCTGCCCCTTCTTATAGATGGGCACAACATCAGACAGCCTCCAGTCCAGCGGAACCTCCCCAGTCCTCCAGGACTGTTGGAAGATGATGGAAAGGGGTTTGGTCAGCACATCCCCTAGTTCCTTCAAAACTCTTGGGTGGACTCCATCCGGCCCCATAGACTTGTGGGCATCTAGCTGGGCAAGCAAGTCTCTAACCACCTCCTTTTGGACCTTGGGAATCTCATACTTCTCATCCAACCCTTGGGGTTGTGCACAGAGGGAACAATTTTCCTTACTGTTAAAGACTGAGGCAAAGTAGGCATTGAGTACTTCAGCCTTGTCTTCATCCCCTGTTACTCTTGCTCCCTCTGCATCTACTAGGGACTGGAGATTCTCCCTAGCCCTCCTTTTGCTGTTGATGTATTTGTAGAAAGACTTTTTGTTGTCTTTCACAGTCTTGGCCAATCGCATTTCTAGTTGGGCCTTAGCCCTCCTGACTTTTTCCCTGCACGTTCTCACTTCCTCCCTATAGTCCACCCAGGATGCCTGTCCCTTCCTCCAGAGTTCGTAGACCCTCCTCTTCCTATTGATGTCTCTTAGGACCTCCCTACTCAACCATGCTGGTTTCTTACCCCGCCGGCTACTTTTCCGGAACTTGGGGACGGCTTTCTCCTGAGCTGCTAGGAGTTCCTTCTTGAAGAGCACCCAGCCCTCATGGACACCTTTGCCCTCAAGAACACCTTTACCCTCAAGGAGCGCCCCCATGGGACATTTCCAACCAGCCTTCTGAACAGCCCAAAGTCTGCTCTCTGAAAGTTGAGGGAGACTGTTCTGCTAACCTCCTTCTTCATCTTACCCTGCACTGAGAACTCTATCATCTCATGATCGCTTTGCTCCAAGCATCCTCCAACCGTCACATCCCCCACCAGTTCTTCTCTGTTCACAAACAGCAGGTCCAGGAGGGCACCGTCCCTTGTCAGTTCGCTCACCAGCTGTGTGAGGAAATTGTCTTCCACACACTCCAGGAACCTCCGGGACTGCTTCCTTTCTGCTGTACTATACTCCCAGCCTATATCTGGGAAATTGAAGTCTCCCACAAGAACTAGAGGTAGCGATTTTGAGACTACACTCAGTTGTTTGTAGAAGAGCTCATCAGCTGCTTCTTCTTGGCTGGGTGGTCTATAGCAGACTCCCATCACAATCCCTTCCTGCCTATGGGCTCCTCTGGTTTTCACCCACAGGCACTCAGTCCCATCCTGACCGTAGTCCAGTTCGAGGGTATCAAAGCCCTCTCTAACATAGAGGGCTACCCCGCCTCCTCTTCTGCCCTTCCTGTCCTTCCTGAAGAGTTTATACCCCACCATGGGTACGCTCCAGTTGTACGAGTCATCCCACCATGTCTCCGCAATGGCAACGACATCGTAGTCTCCTTGCCCTACCACAGCTTCCAGCTCCTCCTTCTTATTTCCCATGCTGCGTGCATTCGTGTAAATGCACTTCAGCTGGGCAGGTGAAGCTACAGCCTTCGTAATAGGGCTTCTCCC
The DNA here is from genome assembly GCA_033459285.1 of Clamator glandarius. Classification (NCBI taxonomy): domain Eukaryota; kingdom Metazoa; phylum Chordata; class Aves; order Cuculiformes; family Cuculidae; genus Clamator; species Clamator glandarius. Next base: position 774,730 of record JAUNZM010000523.1, on the reverse strand, counting down.
CAACTGAGCGGTCCTTGACTTAACTAAGGCCACAGTGCCAGTTTGCTGCCTACCATCCCCAGCTGCACTCACCCCCTCTTGCTTAGTGGTGATATACCGGCAGGCATTGCCAGCACACCACCCCTTTGCCATTGAAGTCTCACCTCCAGGCTCACTCCCATCCTGCCTGGCCTCCATCCCCTCCCCCCTCACATCTAGCTTAAAGCTCGATTTATGAGCTTAACTAGGTTTTTGCTGAGGGCTTTTGTCCCTCTAGGAGACAGGCGTGTCCCATCCCTGGTAAGAAAGCCTGGGGGTGCGTGGGCCTCCCCATGATTAAAGAACCCAAAGCCCCTCTTCTCACACCAGTCCCTAAGCCATTCATTAACCCGTTTCTTATTCCTCATTTCCTGCTCCTGGTTCCTTAGTATTGGGATGGAGTTGAATATTACCTGTGCCCCAGAGCCCTCAATCATTCTCCCAAGTGCCCTGAAGTCCCTTTTAATGGCTTTAGGCCTTCTACGTTCTATTTCTTCATTACCAATTTGAAAAACTAAGAGCGGGTAGTAGTCTGTATCTTTGACCAGGGAAGGGAGCTTTCTAGTAACTTCCCTCCCTGATGCTCCTGGTAAGCAGCAGACCTCCCTATGGAGCAGGTCTGGCCTACAGATGGGACCCTCCATTCCTTTGAGAAGGGAATCCCCCAAGACAATCACCCTCCTCTTCTTTTTAACCGAGGATGTTTTTAAGGCTGTGGGAGGATGATAGGGTTTTGGAAACATCTCTAGGCTGTGGGTGCAGCCCTCTTCGTCTTTAGGGCTAGGATGCACCCTCAGCACCTCATATTTGTTCCCCAGAGAGATCTGGGGGTTAATTGCCTGGGTGGGGGTAGCAGGTTTCCTTCTCGGGACAGGAACCTGCTGCCATTCCTCATCTCTGTCTCTCCCGGCCTTGCAGCTTACCGGTGGGTGGTGCTCAGCTTCACTAGCTCCGGCAGCCTGTGAGAGGGTCCTGCTCCACTCATCTATCTCCCTCTCACACTCCCTGATCGCCCTCAGCCTATCCACTTCTTTCCTCAGCTCTTCCACCATATGAAGCAGTTCCCCTACCCGAGCACAGCTTCCACAGGAGGAGCCAGTGCCAGAGGCATGAGCCACTATGGGAGGGGGGCACTGACTGCAGCCCAGGGTCTGGGTAGCTGCATGTGCCCACCGGGGCTCTGTCTGGGTGGCAGCCTCCACCACGCTTGGTGCGGCCTTAGTCTTTCGTCAGGTATCCACCATTTTCCTCAATCTCTTCTGACTGTGCTCCAGCCCTTCCCTGCTCGCCCTGCCCGCCCTAACTGCCGCTCAAACTGCCTTGTTTAATGGGCCCCGCACCTCTTTGCCTGTGCTCCCTAAGGACCCTTTAAATCCCCCGCGGAATCTTCCGGGACCGCCCTCTCCCATCAGGCACCAGGGGAACAGCCGTTGAGCCCGGAGCCCAGCGTGGACCTCCAGATCAAGTCTTTTTAGGCTTTTCCCCGTTCAGGGAATCACCCAGCCACCTATGGGCACCCCTACTACAGAACTCACCATCCTGTTGCTGGATGCAGCTGTAACTAAATTTGTAGGATTTATTCCTGATAACATTTTTTTAAAAAGAAGAAGAGAATATTTTAAAATGCAAGTGTCATTGCATGCAAGTGACCACATCCTCTGATTATGGGGTACTTTCAGACCCTTTTAAGTATTTCAAGGTACTTTTTGGTGTCTCCAAATGCACCAAATTTGACAAAAAAGAAATTACCAAATATTATTTCTAGTCCCTGCATCTTCCTTGTCTTTTTCTACATTTTTTTCTATGAATTTACTATTCTTATCTTGACATAGTTCAACAGCCTAGTTATTGGAGTTTAAATGCTATTTCAGAATTTCTGTGATCTGATAGTTAGAAAACTTCTTCTAATCCTGAGCCACATAATTTTGCAATGCTACATTAATTTACTCAAAACAGTAGTCATATCCCCATTCCTTTCAGTGCCCTAGGCTCAAATTAAGATAGGGATTTAGAAATCCATTAACTAATGATAAAATACAGTAGTAATGAAAATCTTATGCAATACAGACACTCTGCACTTCTTCCTTTATTATTCAAATAATTAGCAAAAAAAAAAAACCCCAAAATTCAAAAAGACTTTGTTCAAGAAATGCTGTTAGATCAAGATATCTGGAACATTGGGAATTCATCTGAAATAATGAGTAAATCATGTTTTGAGAATGACTAAATGGAAAACTTTAATTTTTAACTGTAGTGTTCAAGAGATTTGAAGGTAAAGAAACACATAATTGTATTTAATATTGGAGACTGTGCCTAAGGAAAGGAAAATTACCAATACAGAAAGATGGGCTACCTAGATGAATGATCTTTTTAAAAGTAATATTAAGAAGAAGCAGAGGCTATTGAAGGCAATGCCTGACAGCAAGGTAATGACATAAGAACAAAAGGCCATTCCAAATATGTCTCTCCAAGAACAACTTTATTATTTTCCTCATACAGGGAAGGAAAAATAGAAAAAAAGGAAAAAAGTGGAGCCACTCCACAACAGACATATAGCCTAAATACAAGCTCCATAATTAATGTCAATTTGCATTAAGAAGGTAAGATATAACAGTAATTATTCACCTAGTAGGAAAATACGAAAACCAAAATGTCCATAGCTGAGGTGGAAATAATTTATAGTCTGCTCTTCAGGGTATGAGGCAAGGGAAAGAGGGAGCACATAACAACTGTTCATTAACAATGCTTGATAAAAAAGCAACCTATGGTATTACAAGAAAAACAGCTACAGATTTGTCTCTTCTGGAACAAATGTTAAAGAGCTGCAAAACATCAAGCACAGCACTTATTCAAAAAAAGCATGAAAAAAAAAGACACAGACAACTATACAGATCTCTGACTGGACTTAGTTCTATGCATGGTCTTACAATAGTTCTTGAAAAGGACAGTGATCAAGAACATGGAGAAAATGGAAAACAGTGTGAAACACATTATTTTTAACAAAGGTCAGATTCTACCATGTCAGACTAACATAATATCTCTTTTATGATAATTCACTTCTGTGGAGAACCCATGCTGCAGCTGGGGAAAAATGTGAGGAGAAAGGTGCAGCAGGGGAGAGAGAGGAGACCGAAACAATGAAGTTGAGCCTGAAAAGAAGAAGAGGTGCAGAAAAGGTGGTTTGGTTTAGTTTGGATTGGGTTTTTTTTACATTCCTTCTCTATTTTGAATTGCCAGTAACTTAAATTATTCTTACAAGTCTGTTTTCCTGTGATGGTACCTGGTGAATTGACTCAATGTCTTAATCTCAATCCACAAGCATTTCCATATTATTTTTAACACTTTCCTGTTGAGGAGATGGAATGAGAGAGTGGCTGGTGGGATTCTGGAATCCAGCCATGGTGGGATTCTGGAATCCAGCCAAGGTCAGCCACCACAGATAATTAATAAACAATGACTAATATTAAAAGGGATATTATTACAGTAATGCAGTCCACTTGCCCACCACCATTTTCACAAGTCATTTCCTTGTGGTGTGCATCTATGACATTTGTAGATGACAAAGTCAAAGAATACAGCCACTGTGGAAAAGATGTCTCAAATTTGACGGTCCTGCAGCCTAGAGAATGGGAATGACATGTAGACAGATAGCTCAAAAACTGCATTTTTAAGTACCAGGGATAAGGCATCTATCTTTTGTTTCTGTCATGTTATTTTCTACTTTATCTTGCTCTTCTCTCTATGTGCCTCTTTTCTTTTCCATGATTAATTTCCTTCTCTCTTATTCTACTGGGTGGAAAAATTCATGCTAGAGGAAAGCATTTTGTTGGAAAACCAAGTTTTCATCACTGAACAGAAAATCTGGGTTTCTATCTGGCTTGTCCCACTAGCAGTTGCTGCAGTGACATGCAGGCTTCATCAACAGCTCTAAATCTTCCTTATGTTTTTACTTCTGTTAATGGTTTCTGATGAGCTTTCTTTAGGGAAACACTCTGAGCCCTTAACTACTTCCTTTTCTCCTACTCATTTGTATGGGTGGGTTATGATAGCCCCCACATTCAAGATAAAAATAAAGGCATGAAACAGAGGCACTTACTAATTCCTCTCAGATTATTGCTGTTGAAAGATCTGGCTGCAGTGTAGTTGAGGAAAATGGGATGCTGCAGAGTTAGTGTGAGTAGTTTCCAAACTAAACTTTATTTTAATTGCCAGGTAAGCCAGTGCTGTTCATCTGACACTGAAATTGCAAGCAGTGGTGGTTTCTACATTTCCCAGAGTAGAAATTGTTACTCCACATATGAAAAGCTATCTTAGTTTTAGGGTGTTCAAGATAATGTAACACAAGACCAGATGACTACGTAGAATTTTAGTGTTTAATGTGTTTATCACCCTTTATTAGGACTACAGCAAAGCAAAACAAAGGACAGCTATTTCTATCGTTTCCCATCAATAGCCCACTGTCTTCCCACCCACTTTTAAGCTAAGCAACGCTCAGGGAAACTGCAGTGTTGACTTGCCACAACTCCTTTGTTTAAACATGACAGCCTAATATACTATAGCACAGAAAAAGGAGTTTAGTTACTGTACAAACAATAGCTGTTCCACTCATGCTGATGAGTGCAGCTCTGAATTGTCCTTGGATTAAAAAGAAATGTAACAGCCTTATTTTTTAATTATATGTTTATCCTGCTTAGGAATCACACAAGTAACAGCAAGTTGTTAATGTTGCATTGAAGCAATATTTCTAGCTTCATCTAAAACATGTTAAATGCTAGTTTATTACTTCCATCAGCCAGCCTCTGTCTGGAACACCCAATAAGCAGAACAACATTTGTCATCAATTATCTTCCTTATCTAGCCTTCACTTAAAACTAACAGAATACCAATGATGAGAAGGAAAATTGCGCAGCTGTCAGGACTTAAAGAAAAACAAAAAACAGGAGTTGAATTTATTACTTTATATTCTTTGGGAGGCACAAGATCATGTCTCAAAGACACAGAGACAAGCTAACAAATACTACAATAAAGTTCATCAGGGAGTTCAGTGGCACCTGCACAAGCCATGTACCAGAATTGGAGAATTCTAATAGAAATTAATCAGCCAAGGTTTCTTATGCCATAGCTATAGCTTCCACATTTTTTTAAGAGAGATAACTACAAATCAAATTCTGTCAAAATATAAATATATGAGCTGTATTACAGCACAGCTCAATGTATCGTATCCTCTGCCAGGTATGAAGAGTTAAGGAGCGAGCACATCCTTACCTTCCCCATCACCTGTGACGTTCATTAGGCAGAGGGGATGCTTCCATTTGGCTACAATCAAAAGAATAATGTCAGTATAACTGCATCTATTGTCTCCTGCACTGTTATTGCCCCTGCCTAGTTATACTGCTAGAGAACCTGAGTAATAGCTTCTACTCTTCCAGAATCAGATATCCACCTGTAGCATCAAATACATCCTAGTTCCTTCTGTTAAGTGTTGTTTATAAATTAAGTAAAAACACTGTCTCTCTGCCAACTTCTAATCATTCATTATAATATTGGCCAGCTTAAGTCATAGGACCTAGCAAAATTCAAGTTAATAAATCTTTCTTTTTTAAGAAGGAACCTCTAACAGCTAATCTCTAATGTGGTTTTCCAGTGGGTTTACAATGAATTGATAAGGTCACCTACAGCAGTCTTTGGACTAAAATGTTATTCCTGCTTTGCTAGTACGAGATATGAGAGTCTGACTAGTTGCCCATTTCAGTGAAGATGGACACACAAAAAAAGGTCATTGTGCACTTCAGCTTTCAGTCATTTACTGATAGTCTTTTAATTCTTCTAATAAGCAAATCAGTACTGCTCATGATCTTCTGAATACCATTAATCTATGTATAGGATGAATTCTTGGATATTATTGTGCCACATAATGTAATTATGAAGTACAAGGCTTCTACACCATTACATGTCTTTCAGATTTTGCTACTTATCATTTCATATGCATTTTCAACCTGTTTTCCTCTTCCCGTATGGTTTTTTTTAGTGCGTGTAAGGTAAACAAGCTTGAGCAGGCTAAAGAGCCCATGCACTAGTCATATATGTCTCTTATCACACTGACTTGTTTTTCCCCAGCTCTTGTAGTTCTCATATTTCTACTGTGTTTTACAGGATAGCTCTTTGCCTTGGTCACTCAGACTAGATCTCCCTAGTCTTTTGTGCTAATTCTCTGAATTTATTGAAGTCTTCCTCTAATATTAGTGTAAAATTTTGCTTCTCCAGTGTTGATTTTCAGTCAATTATTTTGCTTCTTAATATTCTCTTTTTTTTGATCTGAATCAACTCTACAAGAAGCCCTTACAATCCTCTTCATGCATCACATGATTTCTCCAACTTAAGAATCAAATCTTCATCATTTTGGGCATTGCATGCCCTGCAGTATTGCATTTGCAGTTGTAGACTAAGAAGAAGCCCTACTAACCTCTAAGCTCTGAATTTTTCTGTCTATTTCAAAATGTCTCTACCTACCATGGCAGTTCCTAGTAGATTTCTTCACTTTATTATTTCAATAAAATATTTGTTTGTGTATGTTTCCAGTGGTTGCTCAGTTAGTACCTTGGCACAGATGCATTTAGTAATTGAGCTGCTACTCTTCATTTCCTCTCTTCTTTCATCTTGTAAATAATTCTCTCCTGCTGATTTTCAGCCCTTGTGCAGATGGTTTGGTTTACCTTCTTGTGCTTTTCTGTCACTGTCCTCTATTGATCAGATTTCAAGCTGTCCTTAACAGACTATGAAGCCAGCGCACAAAAACATTTTTCCTCTCTTATGAGAAAAACAGCAATTCTTAAGATTTATTTTACAGTTGAAGAGGCCCATTCCTCTTCCCAAACCATGTAGGTTTTTTCAGGGTACATCTGCCACTGCCTAAATCTTGACCATGAATTGGTAAAAATGGTGAAAGCTATATGGAAATCCCTGATGATCTCTCCAGCTGGCTAATTTCTTTATTTGTGCATGTCTAAGCATGACCCAGATTGTCCTTTGCCCATCTACTTCTTTCTCCAGCTCTCCCAACTGCTGTCTGAGTAATTTAGCTAATGAGCAGATCTAAAATCCAACTTAATTTCAAAAAAGAATGAAACAATTCAAGTTGAAATAAAAAGGGGAATGTTTCTTCCTTGATAAATAACTTCTTTTTACTGTTTTATGTGCTGTTGCTCTTTATTTTATATGGTTACACAATAAATATACAAAAGATAAAGTTTGAAATGCCATATTTTGATTTCAAAATGTTTTTCATTCTTTAAAACATTGCTGGATTATGCTGCTGTTTTGGCTGGTACTGATATGGCTTCTGCAACCTGTTCTGATTTCATTAGAAGAGTTTTGTGGTGACTAACTTTCTGGCAAAGTTTTTCTGGCAACATCTTGATACTATACACATTCCTCCTACACCAGCTACTGAAATAAAATAGCTGCTCTGGGGAGTATTGCTTAATTCTATCTCTACTATTTTCTTGTTTTCACTTCTTTTTCTATTTCTAAATCATAGTCTCACATTAATCTGACTGCTCTTGGAAAGAGATTGAAGATGAAAAATACATAATTATTCTGTCAATTAATTTTATTTTCTCCACTTAGGTAACTTTATAGCCTCCAGAATGATCATATGACAGGATCTTTCTGGTTCTACACAGCTTTTAGAAAGAGAATTTAAACATACTTTCTGTCAACTTCAGGCTACCACTGAAGATCTTGCGTAAAACATGCATTGGAACAAATTGGATGTGACAGGCAGGGAGGATCAGTAGATTATGAGAGAAATGGTTATACTATAACCCATGCCTGTTACAGACTGTGCCAGTATAAGTGATGAGTGAAGTATCTCATCACTGTTTTTGTCCTTTATAGGAAGCTTTAAAAATATAATTTCTAACAATGTCATGTCAAGTAAACCAGGATGTAATGTAACACCAGGAAACTACCTTGGCCTTTTCACTTCTCTGGAGTTTGATTGGTTTGTCATTATACTCCTGCCTAATATTTACAGTGAAGCTGTAAACAGGTGTAGAACTCTAGTGCAGCCTAACTACTTACTGAACAGGTCAGTGCATCGTGACACACTTAGATCCCCTTAATCTATTTTTCTCTTGAGGTATAAACACTGGAACAGAAGACCCCTTTGGTCTTTAATTGTGTTTTAGCTTTCCTTCAGATTCAAACCAAAGTTGATGTGTAATTTCTTTTCACTAATGAAACTGAAAAAAAGCAGCAAAACTAGGCATTGCTTTTATTGCCCTCTGTTATTAGAAGAAAAACACATTAGAGATCATTAATATTTCTATCTTCATATAGCACATGTAAATTTTATGTAAAAGCAAAATAGCATTTTATATATATAGTACAACCTTGCTTAAGCTTCTTAAAACCAGAGGATTCTTCTTTAATGCATGCTATATCAGACAATAGTTTAAAATAGTTTCATTAGCTAATCTAATTTTCTATTAATTTATCACTCCCAAAGGTCTGGTAAGGACTCTCCAGAAGACAAAGAAAACCAATAGTCCCTTAACCTCTGAATTGCCATCATTTTAAGCATGCACATAATTTCTGTTGTATGGCTAATGATTAATGTTGCCACAGAATGTTAAAGGCTGGCTCATGGATTGTATTTCATGTGTAATAGAAAGTAAGAAAAAATTAAAATGTACAATAAGCCTTATTCAGTGATATAAGGCTACGATTCTCCACTCATTAACATACATTTGTATATATCCCATTGCTTGAAAGTGTGACTCTTACCCATGTAGGATGACAGGATGTGAGATTTTTTACGCATTTTATCCACTTAACTTCGTATTTATGTTACACTTCTGTTGAAGAAGAACAAACAACACTTGATCCCACATAAAGTCTTCTGGGACAAAGTTACCACTGCAAATATATTTTTTTAAATACATTTGAGTAAGGATTATGAATTTGTACTGCTTCAATGCTCTGTGTTATGTGAAAACGATGGGCTTTTGTCCTTACTGGTTATATATTCCAACACTCATGAAACAACAACAGAAACCTCTTCCAGATGTTAGACCATGAATATTACCCAAACATAATCAAATATAATTTCAAACAAATCTTCTCGAGGTTGAGAAAAATGTGAAAGACATTAACTTATTCCCCAGTCCTTAACATAATATGGTATGTTATTTTTTAAACATTCCTATCTAGCTAAGAATTCATAAATAAACACACATTTTATAAAAGACAAGGCCTGACTCCTTCTCTGTTCAAGATAATTGCAAAATACTTGTTAACTGAAACAGAAACAGAAGTAAGTGCAACTACTTCTGGTTAGAAAGCAGTAATTACTTTCCATTGAGAATTTAGTGTACTGTCTTAGGACATTCTAGGTCTAGCAGGTTAATAAACTAAGCTTCCTGCATGAATTGATGCAGATTAATGTGATTCCATAAAAAAAAAAAAAAATTAAAGTAGCCAATAACATTGCTATGAAATTCATTTAAAATATTGCTCCCAGGCATTAGTGCCAGTTTCAAAGCTAGAGTAACCTTTTACCTTCTGCTAAAATGTAGTATTTTAAATTGTGTTTTAAGCAGAATTGCTGACACAATCTTGACCAAAATAGGTTGAAGTGCATGGCTTTAATACAGCTGTACAAACATTTCTATTAGCATATGTGTCTTCTGCAAAACAAGAGAAAAATATCTCCATTCACTGAACGTAGTACAGTTTTACGTGGTTTATCAACTGTGATTTATGAAAAAAATGCATCAAATTAAAAAATACCAGACTTCCCAAAGTAATAATGCATTTCCACAAGTGACTTCTGAAACTGAAACCTCTACTTAAGCTCAGATGACCAACTTGGGTCATGATTTTTAGTCAAGGACATAAAAGTGAATCTAACAAATTTCCCATGATTTGCTATAAAACATTGGCTTTCTTACTGTTCTCTGGATCTTATTACTTCTGAATGTGTGAAGAAACTTTGTTTATTTAGCTATGCCTTAGCAAAGATCCAGATACAGAGTAGTATCACAAATATAACTACCTGGAACATGAAGTATCATAAATTTAGCATGAGGGAATCAAAACTAATGCTAATCAGAGGAGGTAAAAAGGCATCCCAATAGCAAAGGTTACTACTTCAACCTACATTAAGCTCCCTCTCCAAAAGCCAAATAATGAGAGGTAGTAGAAAGTGACAAGTGTGGGACTCCCTGAATCACTGTCAGGTAAGTTCATTCATTGTTTCTCCAGACATACTCGATTCCACCAGACTGCCCCTCACATCACAAGCCTCAGAACAGGCTGAGGGTGACTTTCAGCCTGCAGAGTGACTTTGTGCTTTGGCAGCTTCCTTCTAGCCCCATGCTTATTTCCTGTAAAGCAACCTCATTCTCAGCCTCCATCCCTGGCTGCAAGTAGACTGACAGGATCTTTTTGGCCAGAAATACAAGCTGAGAAATATATGCCAGCCACTTGCCCTCTTCAAGGCATTTATGCTTTTATTACATCCTCCCCATGTGTCATAAAGGATCATTGTGTTAGGTGGGATTAAGTAGCTAGGTTGGGTTTCAAAACAGGAGTTTTATTTTGTTTGCTGATGGGTGTTTTAGTTCCTCATTTTTTTTTCTGGATCTATCTCTTAATCAGTTTTTGTCTTTTTCTTCTCCTCTCCCCCTCTTCTTGCCAACTCTTTCCCCTTCTTCTGTCTTTCTTTCTCACATAAGAAAAATCACTTTGCTTGCCTTATGCCTTGAACCCAGGTGTACCACTGTATACACAATGAATATGAAACAGGTAGACAGTAACAGCTGCTGTTATTACTACAACTATTAATGCAGCATAGGAAAACACAGAATCATAGAATAGTTTGGGTTGGAAGGAACCTTCAAGATCATCCAGTTCCACCCCCACTGCCATGGGCAGGGGCATCTCCTACCAGATAAGGCTGCCCAAGGCCCCATTCAACCTGGCCTTGAACACCTCCAGGGGTGGGGCATCCACAGCTTCCCTGGGCAACCTGTGCCAGTGAAGAAATTCTTCATAATGTCTAGGTTAAATCTGCCCATCTCCAGTTTATACCCATTATCCTATCACTACAAGCTTTTGTGAATAGTCCCTCTCCGGCTTTCTTGCAGGCCCTTTTCAGGTACTGGAAGGATACTATAGGATCTCCCCGGAGCCTTCTCTTCTCCAGGCTGAACAACTCCAACTCTCTCAGCCTGTCTTCATAGAGAAGGTTCTCCAGCCCTTGAATCATCTTTGTAGCCTTCCTCTGGACCTGTTCCAACAGCTCCATATCTATCTTATGTTGAGGATTCCAAAACTGGACACAATACTCCACTTGAGGTCTCACGAGAGAGGAATAGAGGGGCAGAATCAATCTCAACCTGATGACCATGCTTCTTTTGATGCAGCCCAGGATATGGTTGGCATTCTGGGCTGTGAGTGCACATTGCCAGCTCAGGTCAAGCTTCTCATCAACCAGCACCCCCAAGCCCTTCTCTGCAGGGCAGCTCTCAATCACATACAGTCATATACTGAAATTGGGGATTTCCCCAACCCAGGTGTAGGACCTTGCACTTGGCCCTGTTGAACCTCATGAGCTCCTCAGAGGCCCACTTCTTTAGCCTATCCAGTTCCCTCCGGATGACATAGCATCCTTCTAGTCTAGAAAATGCACCACTCAGCTTGGTGTCATCTGCAAACTTGCTGAGGGTGAACTCAATCTGGCTGTCAATATCATTGATTAAGTTATTAAACAGCACTGGTCCTAGTATGTACCTCTGAGGGACACCACTTGTCATGGATCTCCATCTGGACTTAGAGCCATTGACCACTACTCTCTGAATATGACCATCCAAGCAGCTTCTTATTCACTGAGATGTCTACTCATCAAATCCATATCTCTCCAATTTACAGAGAAGGATGTTGTGGGGGGCCATTTCAAAGGGTTTACAGAAGCCCAGATATATCACATCTTTTGGTTTACATATGTCTGCTGCTGCAGTTACTCCATCATAGGAAGCCACTAAGTTGATCACACAAGATTTGCCCTTGGTGAAGCCATGCTGACTGCCATTTATCACCTCCATGTCATCCATGTGTTTTATCATAGCTTATAGGAGAAACTCTTCCATGATCTTCCCAGGCACAGAGGTAAGGCTGACAGGTTTGTTGTTCACCAGGTCATCTTTTCTACCCTTTTTTTAAAAGGGCACAATGTTACCCTTCCTCCAGTCACCAGGGACTTCTCCTGATTGCCATGACTTTTCAAATATCATGGAGAGTGGCTTGGAAACCACATCTGCCAATTCTCTCAGGACTCCCAGATGCATCTCATCACCTCCCATGGACTTAGAAATGTTCTTGTTCCTCACGTGTTCACGAACCTTATCCTCCTCAATTGTGGGAGGGGGTTTACCCCTCTGGTCACCATCTTGCTGTCCCATGACCCAGGAGGGGTGAGGAGAGCTGTTATCAGTGAAGACTGAGGCAAAAACATTGTTAAGTACCTCAGCCTCATTTGTTGACAGGAGGTCACCATTTTCATCCATCTGTGGGGTACACTTTCTTTAACCTTTCTCTTCTGGTTGACATACCTGTAGAAGCCCTTCTTGTCGGTCTTCACTTCCCTTGCCAAGTTCAGCTCCAGCTGTGCCCTGTGCCTCCAGCTAGCCTTCCTGACCTCATTCCAACACAACTGGGTAGCGTCCCTGTACACTTCCCAGGTTACCTGTCCCTGCTTGCACTGCCTGTGCAGTTCTCTCTTCTTCCTTAGTTTAACCAGCAGATCTTGACTCAGCCACACTGGTCTCTTCCCTTTCCTGCCTGATTTTCTACATATGGGGTCTGAGTGCTCTTGTGCTTTATGGAAAGCATCCTTGAATATTTTCCAGCTATGTTCCACTCCCTTGTCCCTGAGGACCATGTCCCAGGGGGTTCTACCAAGTAACATCTTGAAGAGTCTGCTTTCCTGAAATTTAGTGTCCTGACTACATTCTTCACTTGTCCCATAACCCTCGGGACCTTGAACTCCACCAGTGCATGGTCACTGCAACCCAGACTGCCTCCAATCCTAATGTCACTGGTAAGTTTACTTGTAGTGACCATCAGGTCCCACATTTCATCCCCTTCAATGCCCTCCAGGAGTCTCTTGAATTGCCTACACCTTGCTGTAGTGTTGACATCCCCCAGTAGGATGAAAGCTTGCGATCATGAAGCCTCCACTAGGTGGAGGAAGAAGGCTTCATCAGTTGGCTCTCCTTGATTGGGTGGCCTGTAGTATACACCAACCACAAGGTTCCCGTTGGTTCCTGTCTTTAATTCCACTCCACAAGTTTTCAACCTGTTTGTGGCTACTCTTCAATGACAGCTCTTCACATTCTATGCCTTTCCTGGGATAGAGAACAATGCCTCCACCCCTCCTTCCCAGTCTGTTCCTTCTGAACAGCCTATAGCCATCGACAGCTACACTCCAGTCATGGGATTCATCTCAACAATTCTCTGTGATAACAATTAGATTATAGCTTTCTACTATGATCTAAAATGAATGGATAAAAAATTACCAAAAAGGACAGTAACAAAAAATCGAGGCATTCTTTGTATTCTTTCTCTCTTCAACTGTAGAATATTTATCTGCCAAAGAGATCTTACTGATCATCTTAAAATCACATATCAAAGAGACTGATCTGTCTTTTTGCTGCAGTATGAAGGTGAAAGTAGCATTCTCGGTGTTTTAAAGAGAAACTATTTACTCTAAACTAGATTAAAAAATATCCATCTTAGAAAGCCATAAAAGTATCAAAACCTATTTCATGTGATACACTTTAATTAGTTGGCTGTTTCTACAAAAAAGCAGTGTCCGCAGTTTTTGCATGTGTTGCAATTCAATTTAATATGCTGCAAACCATAGCCTTCTGATATAAAAATGATCTATGTGATATATCCAACATCTTAGGTAACACAAAGAACGTAACCAGTCAACATCAAACATTTATAATTATACATTTTGTAGCATTGATTACAGAAGAAACTACCTCAAGGCAGAAAATTATTACCAGACTTGACAGTTATTTTAAGCTTTGGTCTTCAAGAAGACGCACATATAGAGGCCGTCATGGTTCTAGGATGCGATGACAATGACTTTTTATATAAATTAAGACATTCCAGTTGAAAAGTGTTCAAGCAGTTAAATTCGTTCACTTTTAAAAAATATTTTTAAGGTAAAAAAAAGGTTCTTGTTCCCTGTTTGGCACTTCATTTATCTGATTTTTTGGATTGTGCTCGTCTAATATTTCAACAATTATCTATATTGCCTACTAGTAGTACAGCAAAATAAGGAAGGTGTCTTGGTGTAGCAAGCAAGAAGCAGACCAGAGGGTAAATTCATTATTACAATCTGGAAGAAATATTAGCCCAGTTTCCACAATAAAATTCTATTCTAAGTACTTTATAACAACTTGTCCTGGTAAGAGTGAGATTAATTTAGCTGAAATTCTGAGAAGCAGATAAATTTTTGTCTTTTTTTCTAGATATCTTCAGCAAAAAAACCTGTTTCTGTAAATAAGTACTATATTTTGCTCATTAAAAATCATTGTGGCTCTTTTCTCAGTCACCAATGCAGTGAAGGATGGATATAGAACTTGTCAGTCTGTTGGCCTCACGAGAAGGAATTATGCTTTTAGCTACCTTTGAGGAAAGGAACTCATATCTAGACAAGTGGATAAGTTACCTAAACATAATTAATCACACGTTTTCATCATATTCTGTAAGCTATTTTTTTTCTATTTCACTCTTACTAACTGTGCTCTCTTTTGCTTTCTTACAGTCATTGATATCCTGTTCACAAGAGAAATGGATGACTCAACAAATTCTATTGAAAATGCAAATAAGACTACCTTCCACAAAATTCAGTTTAACTGGCCTTCAGGACTACACACAGGAGTTTCCCTTTCCTTGGCTAATATAGAATAGTTTTCAGAAAGGCATCTGGCAAGGCTGAAACAGAAAGAGAGGTAGACCAGTTGTGATGATTAGCTGGATGACAGATTAGCACAAAGAGCAAAATACTAGGAGTGGATGTGGTAGTCCCAAACTAAGCAGCTCCAACCTGGGACTGGAAGGAAAGGAGCATGTGAGGGAAGAACAACTTGTGGCTACAGGAGTGTTTGAGATTCCGTAATTGGGAATATCTGAAGATAAAAAGATGAAACTGGTTTTGGATGGAAGAGGCTTGGTTGGACACACATAAATGGTTGTTCCTGGGAGACTGGTATGAGACTGGGTTTCCAGCACTTGTTTGGCAAGGAGGTTGCCAAGACGGTGACTGCTTAGGCAAATAAATTGCAACCATGTTAGGTGGAGAGAGACAAGAGAATTCTGACAAAGAGAATTTCCTCTATTGGAAATGAAAGAAAGTTAGGGGAACTGTTTTGGCTTAACAATGATACAGGACTAAAAATGGGAAGAAAAAGAACCTGTAGAATAAGAAAACCCTGGGCTTTTTGCAGTAGATAAAATGGTTGTGGCTGCAGTGAAGGTTTTTACTAAAGAAGAGAAACTGGAAGGGAGAAGATAAAGGCAACAGTACTGAGAGAAGGAAATTGGATTGGGAAGGAAGATGAGTGAAACAGGGAAAGACAAAAGAGCAGAAGAATGTGTTTATGATAGCATGTTTTTAATTCCATTGTGTGTCTGTCATCAATAAATATAGAAAATACTTTTGCAGACAGGCAATTTACTGCTGTTGTCAGCTGCTCAATCAGCTCCAAAGTCACACTCCAATGTGATAGATCTAGTGACACTGATAACCAGTGCAGGTGACCATATATTAAGTAATTAAAATCATAAAATTAATTTTCACAACATGGCTTGCCTTATATTTAATACTCTTTGGCTACTACCGTAATAAGCATGAATGAAAAGACCCCCACAGAAATTAAAATTTTGAATAAGAGGCAGAAGATAGGGCAAACATTAATGAACCAACATACAGAATTTCATTACAGAAACATTCAGTGCACTTATTAGGCAGAGGTTCCAATGGATAAAAAAACAGCAGGAAATTAAATATTGTGTGATAAAGTACAAGTTGTACAGTTAGATTAAGCTTCTGAAAAATACCTTTAGTTCTGGCATTTGCTACATTTTAATAGTTTTCCACCTTAATTAAGTCACCTTCCCTGGAGGTGTTTGAGGGATGAATGGACGAGATGCTGAGGGACATGGTTTAGTGATTGATAGGAATGGTTGGACTCAATGATCCGATAGGTCTTTTCCAACCTGGTGATTCTATGATTCTATGATTTTAATATAGCTCTTCAAGCAAAATATTTTTAAAACAGTCTTCTTTGTATATTCTTGATTCCTCAGTTTCCCATCTCTAGCTGTTACTAGGAAGTATTAGTAAGACAGTCATATTTTTCAGAAGCTCACAGCACTCTCTACTCCAAGCACAGATGCAGTTGCTTTGGTCCACTGAAAATGTATGCTGTTAGTGCCTGAATTCTGTTACTGCTTTATCCTGTGCAAAATGCTAAAAATCTTCAACTCCCTGCTGAGGTTAGTGGGAATTCTAAGCATTCAGCATCTGCTGGATGCAAGAAGGTTCTGATTAGAGCAGGCCAAAAAAGAAAATGATGAATGTGACAATTTTGACTGATAACAGTTTTTCTGAGGGGAAAAAAAAAAAAGAAAGACCTACTTTTTGCTCTTTATGAAAGCATTTAAATAATCATGTTGTATACCAGCTCTGTTTCTGACACACAGATTTGTCTGGAAGAAACTGGCAGTATCACCTATTCTGGGCAATTCTCAGTTTGTTGATACCAAGCAGATATAATCTTTTTGCAGACCTAGCACAGGCTTTGCCTGTCACTGAGAGGGTGTAATACCATGCCACTCTTTTCAGCTGTAATCTGCAGGTTGATCATCCTTTGTCATACTCATGAAGGTACTGAAAAAGCAATTATTAATTGTGCATTAAATAGTATTATTCATAACTACCCACTATATATTTAATATAATATACATGCAGAGTGCAAAGAACAAAGCTGACAATCAGGCAGCTCAGAAAATCAGAAAATAAAATCTTGGGACTTTTTATGTGATCTTAGCCTCTCGACCCCAGTTTATGTCTATGATGCAGAGATGCTCAGTTTAGAGAGCAGTGAAGGGCACCAATGCGTAGATAAGGAAAGAGAGAGAGAGAGAGGTTCTTACCAGTTTAAAAGGTTGCACTGTTTTTTGCAAATTTTTATACATTCATGTCTTCAGCACACATACACGCAAGATTTATTCACTCGTCCTCATTGCCACTGGGTCACACAGACAACTGCCATTTAAATATTGTCTTTTATTTCCCAAATACAAGATATCACAACTATAAGCAACAGTGTTTGGGACAATTACTGTTGAACCTAGATTTATTTTATTTATTGATTTTTAACAGTAGTTATATGCATAAAAATTGCAGGACAGTGCATATCCATTGTAGTCAAGCCAGAGTGAAAATTAAAGCAAATATCGCCCTCTGGAGGCTCCAGAGACTAAAAGAAAAACCTTAACACCTAATTCGTCCTTTGATGACAGAAACCTATTGAAAAAATTGAGTATAATATATGAAATAACATATTCATCATTTCATCCAAGAAGAGACTGTAACAAGTAAAATATTAATGTTTTCATTGTCTTCAATCAGAATGACAAAGTGGCAATAAGGGGGTTTTGTGCATGGGCTAATAATTGTTATGCATATTTGTGAGGCAGCTATATGATAGGTTTCTCCTCTCTGCTTAGAGTGAGAAAGCAATTATTTTTGTTCATCATTTCCTTCAGTTATTGCATAGAGATATGTCAATACTTTCTTCTGTTAACATTTGCACACAATTTTTAGAATAGCAGAAACATTGTGCTCAACACTTGCAAAAAAAATCCTTAAAAGCTGCATAAAAATAAGACCAAGAAGTCTTTGCTAGTATGAATGAGAAGGAAAAAAAACATACACCTTATATCCTAACACTGTACATAAAAAAATAAAGTATAACTAAACAGGCAGGCAAGAAGCAACACATTCACACTGTTTCAAAGCTTGACAATAGTTGACTCTTCTGACAACATCAGCACATTTCTATTTCTAAAACTAATGAAGGTGAATAAAAAAGTAATTCAATATTTCTATCCAAAATGATGGCTGATTTACATTTCAGATTCTAGTCCTTCTACATCACACACCCAAAGGAAATAACTAATTTTTGTTCAAAAACCTGAAACTATAAAGTGTCAAGATTTGTCTGTGTCCACAGTACTTACGAGTTCTTCATCTCCTCAGAATTTAACCAACGCACAACTTTTAAAACATGGCCCCCAACTCTCTAAGTTGAGTAATGAAGTATTACATTACCCACAGATAAGAACTATGTATGGAACATTTTCAGATCAAACTTTTTAAACATGCTTAGAAATGTTAATATGTTTCCTTTAGAAGTATGTAGGTATCTCAGCTGTTGAAATTCCCTAGGACTTCAGAATTTTCTCACGGTAACCTCACAGATTCACAGAATCACTAGGTTGGAAAAGACCCACAGGATCGTCAAGTCCAACCATTCCTATCAATCACTAAACCATGCCTCTAGGCACCTCATCCACTCTTTTTTAAAACACCTCCAGGGAAGGTGACTCAACCACCTCACTAGGCAGCCTGTTCCAGTGCCAAATGACCCTCTCTATGAAAATTTTTTCCTAATGTCCAGCTTGAATCTCCCCTGGTGGAGCTTGAGGCCATTCCCTCTCGTCCTGTTCCCTGTCACTTGGGAGAAGAGGCCAGCACCCTCCTCTCTATAACCTCCTTTCAGGTAGTTGTAGAGAGCAATAACATCTCCCCTCAGTCTTCTCTTCTCCAGGCTAAACAACCCCAGCTCTCTCAGCTGCTTCTCATAAGATTTGTTCTCCAGCCCCTTCACCAGCTTTGTTGCCCTTCTATGAACTCGCTCCAGAGCCACAACATCCTTCTTGTGGTGAGGGGCCCAGAACTGAACACAGTACTCGAGGTGCGGTCTCACCAGTGCCGAGTACAGGGGGAGAATAACCTCCCTGGACCTACTGGTCATGGTGTTTCAGATACAAGCCAGGATGCCACTGGCCTTCTTGGCCACCTGGGCACACTGCTGGCTCATGTTCAATTGGCTGTCAACCAGCACCTCCAGGTCCTTCTCCTCCAGGCAGCTTTCTAGCCACTCTTCTCCTAGTTTGTAGCGCTGCATAGGGTTGTTGAGCCCAAAGTGCAGGACACAACTTGGACAAATATGTGACAATTCAAGGAGGCAACCAGGCCAAGATGCACTAGATTACTTTTCCTTTCTTAAACATAGTATGTAATCTACAACTACAATAAACATTTCCTCCTATATCATCAGAGAGGCTTTTACTTCAGTGTTGCAAAATATGAAATAATTTTATTATACTTCCTCAGCTTTTTCCTCAATATTTCAATGAGTCACTCTATTTCTTTAGCTGATTAATTTACTCTGAGCTGGTACAGTTTCAAATCACAGCTAGCAAAAGTAAAATATCTGCAACAATGAACCATCTGAATTCTATTCTAATTTTGACTAAATACCTAACAGTTAAGCATCCCCAACATAAGAAGGATATGGAAACATTAGAATTGGTCCAGAGACCTTCTAGCAGCATTCCAGTACCTGAAGGGGTCCTACAAGAAATCTGGAGAGGGACTTTTTACATAAGAATGTAGTGACAGGACGAGGAGGAATGTCTTTAAATTGGATGGGGGTCGATTTAGGTTAGTCATTAGGAAGAAATTCTTCACAATGAGGGTGGTGAGGCACGGGCACAGGTTGGCCAGGGAAGCTGTGGCTGCCCCATCCCAAGGGGCAGGTTCAAGGCCAGGTTGGATGGGGCACTGGGCAGCTTGATCTAGTGGGATATATCCCTGCCTATGGCAGGGTGTTGGAACTAGATGATCCTCATTGTCCCTCCCAACCCAAACCATTCTAAGATTCTATGATTTTATGATTCTATAATTCTAATTTGTCCTGTTGTAAAACAAAGAAAAGATAAATGATAAACTTACAAACAATAAACTTTTGTGATTACTTCCAAGACTAAACCAATGCAAATGACGCTTTTCAGTCAACTGTCCTGATATCAGGGAAGAATACATAGAAAAATACACAGCTTCCATTGCATTTTTCCTACTTGTTTTGTTTTCCAGCACAAAACCGGTCAGTCATAAATGACAGGATACTTGAATCATCACAACATTGAAAAAAATATCTCAATACTTGAGTATCTTATTTTTTCAACACAATATAAATCTAAATGGAATTTAAAAAAACAGAGCTAGTACCAAAAAAGTCATTCTGTAGGCTTTCTCTGCTTAAATATATCTAATATATTATTCTTCCTTTCTTCATTTGTTTTTATCTCTCATGTATTACTTTTTGTTTTATTTTTGTCCTCTGTCTTTTGTAAGCATACCTGGAAAACACAATTCCACATGTCATCAAATACTCTCAGACTAGAAGCATAACTTAAGCCCCAAAACATATGTCAGTGTTTTGGCATCCATGATCCATGTACCTGCTCAGGACTACAGATCACATCAGACTAGGACTACAATGCAATCAAAGGAAAGAAGCAGAAAGACAGTTTTATACTAAGCAGTCAATCATTCTGTGAAAGCACACTAGGGGTGCAAATCTTGTAGATGTAGAGAAAGGCATAGTTGCAAATCTTTATAAAGTGTCCTCTTTTCAAAAATAACAAAATCCAGGAAAGGCTGCTCTCCAAGTCTACCACGTTGTTGCTGTCCTCCCTCTTTTCCAATCATTCTATTAAAATGCGGTATTAGCTGTATCAAAGTTTAGGGTTGAAGTTCTATTTTAGTGTGATTTTAATAGTAGAACTCTTCCTTAAAGATCTCAAGTTACATTTATTTTATATTTCTACATAGAAGTATATACACAAAATTTATTCCTTGCAGACTCCTAACCAGCATTTTTACTGAAATGGATGCTTGGTTTTGTAGCCATTCTGCATCCTTTGCCAAGCTATCTTTGAAAGCCAAAATCTTACAAAGCAAATTCAGCTAAGTAAAAATACACTTGCTGTATAAACAAAAGCTGCATATTTTTCCAACAAATACTAAAGACTCAATGTATTATTGCATGCATGCATACACATATTTTTTTGCTGATGTGTTTCAAGGTACTAATGTAAAACCTTGCTAACATACTCATATGAATTTTGATTTAGTGGAAAGATTGGATTCTTATCTGACATCACCATACAATGCACTCTGAGACCAGAAGTCTTAGGCAACCTTCATCAAAAGGAAGAATCAGATTCAAACAAAACTTTCAATATGAATATATATAAATTTGTTAAAATATCCATCTCGAGATCCAAGTTACCGAATCTGCTTATGATCAGAAGAACACAATGAATTCTAGAGCATTAAAACATGTATGCTCACACACTGTTGATGTATATGGAAAATAATTAAGTATCTTTGCCCAATATACTCATATTTCCACTTGTTGGGGAATCCTTACAGAGAGAAACTTCACAGAAAAGTCATCCTTTTGTACAAAATATTTACCTGACTTAAAATAGTTACATTTTTTTCTTAGTCATTCCAAACCAAGCAGGAAGCAATAGCTAGATTAGCATTGTATTGGATTTTGGAGATTGAAAGGAAGTGGAAAAAAGGAGATTGCTTACTAAATCTAAATGTACTAAATCTAAATGTACTAAATCTAAAGAGCTACTTGTACAGCTCTGCCTTACACTGAATATGTCCTGTACCTGACCAAACTCCAAGCATTCTATTTCTGCAGCATCAGCTGATGCTACTGTTCCCTCATTTAACATTATGTTTCCTTGGAGCAATGCCAAAAGAATGAAATGAAAGTGTATCAGATAAGAACACTTAAACAGAGGCAAGCTACATTTTCAGTTTTAAAATTCCTCTCAGTCTAGGAAGATTTCCAAAGTTGTAAAAGAAAATTACTTTGGATAGACAAGGAACAAGGAATGAATAAGAGCTGAAAACATCTTTACCCCTTCTCCTGGTAGAAAGGAAAACATTTCTTCATTAATTGTATTTGGTAACTCCAAATCAGCAGCCAGTTATAAATTAAAGTCTAGCATTTAGCCAAGAATTTTTGAAAACATAGCATTTAAAGTCTTTGTTTGTGGAATGGGCATAAACAACATAATTTTCTATTTGGAGGTTTATAAAATGTGAGTATTCAGCTCATCATGGAAGAGTGCAGTATTGACAGAGTAAGTAATAGAAAGTTAGACCTACCATCATTTGAATCAATTTTTTTTTAAAAATTATGATGACCTTAGAAAGATTATATATTTTTTAATGCTGTTCTCAAACCCAACAAAGCAGAAGGGATGAAACTACTGTGTATGCATTGGCATTACAAGTGCCCTGCTGTTTTCTGCTCCAGAAACCACTCTGAAGGAAAAATGTAGAGATCATTTGAAACAGATTATAATAACAATAAGTCTACTTGAATGCTATCATTCCAGTAGAAATACATTCAAGAATATATTCTAATTAAAAAATTGTTATTAGACTCTTAGCTAGCCACTAGTACTAATTCTGACTACTCAGTAGCTATAAGATATTCCTGGATACAGTAATTATTAAAATGTCCCCACTTTGCCTATAGAAATGGCAGGCAACCATGGTTGATTGCATTAAGTTATGTCTTGTTGTGGTTTCCAGTTGCTTTAAGAGAAGTCACAAATTTCCAAGCTCTTTTCCTCATATATGGAAGTTTTTCAAAGTAGATCTTTTAGAAGCAGTGTCTTTGGTGTTATAGCATAAATGGCAATAAAATTTTGCTTAAAAACCCAAATATTGAGTCAATATCAAAATAAATAGCCAAAAAATTTAATTTCTACTCTTTACATTTTTTATATCAGTGCATGACAACTCTCTCTCCACTGTCTAGCATTAATTTAAACTCTAATCCTGAACCAGCTTGTATGAAGTCATCTTCAGTAGTCTGAGTTTTCAGAGAGAATTCAAGGTACAAATTTATGGTAGAGGCCTACTGTGCTTGTACACCTGGAAATACTGCCCAAATCCATTGTCCTTTCCCTAAAAGGGAAAATCTTCTCCTTCATGTGCTGTGATATATTTAAGCTTAATATAGTTGTAATAACGATTTAAGGAATAAACAATCTGATGCTCTTTTCCTTCATAGCTGTATAGAAAAAGGATAATGACTCTGGACAAAAAATTTTATAGTAGGGTTTTGACAGCAGATTCATAGGAGACCATAGGTTCTACTAATCTGGACAGTTTCAGATTTAACAATCAGAATGCATCTTAACATTTCAAGGCAAATTATGAAGTATGAAAATACAGATACACGTTATGAATAAATACAATTTGAGAACTGTATGTTCTTTGTGTCTTTATTTGGTCTTTGGTTTGGGTATTTTTTTCCAGCTGACTATATCCAGTTTTATGATTTGAACTGGAGGAGTTCTTGAAAAAGAACAGTAAATGGTGCATAGTTAATCAAGGAGCTGATCTTCATCAGTGGAAAAGCTTCAAATGGAAAACAGAGAGAAAAGTGAAGAAAGTTCATACACATGGCAAAGGAGTTATCTACTGATTAGAATTATAAAGACTAGCATGCTGAGGTGTTGTATTCTCCCTTGTCATTGGCAAACTGTGCAAAATTGCTTAAGGTCCTTAACTTTTGACTGTCTTTATCATCACCCTATGTAAAGCTACAATAATGCTAGCCAACTCACTTTTAGTTCAGGTTTGCAAATAAAGACCCCGCTTAAAAGAAGCCAACAGAAGAGAAAACAGATGGAATTCCAGCAGTAAAATTGCCAGTTAGGAACAGTAAGATAAAAATTAATGAAGTTTCCCTCTTATATAGGAAGATAATTAGGTAGCAAATTCATGGAGACTTAATGCAACAAATTCTGGCAACTCTGCAAGTACAAATACGAGCCATTCAAAACATATGTCTGCACTAGATTGACTCAATTGCAATAAGAATCTTTAAAAAAAAACCCCAGCATAGCCATGATACTGAGGTGCTGAAAGGTTTTGAAATCTACAAACTTGCTCTAGCCAAGGCTTTGTCTGCCTGCTGTATATTAAACAACATTAGACAAGAGATGGTCTGAAGCACAACAAAGGCCATGGGTGGTAGGGAACCCAAGCCTAAAAAGACAAATTAAAAAGCAGACGTACCAAGAGATATTTTAACCTTAGAAGATATCCAGGAAACATAATGGTAAATTTGAGAATGTTTCTTTCTGTTTTCTTTTTGAAGGTTTGAACTTGTTTTGCTGCACACAAGCTTCCTATGGTAAAAATCGCCTTAGACAAAAGGAGTTTTAAAGTTTGCTTGAAAGCCTGAACTTTGCAAGCCTTCTTATTCTTTCTTGAGTGACAGAATTACATTATTCTGAAGGTTGCACTGTGGCTCTTTGATCTTAAAGCTTGTAAAGGCCGCCTCAGTTGTGCGTACTCTAATATTCGGAGATAATCTGACTTGAACTTCAAGGCTATAAGACCTTGGATCAGTGATTTGCAATTCAAGTGCCTCAGAAAAAAATCAGCTTAGACTCATTAAATGTTGTTACAAAGCTTTTACAGGCAAGTTTTCTTAAAGCAATTTTTAAAGTTCTGTCTCGCAACTTTGCCTACACAAATACATACAGAAGGTCATCAATATCAGTGTGGGCTCTCTTGGGTCCTGCTTACCCTCTGCCATACCATAAAAAATCACTTAAGTTTTTAAGTGAGAGTTAATCAAAATAATAAAACAAATGAAACAATAAAATAAAAAAAAGTTAAAGCAAGTAACCTATGAAAATAGGACAGAAGAATTCATTTTTCCACCTGTAGCATCCTGTAGCTCTTCTCCTTTAGTAAACTATATGTTGCTTTTACTGCAGTACAATTCGAGAACCCTTAGGCAACCTGTGTCATTATGCAGTGCACTGTGCAGATAAATAAAAGGGAAAACAGCATTAAAAACTTAAATTAAAAAAATTATATACTAACACTAAATACTGAATGTAGTGCAAATCATAAAGAGACAGTCTCAAGTGACCTGATCTTTGTTGGCTATAAATCCATGGGCTCAGAAAACTAGCCTGATCGACAAGGCATCCTCCAACACTTGCTCAGTCCTACCCAGCATCAGAAATGTTCGCAGTGGAAAGTGACTGCATTGTGGGGACAAAGCTATACTAAGTCACAGAAACAGTGCACTGCTCTGAAGAAAATGTAAATGGCTGAGTCTACAACTTGTACTCTGTACAAATCAAGTTATGCCAAAGTTCATTCAGACTGAAGTACTGTTCTATTTCTTCTCTGATTTTCAATCTCTGTCCTCTGTCTCCTCTGGCCTTCTTCACATTTGATACTGTCATCCTTCATCAGTCACTGCATGAAATAATGATCCCACTTTATCAGATTACATTTGATCATTGTTCCAACTTTATCTGAAAATTCAGACTTTTCATCAGCCATTTTCTTTATTACTGTCACAGGTGTGATTAAATATATTGATTTCTAGCCATTCAAATTTGTGTTTCTTAAAGAGCAACAAAGATGCACGACTTTCAACATCTTTATTTTCATTTTTTTAAAACGCTGATAGTGCAATAGATGTAAGTAACATTCTCCCAAAAGATATTGTTAAGCAAATCAAAAGAATTTCTTAATTTTTGTGGTGATAAGTTTAAAGAAATAACCAACTATAATCCTTGGGATCACGTGTAAGAGCAGCCTTTAACAATTTAAGACGCTTCTAAGACACCAAATTGTTGCCTACACTTCAAGACTTCAGTACCACTGAGACCTAGAAGA
Organism: Clamator glandarius; assembly: GCA_033459285.1. Classification (NCBI taxonomy): domain Eukaryota; kingdom Metazoa; phylum Chordata; class Aves; order Cuculiformes; family Cuculidae; genus Clamator; species Clamator glandarius. The sequence goes on along the minus strand of JAUNZM010000523.1, from coordinate 748,809 downwards.
ACTAATGCTAGAAGTGGAAGAGATAATAATTCAGTCACTAAATTCTCCCTATGTCTTGATAATATTTAATTAATCAGAAATGAAAGCCTCACAAGCTGCAGGATGTAGCAAAGACAATACAGTGAGCACTAAAATAAAATGAGGGTTTGGATAAAAATGAGATTATAAGGAGACCTTATGTAAGAGATTGTTATATTGCTTCCTGTTACACAAAGTCAATCAATAAGTAAGATGATTTGAGTTTCTAAAGGTACAAATTACAAATATCTTTATATAGCTTTCTTGGATAGCTGTATATGGCCTTAATTCCTTCTGAATCTTATGATCTGCAGTTTTTCCAAAACTGAAAATCAGCTTGTGACCCAACCCCATCCCAGCACATTAATCCAGAGGTTGAGTACTGTAACTTAGTCTAGAACTCTAGACCACACTACAGTGGACCTAGGGAGACAGTTCCTCTGCTAGGAACTGAGAAAGTTAATCCTCAGAAAAGGCTGTGAGGCTTACTATGTCACAAAAAGTACCATATAGTGTGAAAGATCTGCTTCATTAATAGGAATACATCCACATCTGAAGCCATGAAAGAACTACACATTGTAATCATTTTCTCTAAGTACACTACCCACAACAAAGACTCTTATCAGTAAAAAGTTGTTGCAGAGGAATATGTTATAAATATGTTAAATGTAAGATCACATTACTGAAAATTTTGCAAGTCTATTATAAAATGTGGGACTAGACCTTAAGCTGTGTTATCTAACTAAAAGCTACTATACTGTTCCATGATTGTAGTTTTACAGTTTTCATATAATCTAATAATTTTTCATTATACCAGTATTTTTCCTGGTTTTTTTTTCCTTTTTAATTGCTTTCATTAATTTTATTACTTCACTGTCTAGCAGTTCCCAGCAGTAATTGCTGTTATTTTGTAATGTATTTTGTCTTCTTTTTTGGTTTCCTCCAGCTGTTTGGCCTGTCACTTAAAACTACAGTTTCTGCTGGTTATGGACTAGGGACCAGAGACAAACATGAGAGATCTTCTCTTTTAGCAGTGTTTACAATATAGTACTTAATACATTATAGATAGATAGATAGATAGATAGATAGATAGATAGATAGATAGACAGACAGACAGACAGACAGACAGACAGACAGATAGATAGACAGACAGATGCAAAAGTTATATTATGTTATGTTTAACAATAACAAGGCTACAACCTGTGCATATTGACAGGAATGCCACATGCAATATTTACAGTTTAAATGTAATCAAGTGTTTCACCTAATGAAATACTTCTTCATATTTTTTTTTTAATTTCAAATGGTTAATTTGTCTGCATTGCATAAAGCTAACCATATAAATTAAATTTCACTATTATATGATAAAATTATTTTTGAAGAAAATTATAAAATAAAATTATATACATCAATATACTTATCATTTATATGCATTCTTATATGCATTTTGTACAACCGAACTTATAACATATATATTAGAGCTATTCTTTGTAGTTAATGTATATAAGAGTAGGTCACATTAGATGCATGGCAATTAAATATTTCACTTTTAGGGTTCTGTTCTGTTTATTTGCTAAGCAAAACAGTGTATAGCAATGTGCAGCAAGTTATTAAAAAGAATCTGTAAAACATATCTATAGTAAGTGCTTAACAAAAGCACCATATACACAACACAGCCCACAATGTGTGTTATGTTACTCATCCCTACATTTTGAGTGTCACTTTCCTACCTTTAATTTTTCCTGAAAATGTGGCATAATTTGAGTGGTGATATTTATGAGTTATCCAAATTAAGGGAAATTATTATCTCCAGAACACATTTGTTAGATGTAGTAGGTAGCTATGTTCTAATGACAGTGTTAGGAAGCAGGAACGTGATCTGCTGCTAGTGATTTCCCAAGAAACTTTTATGAGGTTTTGCAACTCACTCAATTTAAACTTACCTAGAACAAATGGTAGGTATCTCTTTTGGAAATACACGCAACTGCGAGCTTCTCTTGTTTTACTAATAATGAAATATGTTAAGAAACAGATGATGCAATCAGTGGATTAGTAGCAGAGTTGTTTTGATTTCTCTGGTTCTATATTTTTCATCACTCATTTTTCATCCTTCCATAATTTTTCTTTTGCAGGAAAGGTGCAAAAAAATCCCAGAGCTAGAGATTTGAATTTTGCATGTAAAAAAAAGTGAAATATGAAAGTAAAGAATTAAATGACAATTGGATCAAATTTCTCATTCAGTTAGTATAGCTGGTGTTAGCTGATTTAATTTATTACATATTTCCTCATGAAAGTGTCTCCTTTCTATATTAAATGATAGCCTTTCATAATAGATAGTGCTGTGAATAACATCATTGCAAAGTTTAATGTACTGTGATACTTTCTGACTGAGTGTGAAGTCTGACAAAATTACTAGAAATTTTTTATATTGAAGACTAAATATGATAATCTAATAATCAACACATAAGGAAATACTTACTACACATGAAGGACATATAGAGCCTTTCAGATTGAGAAAGAAATTGAAGTGCTGGAACATGTCCAAAGCAAAGCAATGAAGTGGGTGGAGAAGAGGCTGAAGGGAGACCATATCACTGTTTACAACCACCTGAAATGGGGTTGTAGCAAGGTAATAAGCAATGGGACAAGAGGATGTGGCCTCAATCACAGAATCACAGAATAACCAGGTTGGAAGAGACCCACCGAATCATCGAGTCCAACCATTCCCACCAATCCCTAAATCATGCCCCTAAGCACCTCGTCTACCCTAACCTTAAACATCTCCAGGGATGGTGACTCAACCACCTCCCTTGGCAGATTGTTCCAATGCCTAACCACCCTCTCCGTGAAGAACTTTTTCCTAATCTCAAGCCTAAATCTCCCCTGGCGGAGCTTGAGGCCATTCCCTCTCATCCTGTCCCCTGTCACTTGGGAGAAGAGGCCAGCACCCTCCTCTCTACAACCTCCTTTCAGGTAGTTGTAGAGAGCAATAACGTCTCCCCTCAGCCTTCTCTTCTCCAGGCTAAACAACCCCAGCTCTCTCAGCTGCTCCTCATAAGATTTGTTCTCCAGCCCCTTCACCAGCTTTGTTGCCCTTCTCTGGACTCGCTCCAGAGCCTCAACATCCTTCTTGTGGTGAGGGTCCCAGAACTGAACACAGTACTTGAGCTGCGGTCTCACCAGTGCCGAGTACAGGGGGAGAATAACCTCCCTGGACCTCAAGTTGCACCAGGGGAGCAACTGAAGTGGTCATCAAGCATTGGAACAGGCTGCCTAGGCAAGTGGTTGAGTCACACCACCCCTAGAGGTCTTTAAAAGATGTGTAGATGTGATGCTTAAAGACATGGTTTAATGGTGGACTTGGTGGTGTTAGGTTGGACTCAATGATCTTAAAGGTCTTTTCCAACCTAAATGATTCTATGATTCTAGGCCATGCATTATTAAAAGAATATATATAACTTACATGATTTAATTATACATGAAGATCATGTATGAAACAAATTGATCTAAAATGTATACATACCAGTTGTCAGCTGTTTTTTATCAAGTATAATTATAATGTGATTTTTTTAACTGAGGATTCATATTTTTCCAATTTACATTATTTTACGTATATTTACTTTTTATCACCAGAGATAATCAGTTTATTAGGTGAACAAAATTATCATGGCTCTGAATACCCCATTGTGTTAACACTTTTTGAAATATGAAGTATTATCATCCCTATTTTATAAAAACAGAGATTGAGAGTAAAATAGCCAGAACCACAATATTTCTTAGACAAATGAAAAATTCTGCAGCTTAAATTCCCTGTAAATCTCCTCTTCTGCATAGACTCTGCTATCTAAGGAACAGATAAACTCTGTAGTATCTTAGTCTTTACTTTGAGGTTTTCCCGGTATTTAGAGATGTCTGTGTGACCAACATCTAGTCCATCTAGACAGATCTTAGTATCTAGCTCCCATAACTGGAAACCATATAGTAGGCTGCAAATTAATGGAGTCTTAAAGCTTGACAAGTTACTGGTCACTGGCCTAGGGACATGAGCTATCATTTTCCAGATAATTGCAATTGCAATAGAAAACCACTTAATCTAAGATACTTCATTGTGTGAAGGGTACATGTACAGATGCTCAAACAAAACTGACAAGTCATCAGATAGGTGTCAGGTATGTTTCTGTCTCCTTCTATTTTTTTTCCAATACAAGATTTAAAGAACTATAACAAGAAAGCACAATCAATCTATTCTAAATTGAGACCATTAGAATTCAAAGTTCTTTGAACATGACAAATGATTACCAATAACTGCTTAAATGTAATAATTAAATACTTCTAAAATACCTGAAAATTAAATGAGATGTAAGTACTGGCATTCTAGTCCTTTTTTTTTTGAAAAATACATTATACTTCAGATCCCATTTAAGTATATACTTGACTATGTCCTTCAGAAGAAATTGTAACCAGCATATGGGTACCTTTATGTTCAGTGTCTGGCTTTTAATAAAGGAAAAATTAAGTCTTAATGTCTCCCACTTAAATGAAAACCTGAAGGATGCTTAAGACACCATTCTGTCTCAGTTGGTGAAATATCAATAGATTAGTTATAGGAGGAAGAAAAGCAGAGAAAAATCTCATCTCACACTAGCCTGGACCCAAGATTTGGAGAAGAGGTGAGTATTGTTGCTAGAAGACAGAGTACAAAGATGTTTACTGTTTTTATAGTGTACCAAAAGGGAAATTATGGATGTGGTCATACCTGCCTGCAACTCATTTATTTCCAAAAAGAAGTTTCTGTATTATTTAAATGATCTGCTATGTCTCCAAAGGCAGCTGTGTGACAGTCTGCTGATAAGAGCAGACTCCTGAAAAAAGTATGCATGACATATTGGGTATGCTTAGGAAAACTCAGTGTTAATCCTGAGCAGCTAGCATGTCTTTTCCTGTGCCAAAGGAATACCATTTAAGGAAAAATGCACTTCTAGTGGCTCCTAAAAGGCTGCACTTGAAGGGATTATCCACACTGCATTAAACTCATTAGGTCTGGAAGAAAAAGTAAGATCCACCACCACAGCAGAATGATCACCTACAAAGTGAAGATAAACAGGAGAATGTGTCTGTGGAGTTACCAGAGGATCCATTCGTATTCATCTTTTCAGTATTAACTTTCTGATATTAACTTTCCGCTGACTTATGTATACATCCAGAACTTCTTGAACATTTATTCAAATCCTCTCTATCCCATCTCTTTTCAAAAATGTTTCATCACTGATTCAGTGTTAACGATATTGGTGCCATAGGTTAGATTCTTTTTCTGAACATTTTAAGCTGGTGATCTGTGAAGACTACAACTGAGATTCCTGTAGTTACAGCTGTCAATATTGGCTGTGTTTAGTCAAAGGTGATTTCAAAGGTGATTTCTCCTGTAGAATAGTATGTACATTACCATAGTGAGAGGGGTATAAATCCCATCCCATCCTTTGCTGTTCATGGCATGGGGTGTTCTTCAGCCCATACATCCACTTGACCACGTACACATCTTCCCACACAGACTGAGATCAGCTGTATTGATGTGGCAGTTGCAGAAGCTGTATGAAATATTGAGTGGTATACCAAAAACATCAACAGTTCTAAAAAGCAATAGATTTCTTCTGAGTCTAACTCTGCTCTTCTGTGTGTAATCTCAGATGAGATTTCATGGTGAAACACTGATATTTGACAAGTTTTGATTAGGTTTGAAGATATACATGCAAGTTTATTCCTAAAATATTCAAGCCACTAAAACATCCCATGGGTCCCATGTATTTTGTAAAGTTTGTTCAGAACTGTGGTGCTGTGCTACAAAACCATCTCTTCACATGAAGACTAAAGCTTATTTTCTAAAGAACAGTATATCATGGCCTTCTGAAATACAAATTGTCATTGCTGATATAATTTATCATATCTCAAAAAATATTAAAAGGTGCTCACTGCTCATCCATACCCAGAGATTCCTACACAGAATCAACTTCAGCTTTCTGAGTAGTATGTAGCTATAGGTAAATAACAATTTCAGTGTAGTGGCAGTGATTTATGTTTTCCTACCCAGAATCTTATAATTTATTTAAGCATATCTTAGGATCCAGTACTAGTACCAAAGTTTTTTCCGTTGTATTGATTGCACTTATAGCAGTGAGTACTTTTTATCTATCCAGCTGTGCTGTTCTGTAATTAGCCACTCATCATGAGAAATAACGCAGTTCAATTCAATTAGCTTTGAAAAACATCCGCATTAGTCTGCTGATATTTTTCATGCAGAATGCCCACACAGTATGAAAATGTTACTAAGATATGCTTATATAGTTTTTTTCTACTTTCTTTCTTTCTTTGTTTTTTTTTTTTTCTGCATCACAAGTCTGGTACAGAATCACAGCTGTTAACAGGCAGTATTCACTGCAAAAGGATTTTGTTTAATTATTTAATGTCTTCCCAATGTAAGGAAGCCATATTAATTATTTAATTAACATGCTGCTATAATTAATTGAATGCTCACAAATCAATTAAAAGCTGCTTACCTTTTGTTAGTTCATTAACTTCAAAGGAGCCTTCTGAGAAAAGACAAAATATACATAGCACAGAAAGTCTCATCCTCACTTCAAACAGACATAGTCTGTCCTAGGCATTGCACTGTCATTCTGCATAGCACAGCAGACAGTGTTCTAGAACTCTAAAGTTAAAGGTTCTCCCAAAAATCACAGGAAATTCATTTGGCATTCAGGCAGATGTTCTCTACACTTCTGTGTAGAGATAATTACTCCCACTGAAGAACAGAGAGAACTCCAGCAATGGCAACTTGTTGATGTACCATGCATTAACATTTCAAACTCTCTACTTTTTGTGTGCATTTGGATACAGATGGTTGTCGGCAAGATCCTGACCCATCAAGCTTAAAAGCCAGCCTGTAGCAAAGCTGCAGCAAAATGGCTCCTACTCCTCTGTACATATTGTTGACTTACTGTGTGGAAATGCATCATACAACTTTAAAAGAGCAGGTAATGAACTACCTTTGTCACCAAAAAAAAAAAATTACTAGAGAGAAAACCAGGCTTTTGAGTTAGAAGGACTTTTTCAAGAGTGTACATAAAAGATCTTCCCATTATTTAGACTTTCACCAGCTAGATCTGTAAGGAAAGCATTCATACACAATCATTCTCGAATCCATTGTAATTCTATATTTTTCCAATGACCTTCCAAGAAAAAGCACATAGGACTTGTCAAGCTTGCTAAGCTTTTTGTTGTTGTTTGTTGACAGAGAAGGACTTGTGGGAGTTGTGACAGTTGGAGGATGCCTGGGGCACATCTATCATGAGCTGATAGAATTCTCAGTTCTAGGAGAAGCAAGGCATGGGGTCAGTGGAATGGCCACCTTTAACTTCCAGAGGGCAGACATTCGTCTCTTCAGAAGGCTGCTCGGTCAAGTTCCATGGGAGTGAGTCCTTAAGGGCAAAGAAGCTCATAAGGGCTGAGTGCTCTTTAATAAGGAATTCTCGGTGGTGCCAGAGCAGGCCATATCCAAATGCTGGAAAATTAGCCATCGGGGAAGAAAACCAGCCTGGCTGAATAAAGGCCTCTGGATGGCAATCAGGGAAAGGAGGAAAATACATGAAGTCCAGAAGAATGGGCAGGCAATTCATGAGGACTACAAAGATAAAGTGAGAAGGAAAGTGAAAGGGAAAGTGAAAAGTGAAATGAAAAGGAAAACAGCGTGAATAACTTTAAAAATTGAAAAAATTAAATTATGAAAAAAACAAATACCGACTTTTTTATGGGCTGGTGTTTGGCCAAATATGGTTTAATGTTTTCATTAATCATCTTAAGAAAAACAGGAAAACTGACGTTATTTCTGATCACAAAATTGAAAAGAATCAGCAGAGCAGAGCATTAAGAAAAAGTAGCAACTTAATTACATGAGAGTGCCCTAAATAGATAAGGCCTAAAATGCAGCAGTGCAAAATTATATGCTGACTGTCTAATTGTAGTCATGTCAACTGTAACATGATGAGTTAGAAATCATGGCTACAGAAAACAACCTGAGAGACTTGTTCGAAATCATCTTTGATTTCCAATATGATGAGACTGTAAAACCTCTATGTACCCTTGTAATCAGGAAAGGTATTTCTTGTAAAGATAAAATACAATCAATGCTTTTGTATAGGGCATTAAATCTGGATACAATTTAATTCACGTTCAAGATATACATCAGCCTAGAACATTGCCTGAGAAAGACTACAAGTAAGATGAAGGCTTGTTCAAGAGAGGAGATATAAAGAACTTGTTTTATATATTATTGTAAATTAAAAGTTGAAAGGAATATGACAGATGTACATAAGTATGTCAGAAGGCAAGCACAAAAGAGGAAGGAGATTAGCAGAACAACTGGCCTAAAATAAGTATGGTTATGATTATTAGAAAAACAAAGAAACAGAAGTGTTGGGGCAAAAAGCTAGATGCATTAAAGATGTGATTCATTAAATCTCTGGAAATCTGTAATATGATGGTCCATATTCAATGTACCAGCAGGGCCTTTAGGATTATCATATATTCATAGAATAATTTGGGTTAGAAGGGACTTTAAAGATCATCCAATTCTAACCCTCCTGCTCTGGGCAGGGACACCTCCCACAACACTAGACCCCATCCAACCTGGACTTGAACACTTCCAGGGAAGGATATCTGCAACAGTAAAGTCATACCTTTGGGACTGAACCAAGCCTTCCAACTCCTCCTGCTTATTCCTCATGTTATGTGCATTCATATAAAACCACTTCAAGTGTGATTCATTCTGCCCATCTACTTGCGGGGCAGTCTGAATCTCACTAGAATGCAAATCCTCAGACTGTGGCATGCCTTCCCATTGATTATCTCTGACTAGGCTGCTATTGCCCCTTTTCCCACTCAAATCTAATTTAAAGCCGTATCAATCAGCCCTGCTAGCTCTTGAGCAAAAACCCTTTTCCCCTTCTCTGAGAGGTGCACGCCATGACATGCCAGTAGATCTGATGATGAATAGATCATCCCATGGCAGAAAAACCTGAAGTTCTGACAATGACACCAACCGTGGAGCCACAGGCTGTCCAGCTGGGTCTGCCTGATCAATTCTATATTCTTCCCTGCTACTCAAAGTATAAAGAAAATACCATCTATGCACCTGACCCTTTAACCAACCATTCCAGAGCTAGGAAATCCCTTTTGATTGCTTTAGATTTCTCCGTGTTATCTCTTCACTACCTACATGAAAAAACACTAGTGGATAATACTCTGAGGACATTACCAAACTAGGGAGTTTTCTGGTTAAATCTTTAATCGCGTCCCCAGGGAGGCAGCAGACTTCCCTGGGGGTTGAACCTGGTTCACGCATCGGTCCCTCTGTTCCCCTCATAAAGTAGTCACCTATGACAACTACCTTTTTTTTTACCTTTACATGAGTGATGGTGATGTAGGGGGTTGATTGCCTACATGAGTCTTCCATCCTAGAAGAACCTACACCTGCATCAGCAGCAGTATGCCCAGTATCAGCTGTAGTTTTTGTTTCTAGAACTAAAGATTCTTCTGCTACTAGTTCTAATAATCTGCAAGATATAATTCCATTGAGCTAGAACAGCTCCCTGTTTTAGGCCTTATTCTTATCTTTCTGATCTCTTAAAAATGCTTTTTAGTTGATGTATATTGTCTTTATGTATGTACGCTGAGAAAAGGATTTTTATCTATTTTGGCATTTTATGTTCTTCTTCGGAAGCTGTTTTCTCACATTTGCCAAGCCCTTTCAAACTCCGGGTCTAAAGCACCTTTCCCAACTTATTCTAAGCAATCATTTTTAGTGCAAATATTTTCAATGTTTATGACCATTTCACTTAAATTTAATCTGTCTGTGATGATTTCATCTAAAGCTGCTATCCAAGGTCATTCTTCTTGAAAACTCACTTTCAAGTTCTACAGTTTTACAAAATATCATTCATCATATATGTTCTTACCATGTTTCCACAATCTTAACCAAAACTCGTTGTTTCCACTTCTTCATCAATGTTCATTACACTACAGTCTATTAAAACATCCAGTAAGATCTAATGCCTGAAACATACCTTAATGCTCTTTTCCCTGGCAAACATCTACCTGCCTCAGTTCATGTGTTCCCACCATCACTACTGTACCACCACAGCTTTGCTCTACTAATGATATCATGTCAGCTGTAGTTGACCTAAGTACTGGCACTTTTGTACAAATATTTTCTTTATTTCTGATTTTTTCAGCTGTTTAACACTGTAGCACACACTTTACTGTTCATAATGACACACATACTGCCTTTTTGCATCTCTGGGAAGTATTATTAATAACAAGTTCTTATTCAGCAGATTCTTCTCATGACAAGTATGGAAACACATCTTCAATAGTAATACCTCTTGATTTGTCAGCTTAACTTCCCAGGTGTCTACAGTCATCTCTAAGGTCCATCATTTAGCAAGAGTGCTTTCTTCAGGAATGTCTTCAACAGGCTAACAGTCCAAATCCTCCTTATAACAGTAATCAATAAGATTAAAACAACATGTTTGGGGTTTTATTATCAATCAGTGCTTTAAAAGGCAGCACCAACTGTGTTGTGATTTACTCTAACAGTAAAATTCTAAAGGTAATTCATATTTCTACTTTAGAAAGAAATATGCTATGAATTAACACATAGATCTTTTACTTCAGACAAGATGAAATAACTTTCTTCAGCCATGTTTTTTTATTCTGCTAAATCTTTATCTTTTGAAAAGCAGAGTAGGACAGAATATATGATGGGAGTTTGTCAAGATGAGCAAATTCTCCATATATTCAGTGTCTAGTTTTATGAATTGCTGTAAGGATCTATGCAAAGACATACGGTAATGATGCTGGAACAAAACTAAAAGAAGGCCAAATTTTTTTGTATACTTCAGAGTAAACATATAATGGTGTCACTCAGTGATTATGAAATTGACTATTGATTTCACAGTGTCGTGTTAGTCTCCAGAACAGTATGTAAATCATCATACACTTTGTATTTATATTTGTATTTACATTCTCATTGGTGGATAAGAAGCTCAATGTGAGCTGCCAATATCAACTTGCAGCCCAGAAAGCCAGTCATATCCCAGGCTGCATCAAAGGAAGCGTAGCCAGCAGGTCAAGGGACGTGATTCTCCCCCTCTACTCTGTTCTTGGGGGACATCAGCTGGATTACTGCATTCAGTACTGGAGTCCTCCGCACAAGAAGGACATGGATCTGTTAGAATGAGTCCAGAGGAGGGCCACAAAGCAGTCTGGAGGGCTGGAACGCATCCCATACAAGGATAGGCTAAGAGAGTTGAGCTTGTTCAACCTAGAGAAGAGAAGATATTGAGGAAGACCTTATAGCAGCCTTCCAATACTTAAAGCAGGCCTGCAGAAAGGATGGGGACTCTTTATCAGGGAGTGCAGCAATAGGCTGAGCAGTAATGGTTTTAAGCTGAAAGACGGGATATTTAGATTAGATACTAGGAATACCTTTTTTTACTGTGAGGGTGGTGATACATTAGTACAAGTTATCCAGAGAAGTAATGCGGAGCTGTTCAAAGCAAGGTTTGTTGAGACTTTGAGCAACCTGATCCACTGGAAGGTGTCCCTGCCCATGGTAGATGGGTTGGAATTAGATGATCTTTAATGTGCCTTCTGACTGAAACCATTCTATGATTCTATGATTCTATGATTCTATGATTCTATGATTCTATGATATTTAGTATTGTAAAATGATCTTATTTGGCAAAAGCAAAGATCTCAAAGAATAGAGTCTGCATAAAGTAGAAAATGTGCAAATGCAATCAGTGGCAAAAGGTACAAAATGAAGTTAACAGTAAATGAATTCCATAAGTAACTACACATATATACAGTAATCTAATTTCCTAAAATTTTTGATCAATTATTCAAAAAAAAGGATACTGCACTTAAGCTATTTACCATGAAATGAATACATCCATTTATTATAGAAAACTGTGAAGGCTTTGACATTTATGTACTGATGTCCTAATTTTCTTGAATTTCCTGACATCTCAGAGCAATATATTCAAGAAACCGAGAAGTATAATAGAGAGAAAAGCAGCCATAAATTTCAGTGCAGTGTGATACTATCTACAGTTTGGTGGATGTGAGAAAAGGAAATCCAACATATATATAGCACATTGATAGTCACAAAATTATCCTTGTTCAAATGACCTGCTTTTTTTTTGAAACAGTCAACTCTCATCTTTAAGATAGAATTTTCAAACTAAATTACTCATTTCAACTTCCAGGGGTATATATTTAATTGGATTTTACATTTAAATATAAAGTTTTAAAAGTTAGCATTGGCTTTCTAAGGGATTTCTGTTTTCTCCCAGTATAAATTGGAAATAATTAAGTACTCATTATTTGTAAGATAATCATGGATGGTGGCCATTGACATAGGGAAGAGTCACACTGTGCTAGAGAGTGTATGTGCATACTAATACCCTTGTTTATAACTCATTAAGAGATTCAACAGTTTCATTAGTTTCAAAACACACAAAGACTGTATTTTTAAAGGGAGACTACTAGCCTAGACAAGAAAGTGTTTTCATTTATTTAGTTTTTTATTATTCAGGTGGGCTGAATAAAAGTTTTCTTGAAGGGTCTTGATGGGAGAATATTTTGAAACAAAGCAAAAGACTCACATCTCAACCCAAGCCTAAAATCTAGTTATATCCAATATTTATGTTTGGCTTTATTTATATTAAACCTTAGGCTTCATGAACGCCCTAATATTTACAATAATTAAGTTTTTGTTTCCATAACAGCTAGGTTAGCTGTGCAGTAAGACAGAAGGCTGAATAAATAATCCTTTATCAACATGGTTTTATGTGAACCTGCCTGAAGTATTCTACTTTAAGTATTTTTCCACTTGTTTCCCCTGAGATAAAAGGGTGCTATTTCTAAATTCCTAGAAGTACTGCTTCTGGTTTATAACATATCATAACAACTGGCAATGCTATCTGTTCACTTAGGCACTCAACAAGTGTAGAAGAACTATTATAATCAAATTCATTGCTAACAATCACACAAATAAATGTAGTCAATTTTATGCTGATAATAATATCCTGCCTAATGAGGAAGGGTCACAAGGGAAATTTCCACAGCTGGGCCACAACATGGACATATTTTGAATGTCATTTATTGATAACAGATGAAAGTAACTTTATTGTGTCAAATCAGATGATTGCAAGCTAATAATGAATGTCAAGGAAGAGAAACAATGCCACCAAATCCTAATGAAGAATCTCAGTCAGACATATATTTAGTATCCCAGATGAAAATGAAAAATAGCACAGAAAATGCATGAAATATAATTATTATGATCGTATAAGAAAGCCATGGTTACAGTACATGCACTTTTAAACCACTGCATAAGAAATCTTTCAAAGAAATTGCAGCATTCACTGGAGGAAGAAATAGGCTAAATAATTCATCAAAGCATAAAATGAACAGATTTTTATGTCCTGTGTACTGCCCATTTTTTAAGTACTCTGACAAACATTTTGTTCAGCTGCTGTGCAAAAGTAGTCAGGAATGGTTGTAGCCCCAGCCTCTTGGTAGTTAATTCTTCTTTGTTCCTCTTTTCTAGTGTAACAATGCAGAAAACTCTTCGGGAGCTCTTTACTGGCACAACATCAAAAGATAAATACTTTGAAATCCACAGCTTACTGGGCAGTTGTGACAGTTCATGATTGTTTTCATCTCCATTTCCATGTGGTTTACTGCTATTGTGTTCTACAGGACACTATAAAACACTTAATGTAACATGTTACTGGGTCTTCGGTTGGTTTGGGGAATTACTATCACAACTCAGAAATGCCTAGCTGTTTAAAGATTTTAGTCTTTAGACATATACTCAGCACTGAACGAAACCTTATACTCACATAACTTAATGCCTTTACTTAATGCCTTCTTTGCCTCAGTCTTTAATTGTAAAGAAAGTTGTTCCCTCTGTGTACAAACCCAGGAGCTAGAGGAGCAGAATGAGGCTCCCATGATCCAAGAGAAGGTGGTCAGAGCCTTGCTTGCCCAGCTAGACACCCACAAGTCTATGGGGCCAGATGGGATCCACCCAAGTGTATTAAAGGAGCTGGTGGACGTGCTGGCCAAATCCCTTTCCATCATCTTCCAACAGTCCTGGAAGACTGGGGAAGATCCACTGGACTGGAGGCTGGCTGATGTTGTGCCCATCTACAAAAAGGGTCACAGGGAGGATCCGGGGAACCACAGGCCTGTCAGTCTGACCTCAGTGCCAGGGAAAGTCATGGAACAGGTGACCTTGAGTGCTATCATGAAGCACATGCAAGAGAACCGGGTGATCAGGCCCAGTCAACACAAAAGGCAGGTCCTGCCAAACAAACCTGATAGCCTTCAATGACAAAGTGACACGACTACTGGATGAGGGAAAGGCTGTGGAAGTATCTTCTTGGACTTCAGTAAAGCCTTTGACACAGTTTCTTGCAGCATTCTGCTATGGAAACTGTCGGCCTCTGGCCTGGACAGGCGCACACTCTCCTGGATGGAAAACTGGTTGAATGGCCGGGCCCAGAGAGTGGTGGGAAATTGCATTAACTCCAGCTGGAGGCCAGTTACAAGTGGGGTTCCCCAGAGCTCAGTGCTGGGTCCAGCCCTGTTCAATGTCTTTATCAACAACCTGGATGAAGGCATTGAGGGCACCCTCAGCAAGTTTGCAGACAACACTAAGCTGGGTGGAAGCGTGGATCTTCTGGCAGGCAGGGAGGCTCTTCAAAAGGATCTGAACAGGCTGGACTGCTGGGCTGAGACCAATGGGATGAGGTGTAACAAGGCTAAATGCCGGGTCCTTTACTTGGGGCACAACAACCCTATGCTATACTAGACTAGGAGAAGTCTGGCTGGAGAGCTGCCTGGAGGAGAAGGACCTGGGGGTGTTGGTTGACAGTGACTGAACATGAGCCAGCAGTGTGCCCAGGTGGCCAAGAAGGCCAATGGCATCTTGGCTTGTATCAGAAACGGCATGACCAGGAGGTCCTGGGAGGTTATTCTCCCTCTCTTCTCAGCACTGGTGAGACCACTTCTTGAATACTGTTCATTTCTGGGCCCCTCACCACAAGAAGGATGTTGAGGCTCTGGAGCGAGTCCAGAGAAGAGCAATGAAGCTGATGAAGGGTCTGGAGAACAGGCCTTATGAGGAGCGACTGAGAGAGCTGGGGTTGTTTAGCCTGGAGAAGAGGATGCAAGAAGGTATTGACACTATATGGATCATCACAAACTGAAGTACTCTGTAGGAGTACAGGAGCTCCACTGAGAGACCCACAGGCTTTCACACTAACACATATGAAGAACATACTACATTTTTTCCGGTCATTTGTTAGACCTCTTTCTTCTGGACAGCATTGTACAAAATTACTTGAACCCTTTCTGTACACATTTTATAATTTGAGCAGAAGAAATACTTATAAAACTTAGGAAAAAAAAGAGGTCTTGGTCAACAAATATATGTAGACATTAGGTATATCACCCATTAACAGTAAGGTTGTATAAACACGTTCTTATACCATGGCCACCATTGCTCAGGCATGACGTTTTCTAAAGAACTGGCTTTTTCTTCTAAGTAACCTCTATTTACATCTGGGTTTTGAACACTTCTGTAGCTCTGAAGGAGTCATCAGGTAGTCATCTCAGTGTGCCACCAGAGAACGTCTTAATCCTCCAGTTAAATACAAGGACAATTACAAAGGAATACAATTTCTTTGTTTGAATACCAGTTTCATTAATTGAAGAACTGCCTTTTTGTTTTACTTGGAAAGCTAAGGACATGCTAGGAAATTTTCCAGTGCATAACCTGGCTCTGTGAAGATTTTGTCAGAGTGGCTCAGAGGATTTAAGAGGATAAACAAAGAACTTAACCATTAATAATACATAAATAACTGAGAAGTTGAAAGAAATAAAAGGAAAAATAAATGGGTGACTGAATTCAAAAAATATCTTTCTTGCCTTTTTTTGACAAGTTGTTGCTTTTCAAACCAGATGTTCCACTTCAGCTAAAGAGAATGACTCTTACACATTTACAAGTTGTGATCTGTCTGGGTGTAATGCTCTATTCGCTGCTTTGGCTGTATGCCACAGAGCAGTCAAAAAAAAAAAAAAAATGGAGGTGTAACTTTGAAATATATTTTCCTTTATTCAGCAAGTAAACCTGATCAGGAGGCTGCATAAAGTGTAGTCCTCTTGTCAAACACTAAATAAATGAAGTGCAAATACATATAAATCTACAGAACAACCTAAGAGAAGAAATGGAGGTATAAAATTAATTTCCATGAACTCACAGTAAACATTTCAAGCAATTTTACATATGCTTGGCTTCTTCTCAGAAATGCAACCAGAGATTGTGTTCCAGTCTTGATTTTTACAATTTGCCTTTTTTTTCTGCCATGTCACAAGTTTGTAGGTATTTCTAAAACCTGTTCTAGGCCTTAAATTTTTTCCATTATCTAAAGGGACGTGGGACATGATGAGATGCATCCACAGGTCCTGAGGGAACTGGCAGATGAAGTTGCTAAGCCACTATCCATCACATTTGAGACATCATGGTAGTCCAGTGAAGTTCCCACTGACTGGAAAAAGGGAAACATAACTCTCATTTTTAAAAAAGGAAAAACAAAGACATGGGGAACTACAGGCTGTTCATTCTCACATCTGTGCCCAGCAAGATCATGCAGCACATGGAAAATAAAGAGGTGATTGGTGACAAACAACATAATTTTACAAAGTACAAATCAGTGGGTTTTGTGGCCTTCAACAATGAGGCTAAAGCACTGAATAAAGGAAATGTAACTGACATCATCTATCTGGATTTATGCAAAGCATTCAATACTGTCCTGAATGAGATTCTTGTTTCTAGATTGGAGAGACATGGATTTGATGGATGAGCCACTCATTGAATAAAGAAATGGACGCATGGTTGCACTCAAAGAGCTAGGATCAGCAGCTCAGTGTCCAAGTGGAGATCAGAAGTAAGCAGCATACCTCAGAGGTTGTCTCGGGACCGTTGTTGTTCAACATCTTTGTCACAGACATAGGCAGTGGAATTGAGGGCAACCTCAGAAATCTTACCAATGGCATCAAGCTGTGCGATGCAGTTGACACACTGGAGGAAGGGATGTCCTCCAGAAGGAACTTGACAGGCTTGAGAAGTGGTCCTGTGTGAACTTAATGAAGTTCAACAAAGCCACATGCAAGATCCTGCACTTGGGTTAGAGCAATTCCAAGTACAAATACAGGCTGGGTAGAGAATGGATTCAGAGTAGCCTTGAAGAGGTCTTGGAGAGCTGGTGGATGAGAAGCTCAATGAGAGCCAGGAATGTGCACTTGCAGCACAGAAAGACAACTGTATCTTGGGCTGCATCAAAAGAAGCGTGGCTGGTGGGTCAGAGTTGATTCTCCCCCTCTACTCTGTTCTTGTGAGAAGTCACCAGGAGTACTGTATTCAGTTTTGGAGTCCTTAAAACAGCAAGGACATGAATCTGCAGTGAATCCAGAGGAATGCCACAAAGAAGACTGGAAGATGGGAGCGACTTCTGTCCAAGGGCAGGCTGACAGCTGGGTTTGTTTAGCCTAGAGAAGAGGAGGTTCCAGGAAGGGGAGACCTTATTGCTATCAATAACTATCTAAAAGGAGATTGCAGAGAGTTGGGTGTTGGTCTCTTCTCCCAGGTGATAGCTGATAGAACAAGAGTGAATGGTGTCAAGGTGTGCCAGGGGAAGTTTAGATTCTACATTAGGAAAAATTTCTTGACTGACAGGGTTATCAAGCACCGGAACAGGCTGCCAAGGGAGATTCAGGTAGATTAAGTGCTTGGGGACATGATTTAGTAGTAGGCAGGTATGGTTGGAGGTGATGATCTCTAAGGTCTTTTCTAACCTAATGAATCTGTGATACCATGAAGACCTTATAGCAGCCTTCCAGTACTTAAAAGTGGGCTTACAGGAAAGACAGGGACTCCTTATCAGGGAGTATTGTGATAGCATGAGGGATACTGGATGAGGTACTGAGGGGCATGATTTAGAGATTGGTGGGAATGGTTGGACTCGATGACCCAGTGAGTCTCTTCCAGCCTGGTGATTCTGTGATTCTGTGTAATGGTTTAAGGCTGAAAGAGGGAACATTTAGATTAGATATTGGGAAGAAATGTTTTACTGTGAAGGTGATAAGGCATTAGAACGTGCTGCCCAGAGAAGCCACGAGAGCCCCATTCCTGGGGGTGTTCAAGGCCAGACTGGATGAGGCTTTGAGCAGCCTGAACTAGTTGAAGGTGTCAGTGCTACAGGCAGTAGGAGGTGGAACTAGATGATCTTTGAAGTCCCTTCCAGTTCAAACTATCCTATGATTTATGATTTAAATGAATCTGAGATTAACATTATCTTTCCCAAAAAGAGTGTTAAATTAAGATACCTCATACCAACAGCATATTTTTGCAGAACTAACAGTAATCATTGGCACAGCACTAAAAGAAGACACACATAATACTGTGTTACCAGGTTGTACACCTGTGGCAAAACTCATAATTGTCACTTTAAAATAAAACTTTAAAATATTATAGTAAAATTATTTGGGGGGAAATTGGTCTTTTGTAAGTCTTTTTTAAAAAATATGGGTTGATTTTTTTAAGAGGCCCTAAAAATACCTGTGACTGTATTTACCCAGCCAGAAAATAGTGAATATGGTAACCTTGATCAGGGGAACAAAATTAGATACTTCACATTCAAAATACATGTCAAATACTGCTGCTCATTTATCCTCCAAAGCATGGGATTAGAATCATGGGAGCAGTTTTACCAGGATGAATTTGAATTATCACTCTGTGTGTACAAAAATGGGGTTTGATAACATCTTTTCTTTTATCAATTGTTTCAGAATAGGTGAGAAGGGAATACTAAAATTCTCCTGTAAATTTGGAAAAAGCAGCCTCCTATTGCTTTATAACCATCACTGATGTATATTTAGATTTATAATATATGAAGTGGAATCAGCAGCTCTTTCCCATGCAAGTTCTATGACCCAAAGTAGGTCAAATTTGGTTCTCACACCTTTAAACTACATTCTTTTAATATAAAAGCAACATTCTTCTTAAATAAGGAAAAAATATTTTTATGCACGAAATAGTGCTGAATATATGCATTTCAATAAAGAAAGTGCCTGAAGGAGGATAGCTAGTCAGACTGCATAGTCTTTTACCAGAAATAATGTATTTAGGTTAATCATTAGCCATTTAACAGACTTTAAGTAAAGGGAGAAAGAGCTTTAGCAAATCCAAGACGTGCAGAGTAATAAGGAGAAAAAATGTATCTAATCTGTGGAAAAGAAATAATTCCTTTTTCCAGGGCTGCACAGGTTTATAAGAGAGGGAGGAATGTCAAAGACATGGATTTTTGCACCCATGAACCTCACATCTCTATCCATTTGCAGTCATACCAACACATGAAAGTGGCTAACTGGCAGCTCCAAATAACCTTCTCACTGTAGCCATTGCTCATATCTCCCAAAGTGGGAGAACAATCCAAACCCAGAACACTTGCTTAAATGTTTCCCTGAATTACTCAGCTCAGCCTATTGCACATACCTGAGAATTATATTGGACAAATATTGGGCATTGTTTGGTTTTTTTATTTTTTTTTTGTTTGTTTTAGAGGAAGTTCAGATGTGTGTAATGATCTCTGCCTAGAGCAGTTTCTCATTTGGATTCCTGACCAATAATGCAGTAACAATACCTCCAAAGACAAATAAAACTGAAGTTGCTAGATCTATCTAGGATAAAGAGAAGAGGAAATGAGATGTAAGCACAAATGAAGGCTGAGCCAACATAACAGCCCAGTCTTTCATTTTTTCTTTTCCTGGCTATGCACCACAGTGTAGTCAGAGAAGCTCAATTCAAAAACATTTCAAGAAAAGTAGTTTCAGACAAAAATAAAGGACATACTGGGGCAAGTCCACAGCCACAGATAAAAACTACTATCTCTCCCTCTCAGTGCCATGAGGTGTCTGTTTAGTTTCTCTTGCAAGTGTTCCTGTGCCTAGCATTGCTTCTTTCGGGATGGAACCTGAGAACTGTGGTTTGTGTTTTTAGAAGAATTTAGGATGAAGAATTTTTAGCATATGGGTTGTATTCTTTCATTGTTTCTTAGCTGGATTGTGTGACTAAATCAGTTGTAAGTTGATTGTAAATTCAATTGTAAGTCCTGAGTAAAGAATTTTCAAAAGGAGCACTTTGAGTCATAGCAAAGCTGAGATGTACTGTCTTGGGGACAGCACATGTTTACAACACTCATCAGACTTTTTAAACTTTGAAACCTTTTCACACACTTCAGCACCTGGAATGTAAAAAACAATGTCCTAGCACCAAGACGACGCAGGATGAATTTTATGTCAAGAAAATAATTTTAAAGAATTGTTGAAAATTAAAAATGCTGATTTCTGTAAATTTGTAATTCTACTATTCATATAACATATAACATATAACTCATAAAAACTCAAGGGTTAAAAAAAAATAAGACCCAGACTGTAAAATGGCTGAACAAGTAGGTCTGCTAATACAGAGATCCTGTAATTGCACTCCACATCCAGTTCTTGCAAAAAAAATCCTTGTAAAATTTGACCCATTTTTTGAGCTGGTATGACTAATCAAAATAAATTCATATGAAGAAAACAGCAGGAAAATTACGATCCCCAGTGAAACAAGGACACTAACCCTTCTCTAACCCAACTGTCTATTTTCCATTGTCATAAACCCTTTAGAGGATTACCTCAAACAGTGCCTACCACACCATAAAAATATTGCTTAGCAGGCAAGGTATCCTAAAATGAGCAGCCCTACCTGAACAGCTTATTTCTTTGTATATACCTCCGTCATAAACATCTCTAACTATCAGTTGTTCCACACTGCAGGTGTCTGTAGTGACATATTTTGCATGAGATGTTTCATCCACAAGATTTCAACAAGAGCTTTCAAGAGTAAATATTCCTATAAAGGAAAATATGCAGGGCAGTGCAGATCTTCCAGGTGAGTGTGAACACAGTATACCTCAAAAACCATGATGCTCTCCTCTGCTCCAAGGATGTGCCCAGGCTTTATTTGTACATAAATATTCCACTCTTCTACAGCTGTAGATTGACAAATTGATGGGGGAAATCAAAGGTCTCCACAGTCTCTTCCTTCAATGGAAAACCTGTGAAAGTAGTTGCTGTGCCCACTAGCCTGAACTATCTGGATGCACGAACATTTTGCATAGATCATAAAATGGGGAACAATGCTTTTTCATTTCTCTCTGCAGCCCTTGCACTACTACTCTCTTAGTAACAGTCACACAATCACTTAGTAGTATCAAATTTGTCATCAACTTGTTATCTGAAAGATGGTAATAAGTTTTCACATTCCCTTCAAACAGTGAGGATTTGTCATGTAGCCTGCCCTCTGCACTGGCAAGGCCCTCTTACTAAATGTCAGATGGCTTACTTGGTAGAACAGAGCATCAGGAGTTGGGGTTTAGGGCAGCTAATTACTTACATAGTAGAGATGATCGTTAGCATGAGTAAAATGGCAATTAAGTTTATGAAAAGTATAAAGCACAAAATGCATTTTATAACAAAAGACACTGAGAAAGGAAACTACTATTAGTGTGCAGCTTTCTAAGAGGTCTATCAATTATAATTTTTTTATTTTGTTGAGTGATCACCATCTCTGAGAGAAAACCTCTGTGACATTTTTATTGTGAATTTACTGTCATGAATAATCAGGCACGGGGAATGCTCTTGAGTTTACCTCCTGCCAGTTGTTTCCCAGCTGAATTCTGTATTGGCAGATAACAGTTGAGCTAGTTCCTGACACTTTGGTCCACCTTCTGTTGCTCAAGGGGCAAAAATCAAAAAAGAAGAGAGGCTATATGAGGACAGACTGGTACATGGCCAGCATAAAGGAGCTCTGAAGTAATCTCCACCCAGTATGTGTGGCTTCCAGTCCTTATATTAGACTGCTCCCCAAACTGTAACTGTCTTTGTATTTGCAACACCTCATGGCTTGCCCTTTTTGCTCATCCTAAAGCAGTAGTGCCAAGCTGCTTTGAATTTTGTCTGGGCAGATTCATATCTGGATTGAACCAAAGATTAAGAGAGTGGAAAATTGTTTAGAAAGTTCTTTCTTCTGCTGCTTCCTATACTGGGAACCACAGAATCATAGAATGGATTGAGTTGAAAGGGACCTTAGATATCATCTAGTTCCAGCCCCACCCTGCCATGGGCAGGGGCATCTCCCACTAGAACAGGCTGTTCACAGCCAGGCCTTGAACACTACCAGGGAAAGGCATCCACAACTTCCCTGGGCAGAACCTTCTCATCAACCAGCAGCCTCAAGTCATTCTCCACAAGTCTGCTCCCAATCATGTTATCCCCAAACCTATAATGAAAGCACAGATTGCCCTGTCCCAGGTGTAGGACCTTGCACTTGGCCTTGTTGAACCACAAAAGCCCATTTCTCCAGCTTGTCCAGCTCCTCCTTGATGATATTGCATCTTTCCGGTATGACAACTGTACCACTTGTCTTGGTGTGATCTGCAAACTTGCCAAGAGTGCACTCAATCTGGCTGTCAATATCATTGATGAAGATAGTAAATAGCACTGCTCTGAGTATGGGCCCCTGTGAGACACCAGTTGTCACAGATCTCCATCTGGATATCAAACCATTGACCACTACTTTCTGAATATGATCATTGTACCAATTTCTTATTCACTGAGTAGTACACCCATCAATTCCGCATCTCACCAATTAAGAAAGAAGGATGTTATGGAGGATCATGTCAAAGGATTTACAGAAGTCTAGATGGATTGCATCTGCTGGTTTTCCCATGTCCACTGATATGGTTACCCCATCATGGAAAGCCACTAGGCTGGTCATACAGGACTTGCACCTGGTGAAGCCGTGCTGGCTGCCACTAATCACATCCCCATTCTCAATGTGCTTTATCACAGCTTCTTGGAGAAACTGTTCTATGCTCTTCCCAGTCACAGAGGTGGGGTTGACAGGTCAGTAGTTCACCAGGTAATCTTTTCTACCCTTTTTTAAAATGGGCACAATGTTACCCTTCTTCCATTCACCAGAGTCTTCTCCTGACTGCATGACTTTTCAAATATCATGGAGAGTGTCTTGGCCACCACATCTGCCAATTCCCTCAGGACTCTGTAATGCATCTCATCAGGTTCCTTAGACTTATGTATGTTCAGGTTCCTAAGATGGTCACAAACTTGATCCTTCCCTACAGCGAGAGGGGTTTTATTCCCCCTGGTCACCTTCTTGTTGTCTATTGACCCTGTAGAAACCCTTCTTGCTAGTCTTCGTTTCCCTTGTGAAGTTCAGCTCTAGCTGAGTATTGGCCTTCCTGAATCCATCCCTATGCAGCCAGGCAGCATCCCTATGCTCTTCCCAGGTTCCTTATCTCTGCTTTTACTGCCTGTGCAGTTCTGTCTTGTAATGTATTGTTCTGATAGAAACAACAATGAAACCATCAAGAAATAATGCACCCAGCAGCTTTTTTCAATGTCTTTCCTGAGGACAGGGTTCAAGATAGGGTCTTTATTACCAGACTTTACCACCTGACTAGGCCATCTTTTTTCTCTCTTGAAGAGAATGCTAGCACTGATCAGCTAAAGAAACATGGTGCTCTTTTAACACCTGAAATTCCCTTGCAGAAGAGATCAGCATCCCTTTACACCCCTGCTGCCTAAAACAGGCATTTGGATAAACATACGCTACTAGAGAAGTTTAATTTATTGCTTCATTTTTACACAGATTTTTTTCTTCTCTGACTGTATTTGCAGACACTGCTGTATTTCAGATTCATAATCTGTAAAAAAAAAAATTGATTCTCTGACTTTTACACAACACATCGATCCTAAGTACTTGTGCTTCTGCAAGGCATATTCATTGAGTTGCCTTGGACAAGTAGCAGGTTCAAAGGTGACCTTAACCTCACCTTTTAGGTGTGCACATAAAGGCCACCCTCCAAAGCCCCTTGCCAGTACTGGATGTGAGGTGAAGGTCCTTCAACAAGCATGGGTACTATAAGCATTCTACCATACATCCCTTTGAGGGGAGCACATTGGAATTATTCCAAGAGACACTATAATGGATACAGATAAAATGCCTTCACATTTCCAGGGAGGCATTCTCTAGACTTCTCAAACACTTACCACAGTGCTTCCTGCATCTGTTATACAAAATACTTGCAAACATTCTACTGTGCTTAGGTAATCTCTTTGTCTCATGTTTCCTAAAATTAAAATGTTGATTGTTTTTTCCAGTCTGGAATCTGAAGAAAGATGCACAAAATTAATGCTTTTTTCACAAAACTAGGAATTCCTAACTGGGATGATTTGGAGAGAGGGGGCAGTTTTTCTTTGTGACATCGGGGCATTTTAAAAAAATAAAAACTACCCATTGAAAAATGTAAAGAGAAAGCACATGTTCAGGTGAGCAAGAAAAGGATAGACTTGTGGAATGACTTCTCTCATGTCGTGGGAATCATGCTTAGTTCCCAGTTTAGACTTGCATCTGAAACTTGGATTTTGGGAGCTGATCTAAAGGCAATTGCCTGCCTTCATTAGATGGTTTCAGCAGCTGCCAAAAAAAGGATTTGTGCTGTCAGTGTTTCAGGATGACTAAAACACAGGAAAGGCGGAGCAACTTCTTCAAGTACAAAAGCAAATTGCTCTTTTTTAATTTCTGCCTTTATTGAAAATAAAATGGCAAGTACTTACAATTACATCAATGTGTGTACATATATATAAAACATTTTATATATGCGCTTGTGTACATATATAGGTATATATAAAGTCAGACTGTGCAACTTCCAAGAAGAGCTAATGGGTAAACACCCAGCACTCCTCAACTGAAGATACTTTCACTGAAGAGAAATAGCAAAGAACCTTTCTAGCTTCAGAGCTGCTGCAAGTTACATGTAAGAATCCTTACTGTCCTGAGCACCCTCAGTTAAAGAGTGCAGTAACAGGTTACAGCTGCATGGGAGGTAGAAGTGTTTGATCAGGAAGGTGAAGAGGAAGGTTTTTATCATTTCTGGAAATGCTGACAGCACCAGAGAAGAGTATAGCACTGTTCCTAGAGGCTGAAAAGACAGAGCAGTAGGATGGTTGATCTTATAATTAAAGAGATGTAGCAGAGGGAGTCTTTCAATCATTCCCTTGTGGAAAAACTTGGCCTTTGTAAGATGTGGTTGCCAGGAACCAGGGCTCCATCAGTGTGAATCCTTACCCTTGACAGCGTGACTGAGCATTAGGACAGGCATAATTGAGTACTCATGGTATTAAAAGTGAAGAAAAAAAAAGAAATCATCTGGGATCTGATCTAAAGCACGTTTAAGTTAATGGATAAAAATGTCTCCGATTCCAATGAGATTTTGGTTTTACCATAGTTCTCTTAGACAAGATTATTTTTTTAATTCTTTAACTGTAGAATTTTCCATTTACAACAAAAGACAGATCAAGGAACTAAGCAGAGGTGAAGCAGTATACAGGTTACTTTTTTAGTCCAGAGATCCTAACACTAAAAAAACAGTTTGGTCTTCTAATGCTTGTGTTCATCCAGGCAATAAACTCACAGGGAAAACTGGTGAATCTTGTAACAGTGATCTCTTCAATTGATAAAAGAGCAATTAAGTGACTTATAAACACAGAATTCTTGTCAAGAGTAGAGAATCTCCCATGGACCAAAGGGTGGGGGAGCAGAAAAAGATTGTCAAGGTACACTTACAGTCAAAATGAGATATCAATAAGTAGACAGGAAGGTAAGAATAGAAAAATGTATTATTTTAGAATAGAAAACTGTATTATTTGAAAATGAAAAAAAAACCAGAAAGGAAATTCTACAAAAAGAAAAATGCATATGACATGCTTAGAGGAAAAGAAGGAAAAATGCCATGGAAAATTTGCCTCACATATAGTAAGGCTTTAAAGGACCAGAAAAAGAAAAGAAAACAATGCAGGCTGAAATAGCTGATCAACCCTATCATGACACCATTAAGGAGATTACAGAAGATGGGAACACTATTAGCAGGGAAAATTCCACTAGATGAGATGTTATGGATAAAATAAAGGCTTGATAATAACAAAGCAAAATCTGTGCTGGCAAATGAGAAGGTTGTAAGAGTTGTTATACTCAAAATTTCTTTTAGGCTCCTCTTAATTAAAGAAGACATTACCAAACTAGAAGTTCAGTGGTTTAAAGCTAAAGCTAAGTGGACACCTTGCTGTGCAGTGACATTGTATATTGCTTTGTCACAGAGATTAATTATTTGCATGATAATTTTTCTTCCTCAGAAACAAAGGACACAGGACTGAAACTTGAGTCAAGCCTGGTGGTATAACTTTCAGAAAAGAAGATCATTTTAGGGTCTATTCTAAGTGTTTTGAGATACATGGCTTGCAGTAGATATTATTTTCATCCACTCTTGACCTGTTGGTTTTTTAGCAGATCAGAGTTTCAGTACTCAGCTTACTCATTACTGAGAGGTGCAATAATGCATCTAGTTTCAAGAATGCAGAAAGTAATATTTCAGCAGGATTGCTGAGGTGAAATCACAACCTGGCACTACTTTACCCAGCTTGTTTGATACCTTTACGATTATGAAACAGTCAATTGACCTATCAACAAAAATTAATCTAGGTCTAAGCCTTCTGTAACACCTGTTTCTAAGAGCTATGAACCAGTTCTACAATAACTGTACCCATCAATTGGCCAGCATAACTATGACAAATGCAAATAGAATATTCCTCCACATCCATCTCTTTATCCATGCTTAAGAAGGGCAATTGTCATCAGGTCACTGTTACTGGGTGATTGCAGAAGATCTGCCTAATGCTACATTTTTTTTCATAAATTTTCTCGGTCTCTGAATGGAAAAATGGGATGACAGATAATATTTCACATATTGTCTTCAAGATTATTTTAGTATTTCTGTGAGATAAGAATTTCTTTACATAGCAAGAAGTAAACACGTGGCTGACTGCTGCTTTTACAAAATGAAAGGATATCTCTTGTAAAAGGCTACTAAGTCAGAATAGATGCCCAAAAGGAACTGACTACCAGGAGGCACAGAGTAATGTTAGGAGGTATTGAGTAAACATTCTTGTCATTTCTTTTGCAGTTCTATGTCTTGATCTCTTTGAAACTCACCTGTTTATAATCACTTTTTGGTTTTGACCAACGATTATAATCCTGTTCCAACACTTAGGATACCGGTAGTGTGTTAGAGCAGGCCAAATTTCTTGTCTTTCAACTAACCCTTATCTACTTGCCATTTTCAAAGAAACAAGAAGCCATAAATACTGCTGGACCTTGCAGTAACAAAGCAGGGCTTGTTAGTGATATGAAAGTTGGGGGCAGCCTTGTCAGCAGTGACCATAAGATGGTGAAGTTCAGGATCCTGTGTGGATGAAAGACAATAAACAGGTTTACAACCCTGGACTTCAGGAGAGATAACTTTAACCTACTCAAAAACCTACTTGTTGGAATCTCATGGATTTGGGCACTAAAAGGTAGGGAGAGGTCCAAGAGAGCTGGTTACCATTCAGTTACCACTTCCCTCAAGCTCAAGACTGATACAAGACTATATGGTATAGGAGTAAGAAAATACACCATCCAGTAGACATTATAGCTTCTTGTAACCTAAGTCACTCAGGAACTTGCCTTCCTAGAAGCTTTTCAAAAAGCAGTAACTGGGCCACTGTTCAATCTGCTCATTTATCTGCCTACTCATTCTTACATTAATCTGCATTTATTTTTGTGCTATGAATTGTGCTAAGCATGACTAGGTAGAAACACTATGGAATGTTCCTAATGGTCAAGACCTCAAAAAAAAAACCTGCAGTCACAACTGACACTAATTGATGCCCTTACTGGCAGCTTTAGCAAAGAGACTATGGCTTAGTCAAGTGTAGCTACTGATCTTAATTTCTGGAGAAAGTATCCTTGAGTCAATGTTGCTGTGTTTCAATAGAACCACATGGGCAGGCTTGTGCTGCCACTGCCTGTTTTACATCTCTACTTCCAGTATGTTCCTTTCTTGTACTTTTTAAAGAGCATTTATCTACTCCACTGAAAGTGAAAGTGTGGCCTAATCACATAAGTGGTACTGAAACAAGAAGAGAACAGGAGACCATAATATTTAGAAACATTAAATACTACTACTAAACATTACATACTCCAATAAGTAAGCAAACACTTTTCTGAAAATCAGAAGCCAAAGACTAGGTTAGTGTTGCACAAAAAGTCAGATATGACAGACAGGCATGGGAAATAAATTCCACTGGATGACGGGAATATACAAGTTAGGTTGCTGAAGTTTAATTTAGTAAAAAAAATCTGCAAATCCCTGGTATCCTCTAAGTCTCTAAAACTGTAATTTAAGTAGGAACAGTTCAGGCACAAGGATTTAAATTACGTTGTATATGTCTTTCAGCCACTAAGATGTCACCCACAGGAGATTGCACGTCACTGTCAGGAAGCTGCTTTAAAATCTAATCCAGAGCATCTTTATGGACATTTTCTCTAACTTCTGACTCCATGTAAAGATAAACATCTTAAAAAACATTAGAATCCTCCATTCTACATTAAATAGAACCCACTAAAATAAACCAGTTTCAGATACCTGGGAAAAAAACAGTCCAGGCTTTGCTAAGTTACAGTGAGATCAGATGTTACTTGAGATTTTCAAACATGTCAACACAGACTTTACATCTAACTAACAAGACCTGTGACATTCATCTCCTGAGCCTCTGGTGACATTCATTAGCTAAAGAGTGGATGCTGCTCTGGAGAAGCTTTGTGAGACAGTACAAAGGCCCACATCACCCTGAAAGGAGTGCATCATTCCAATATCCTGCAGACAACTCTGTGTTCCAAGGCCAACCTGAATTTCTGTTTAAAGCAACTGATAAAACATTTACTTAATATAATGCAAGATGTTATAATAAGTCTATTCTACTTCTCATTATCTAAAAATAGTTAGTGATGGAACCCAAATTATCTTAGATATGCAACGGATACCACAAGGAATTTTAAATAACTGCTTCTTCAGTCATCCTCTCTCTCTACTAGCCCTTTAGGCATCATTTTTATTAAGATATTTACCAAAAACTGCAAAGAATTTCCTCTATTAGGCAGCTTTCAACTACATTAAACTTCCATAGTTTAGCTTGTAACTTTTAACAATAAAGATGTTGCATCTCTAAATGATGTTTGTATTTAGCCTTCTCATGCTTTAGCACCTTAATTTGAGGGTTCCTTTTTCTTTTTATTTTTTTTCTCCTTTTCTTTAAACAACACTTGCTCCACCTAGTGGCACTTTCTCAAGGCAAAAAAAAATGTGAAAAGGCCATACAATGACAATGACAATAAAATGCAGCATGTAGGAACAGAAATCTCACATCAAAATCAGTAACGTTCCCATTCAGATAATTTAGCCTGTTTCATAGCTTTTCCTCTTAACAACTGCACAGAATGGAGTAAATAACATGACAATTCTTATCCTTACCACAAAATAAAGATAAATCACTATGGGGTAAAAATTCACTGCAGTTTTTTGTGCATCATCATTAGCAAATACATGAAGACAAATACTTCAGTTTTTAACTCTGCAAGGATTTATTGCAGCTATCTTTAAAAAATTGTTTAGCATCTTAAAATAATTTATTTAATCAACAAAGCGCCTTGCCTTGCTGACCCATACAGCTCTTATCTGCTGGTAGTTTCTATTTAGCTGGGTCTATTACTTCATAGCACTTTTCGAGATACATATTCTTA
The DNA here is from genome assembly GCA_033459285.1 of Clamator glandarius. Classification (NCBI taxonomy): domain Eukaryota; kingdom Metazoa; phylum Chordata; class Aves; order Cuculiformes; family Cuculidae; genus Clamator; species Clamator glandarius. The sequence goes on along the minus strand of JAUNZM010000523.1, from coordinate 718,871 downwards.
AACTAACTACACTGGCTGCATGATAAGAAAAACCTCTTCTGGCCCAGCTTTCTCAGAAAATCTCTTCTTAAGTGGCTGCCAGATCTGTAGATTTTTTTATAGTAATAACTGAAATGCTAATGACTGGAGATTATTATTTCAGGAAAATTTAATTTATTTTTTTGAAAGAAATTGTCTTCCATATTAGTTAAAAGATATGCCTTTTTCCCATGTGATAAAAGTAGTCATTCTTATAAAAAAATTGTCAAATGCTGAGGGCAGAGTCAGTATTTTTTCAATATTTTCTGCAACACCCCTCTCTGAAGAAACATAGGATTAGCATTAGCATGTCTATACTCTTCTCGGTCCATTGATTCTCTCATCTTCTCTGCTTCAAAAGCTGGAGACATATTACCTACAATTCTGAACTTGAAATCAGGCATCGCATGTTATGTATTTTGACAAATTAGATTTGTCATTAAATTTCTCAATATCTCCTTCCCCATTTCTAATTGAACAACTGTTGAAGCTAACTGCTATCAAGACAACCTCTAGATTTCCTAAAGTAAGTCAGGATACAAATTTACCTAACCAAAGCTTTAAAAAAAATGAGGAAAACTAATTATTCTAAGTAAAAATGGGATTTGCTTTAAGTCAGTTTCAAATAATGCCATTTTAATTTTACTTGTTCATAGGCTATATTAAGTGAAAATCAAAACAAACCAGTTGAATAAACAGACTATTGAGGAATGTATTTGTACACAATATACTGTTTTACAGATGTGATCACATCACTTCCTTATCACTCTCCATGCACGCAAAATGTATTTTTCACTGGGAATCAGTATCCTCACCTCACCAGGATGTAGGCAAGGACTTAAAGGGAAGTAGCAAGTGGAAGCAAGTCCACCAAAAGAGCAGAAAACTATACTCCTCCTTCCCACACCTCTTTATGTGCCTCTGTACAATAAATATGGGACTCTAGCCAAGTGGAAGGCCGACCAGAGGACATGGGTGCTGATCCATTTATACCAGAGGAGGGTCCAAGACCAGAATGACACCCTCCCTATACTACTACAACCACCACAAGGAACAAAAGATTATAGATGTAGGATATTCCCCTGCTGAAGGGAACAGAGGTTCCAATATGTCGAGTAGACCTTTTGAAGATCATTCTTTGCAGTAGATCTTCTATGTTCAAAATAAATTTTAAAAAATTTTTAAAGAAATTCAGAGGTTTTCTTTTTTGTGACTACAAAAGAATTTTCAGCACAGATGTAATTATCAGCAACAGTGTTGAATACCAACCGTTTCCAAGCAGTACATTCTGTCACCATTGGACACTAGGCAATCTGTTATTGGCATAGGTTTCATGAATATGTGTATCAACAGGTAATAACAACTAACAGAAGCAGAAAATAGTGCACTTGGGATTTACAATTAAAATAATAGCATTTATGTATGAAGTGCCATACCTTGTAGCACTGTTGACTGCAGACAGAATATTGATGTGCAAAGGAGTAGAGCCTTCAGAATAATTAGAGGTAGAAGCAGAGATAATTGGCTGAGTTACAACAGAAACAGAAGAAAAATCACTGTGAAGTGGAAACCAAGAATACAGACTAAAGATTTATTCAAAAAGAAGAGATCAAACCAAAATCCTCTTAAATATCCTCTGCAGAGAGATGTTTTAAAGCATATTTTAGCAGTTTTAGCTATATTAAATTGGAGAAAACTATTTTTACTTAACAGCCACAAAAGCTCACCAAACCCATACATAGCTATACACTTGTTCTTGATTAAAATTATGTGATGTGCTTTTCCTCACTTTTTTTACATTCAGAGCAAGAAATGTAAGAAACAGTGTACAAACTTCAATTTTTAGACAGAACCAAAAATATTTGCAAGAATGTAAGAACTCAAGATCCTTTCTAAAATTCTGTTTTAAAATGGTTCTCTTTCTACCATTGTAACAGTAAGACTTGCCACACTTTTCCTCTCATTATGAAGGACAGACTTAAAAAAAAATACATCACACAGTAGTGGTGTTGCTAATAGTTCCCACACTACTTTTTCCAGGAAGAGGCTCTAGGCTAGATTTCCCTTTAAAAGAGTTAAAATTTCAGGGTCAGAGACAGTAATCCTACCATTCATAGGACTAAATCATATTATTCTTAACTTGTCACAAATATTCCTCAGGCCATCAGTTTTTAAGGCACATTTATATCACAACAGTACTCTCAGAAAAGATCTCTTTAGATGACCTCCTGTGTCCTAAAAGGACAGGTTCAATTAAGTAAATTGTCTAAGCAGCAAAGGACATTACCCAGAACATCATGCTTGCTAGAACCCAGTTGTGATATTCCCATTTCCAAGACTTTGGATTAGAAGAATCTTTTCTTACTTTTACCCCTTCCCTGCAAAGGCAATGACTTGTTGGTATCAGAATTGTTAAAATAATTTCTTCTAGAACCAAAAGCAGCTGCTATCTTTAAAATCTTACTGATTTGGGGATCTAAGTGGTTTCTGAAGTAGACAATATACTGATAAGTGCCTGCAGCCCAGCAAGGCTTCACTTTGAAATGGAGCAGAAAGAATCACACCTGAGATAGTTTAACATGGCACTTACCAGGAAAAAGAACTTGAAAGAACTCTAAGAGCTTGAAAGAACTTTAAGAAATTGTAATAAGTCAAATTGCTTGAACAAACAAGGTCTCTACAGAACAACATATCAAAGCCTTTAGCCAAACTAACATTTTGGATAAAGCAAAATACATTCAAACTTGGGATAGAGTCACTCACAGTGTTAGAAACAATTTGTAAATAGTCGGGAAAAAATACAGAAAAAGATAAGGCAGTTAACTCCATTGTTGACAGTCACAAACTGCGCAGGATAATAGTTTCAAAAATATTCCTCCAGGAGATTAAATTTCAGGACCACAAGGGACCTTACAATAGTTATAATACCCTCACATTCAGAAACACAAGTCTAAAAAGTCTTACCCAGGCTTTGATTTTATGAGAGAGATTCCACAGACAGCAGAATTTCTGCTAAGGCTCTGTTTTGTTAGTGAGGAGCAGATCTCCTGAGATTCACAGAACAGACCCTTCCCATTAATGCTTCCCAAGACAGTAGGTATGCTTATCTGTGGCAAAACACACACGAGCCAAAACAGGTGGCTTTGTCATCCATCTTCAGGGTGAAGTGGCTTTTCTCCCTTTACATAAATTTTAGCAATAGGAACATAGATTTGTAATGTAATTCACTCTACTCAGATATGAGCATTAGAGCCTACTGTTCCCAGAAGTATCATCCCAAGTCACAGGCTACTGTAAAATCCTGGGAACAAAAACATAAGTCCTTGGCCATGCCATTTGTTTTAGTACAGAACAGTTCAAATATCTGCAACAGGGTAAGAGGGTCCTGTGTCCTCTTAATATTGATTTCAGTGCCAGTTAGGATATTAAAAGAACAGCACTTGCAACTGAACTTCACTGAGCTATTTCAGTGATGCAACAGTGTAATAAATTCAGCTCAATTTATTGCTTGCAGTTAACACTTGTTACTGACAAAAGCTCAGATTGTACTGCTCTACAAAGCTAGAGTCTATCTTTTCTACTACATATTTTTAATATGCAGGACAAAAAGCTTGAGCTCCAACAGAAATGACTGCAACAACAGCAGACAGAGTCTACTTTTGAATCAGCTTGATATTTGCTCAAGTCAGCTGTTTCAGATAACTGCTGTTTTGTTTTAGGCCACATGATTGGACTCACAATAAGCATTTACAGAGGAAGCCTCTGTTAGCTTTACATCATGTCCAGAGCAGATAAATGACAAGTCTTTCTGCATCAAATTTGCCAATGAAATATTTTCACAGTCTTTGGAATGACAAGGGAAAAATGGACGTGCCCATTCCCAACCAGTGTCTCCAATCATGTTCTCATCATTTCTAAGAGTTCAACAGTTTATTATCAAATATGCCAACTATGATTTTACTAGTCAGCAAAGCTTCAGAAAGGAAAATCAGTCTGGTAAGCTTGGCATTGTGAAGAGTGCTTCACCTTATGGAGCTATAACTATCACTACTATTCTTGCCAGTCTTTTCTAAAATGACTATGACAGATTTGATTCTTCATATGAAGCATAATACAATGTCAGATTGAGCATCTGGGTAGGCTAGAGCTTCAAATGCTTACAAGGTTTCATGAAATATTAAATCAGAAACTTATTTTCAATATACGCTATTTCTTTCCTATTGTAGTCAAAAATATAAAATCTTAAATAGATTTCAATTTAAAAATAAATATATATGTCTGCATGTAAGTGTTGTGTACGTATGTGTACACTCATTTATAACATATGAAGGAGGGAGTATTACATGTATCCATACATACCCAAGTGTGTGTGTTTGTGTACGTGTAACCTTTCCCAAACATATACACAGAAATCACTGAATGGTGTTGTTGCTGGGCTTTTTTTTTTAACTTCTGTGAGGATTCTGGATGCCCAGCACAGCAGTTACATAACTTTCTATAAATTATTCTCAGATTACATCCTGTCTGAAATCAAACACAGAATGGAATGGAATGGAATGGAATGGAATGGAATGGAATGGAATGGAATGGAATGGAATGGAATGGAATGGAATGGAATGGAAAAAATTAGATATGAGCTGGTAATGTGTACTTGCAGACCAGAGAGTCAGTCGTGTTCTGAGCTGCATCAAAGGGATTGTGCCTAGCATGTTGAGGCAGCTCATTCTTCCTCTCTGCTCTCAAGACCCTCATCTGCAGAGAGCCATGAAAATTATCAGAGGGCTGGAACATCTCTCCAAGGAATAAGGGCTGAGAGACTAGGATTGTTCAGCCTGGAGAAGTGCCTGGGAAGACCCTATTGCAGCTTTCGAATATGTAAAGGATGCTGTGGGAAAGATGGAGAAAAACTGTTTACCAAGGCCTGTGACAGGACAACAGGTGATGATTTAAATCTGAAAGAGGATAGAGTTAGAATTTTTTTTAATTTTTTTTTTTTTTTTTACAGTTATGCTTGTGAAACACTGGAACAAGTTGTTTGGAGAATTCACGAATGCCTCGTCACTAAAAGTGCTCAAGATTAGGCTGAAAGGAACTTTGAACAAGCTGACTGAGTGAAAGATGTCCCTGTCTGTGGCAAACTCGTTAGATTGGATGAAGTTTGAAGGTGCTTTCCAGCTGCGCTTCAAAAACAAACTTTCAAGAAAGAGTTTTGAAATTCAAAAACACTAACATAAATAATTTTCCGATCAATTGGAAGGGAGGATCCAGGGAACTACAGGCCTGTCTGTCTGACCTGAGTGCCAGGGAAAGTCACGGAACAGGTGATCTTGAGTGCTAACATGAAGCACATGCAAGAGAACCGGGTGATCAGGCCCAGTCAACACGGGTTCACAAAAGGCAGGTCTTGCCAAACTAACCTGATCGCTTTCTATGACAAAGTGACCCACCTACTGGATGAGGGAAAGGCTGTGGATGTATCTTTCTGGACCTCAGTAAAGCCTTTGATACAGTTTCTCACAGCATTCTGCTACAGAAACTGTCGGCCTCTGGCCTGGACAGGCGCACACTCTCCTGGGTGGAAAACTGGTTGGATGGCCGGGCCCAGAGAGTGGTGGGAAATGGTGTTAACTCCATCTGGAGGCCAGTTACAAGTAGAGTTCCCCAGGGCTCAGTGCTGGGTCCAGCCCTCTTCAATGTCTTTATCAATGACCTGGATGAAGGCATCAAGTGCTCCCTTAGCAAGTTTGCGGTTGACACTAAGCTGGGTGAAAGTGTGGATCTGATGGAGGGTTGGGAGGCTCTGCAGAGGGATCTGAACAGGCTGGACTGCTGGGCTGAGACCAGTGGCATGAGGTTTAACAAGGCCAAATGTCGGGTCCTGCACTTGGGGCACAACAACTCTAAGCAGAGGTACAAACTAGGAGAAGCCTGGCTAGAAAACTGCCAGGAGGAGGGGGGCCTGGGAGTGTTGGTTGACAGTGACTGAACATGAGCCAGCAGTGTGCCCAAGTGGCCAAGAAGGCCAATGGCATCCAAGCTTGTATCAGAAACGGTGTGACCAGCAGGTCCAGGGACGTTATTCTCCCTCTGTACTCAGCACTAGTGAGACCGCACCTTGAATCCTGTGTTCAGTTCTGGGCCCCTCACCACAAGAAGGATGTTGAGGCTCTGGAGCAAGTCCAGAGAAAAGCCACAAAGCTGGTCAAGGGGCTGGAAAATCAGCCTTATGAGGAGCAACTGAGAGAGCTGGGGTTGTTTAGCCTGGAGAAGAGGAGGCTGAGAGGAGACCTCATTGCTCTCTATAACTACCTGAAAGGAGGTTGTAGAGAGGAGGGTGCTTGCCTCTTCTCCCAAGTGACAGGGGACAGGACAAGAGGGAATGGCCTCAAGCTCCACCAGGGGAGTTTCAGACTGGACGTCAGGAAAAATATGTTCACAGAAAGGGTCATTGGGCACTGGAACAGGCTGCCCAGGGAGGTGGTTGATTCACCTTCCCTGTAGGTGTTTAAGGCACGCGTGTACGAGGTGTTAAGGGGCATGGTTTAGTGTTTAATGGGAGTGGTTGGACTTGATGATCCGGTGGGTCTCTTCCAACCTGATTATTCTATGATTCTATGAATTAGGGAAACTGCAAAAATCTCTACTATTACAAGTTTTCTATTCATTTTCCTCTTCTCTCCAATTTGAAATTTGTCAACTTAAAGAAAACAATTTAAGGTGTAACTCTGGCCCAAACAGGCCAGGGCTAATTTTGCCTGTGCCCAAAGCCAAAATAAATTTTGCCTAGATCTTCTAGGTCTGCAAAGACTCCTCCTCTTCCTTTAGGAAATGTATTTCTTTTCATTCCTTCAGGCCCAGAGGGACCTGCTCTCACAACTGGGAAGGCATCACATGATGCATTTGGAGGAGTGGCAGCCTGCAATTTCCGAGCTGGATTCAGCAGAAGCTACACAACAGATTCAGCCTGCCACAGGAAACACACATAGGTTACTTGAACAGGCTATTCTTAACATTTTTGTTGAGGATAGAGTTAATGAAAATGAAGAGAATGACCAAAGCTGTAGACAACTTCCTCTTCTACAAGGCAAAGCAGCACATCTTTATGCCAATGCCGCATCATGGAAGCCCTGTATGTATCATAAGAGCTAAGTAATGCATGATCCCACCATCAATAAACCTACACAAGGAGTCTGCAGGGAAAATAGAATCTGTATTGCACTCATAAAAAAAATCACTTCTGATAGGACTCTTGCACAGAGGTATAATCTTTTACCGAACATCTGCTAATCTTAGTCACATTTACCAAGGATGATCATCATATGCACCTCATAAATGTTTACATTACATATAGAAATGTGCCTATTCACATCTCATCAGTAGGTTGAAAAGTTTAAGCATAGCCAGTCCTGTAATTAAAAAGTACAGCAATCACCCTGCTTTTCATATTTGTTAGAAGATACATTCCAGATGGGCTCAAAATTAATGAAACACTAGTTAGTAAGTGTCCATCAATGAACCCTTCTAGACTATTTTTTTTATAATACCTCAGCCTTTTGCTGTATTCTTGCATCTTCCACTGAGCTACTGGGACCCATTTTCACTTCTGTACAAGCTGTCAATATCATCTTAAGACTTTTTTCTTTGGGCTGTGAATATTATTCACAGTTTCAGTTCAGTGCCATCTGCTATACAACTTAGAACTCCCAAACAAAAGTCATTTCCTTCAAAAAAAAACAATCATTTGGAGGCATAAAATCCCCTACTGCGTTAGTCTAATTTGGGAAACATCACACAACCACAAATTTCGTTTAATGTTTCTCCACTGCCTAATTTACTTACATCTTTCCTTCATTTTTATTAGTATTTTGAGCCAAAGCACACTAGATAGAACTGCTCTCTCTTTTCCTGCTGATTTGAAGGTTATAAAACATGAAGAAGAGACAGTATAATGACAACATGTTATATTTTCTGCACCATTGATACTCTGTTTTCAGAAGTCCATGAAGAATGTTCTTCTTTCTGGAAACTGTAGTCCGCATTTCTCCACTTTTTAAGGACAATGAAAGAGGTAAAGGTAAATTCTGGTGCTGAACTGGCAACTAGTTTGAAGAGAACTACTGAAGACAAGGCTAGATAAATTATTTTTCAGATCCTTTGAAACATTTCAAAAATACACTCAGGTTTGATTAATGTGAACGGAAATTAGTTGTTTTGGGAAATTTCCCTGAAGTTTTAAAAAGGTATTTCAGAGGCCTCTAAATATTCTAAATTGAAGAAATAAATTATAGTCACACCTTCAAAAATGCCTCCAAGACAGCTTTATCATGGCTCTGGGCTAAGATAACACTTAGCCTTGGGGAGCCAGAGGCTCAGCACTTGAGATATGTGTACTTTAGACAGTGGTAAAGATACATAAATTAAATCTAAGCAAGTGAGTTTGCACTAGAAACTGTGGGAACATTTTACAGAGAAGAAGGCCTGGATGCTGTGAGACTGATTGATACTGAGAAATTCTAACAAGGCCTTGAAACAGAGAGCCGAAAGATAAACAAAGGCCAGCTGAAAGAAATACAAGAGCTAATTCAGTGGGAACAAGTACCAACTGAAAGAAAAATACTTAAAGAGAACTATCAACATAGTTAATTTTAGTATAACTTGGTTTCTTAGCATGTGCAGTCGTTTAGCCAATAATATGTTAATAATAGCTTTATGGACAGTTACGTTTAACCAATAATACACTGTAGATACCCTTGTGGGCACCCAGTTATGTAACCAAAAATGGTTTATAAAGAAACAGCTAAGCTCAATAAACTGAACATTCTCTGATCATATTAATCTCTGCATTTGATTCCGTGATGCTCCCATCAACAAGAAACTTGTAGCAGTGATGGCACAGAGCTTCCTGTGATAATCAAAGCAAACCAGCCTATAAAGGTAAATAAGACTGTGAAAGAACTGATTCTAGTATCCAGGGTGTCTCAGCTAGCTTTTTTTTCCTTCTACATTCTGCACTGTAATTCATCTGCAGATAAACTGAGGACTTGGGAGCAATGTTCAGTTTTTGTTAATACCTAGTGTTGTATCTGTGTGCATATAGAGTTCTTGCCTGTTCTACAGTTCAACATGACAAACTACAATACTAGACCAGACTGTATTGCTGCTGAATTAGCATTGTTGCCAGTGTATGACACTTCAGGGTGGCCAAATATCCCAAGCACTCACTAAATTTCATTTTCTTATTTATGCAGGAAATCACTAAATAAAAAAATTAAAATAAAATTGGATTAAGCCTTGTTGAAAACATAGCTGGATTCCTGATTGTTTTGTCATTTTCTGACTGAAAGTACTCTGTACTGTTTGTACATTTTAAGAAAGGAACATCATAACCTGGTTATGAATTAACATGTTGTTTGAGGAGATACAACTGACTAAGATTACCTTGTCTACTTGAAAATAACCAGAACAGTGTTTATGGTCCAGCAAACATACTTCCAAAAAACCAACAGGACATATATTTGGACATAAAATACATAAAATTGCAATAGTGTAATGTACATCGGGCCTTTTGTTGTTTTTTTTAATAGGTACTATAGAGAAAGGAAACTTGACTAAAAAAGTCAATTAAATAAAATTCCAGGAGTCAATACATAGTAACTAAACCTCCAATAAGGTTAAACAGCTCTGTTTGAAATGATTGCTCTAGATTTCCCAAACTGTCATGATGTAGAAAAAACATTCTTCACTGGTTTTTGTCCTTTCTTTGTTTGGTTGATCAGGTTTTTTTTTTACACAACAACATTGCTACAACACAGAAGTAAGAGTTTTGTTCCTCATCTTGATCTGTGCCATGTTACATAAAGGTAAGTAAGTTTGAATAAGAATTGTAGAATTACAGAATCATAGAATGGTTTCAGCTGGAAAGGACCTTCAAGATCATCTGTTTCTATGCCTGCCTTCCAGGGGCAGAGACACACATGCTACTAGATTAGGTTGCTAAAAGCGCCATGCAACACCTTGAACACTTCCAGAGATGGGGCTGCCAAAACCTCTCCAGGAAACCTGTTCCATTGTCTCACCACCCTCACAGTGAAGAATGTATTCCTATTTTTTAACCTAAATCTAACTTCTTTCCATTTGAAACCATTACCTCTCATCATATCACTACACTCCCTGATCAGAAGTCTCTACACATCTCTCCTGTAGGCCCACTTCAGGGGCTGGAAGGCTGCTATAGGGTCCCCTGGAGCCTTCTCTTTTTTATTTTTCTAAATGCCAGAAAGTTAAACACGGCAAAGCAGAAATTGTCTGGGTTAGACATGCACACATAACAATACATTATAAAACCAGTTCTGAAAACAAAAAGCCATTTTATTTCAGCTAGATTAGCAGTAAAATGAAGATCCTTTTGACTAATTGTTCAATTTTTATCAGGAAATTTTAAGGCTTAAGAAAAGTAATTTTGTAGCAAACTAATGAATTTGACAGCTTAGCCTTCACAAGAAATATGACAAGAGTTTCCCTCTATCCTTTCCAAAGGAGGCAGAAGTACAAACAAGAAAACATTTTGTTGTCTGCCTTTTCTCTGCCTTTTCTGTTCAGGACATCTCTAGCATATAATCATGAAGAGGAAGAATAAAGATCTCAAATAGTATTGAAACATGACTTACCTGAAAGCACCACAAGAGTAGTTTCTATAGTCCTATTTTTTCTAAATTTTCTGTACGTACAAACATTGACACTCTTGGATTTTCTTTTCCTCTTTTTGCTAAAGATCCTGCTACATACCAAATTGTTCCACAGAGCATCCTCACTTTCACCCAATATTTTTATACTGATTGAATTATCTCTGTATATTCTAGCTTAATTTTTCCTGTTAAAAGTTTCAGTTTTCAATCTATAAAACAAGAGCATAGTGGACTACAGACCTGTTTCACTAACAAAATTTACCCAGGGCCCTTCCAGAAATTACTTCCAGAAATTTTCTGGACATACACATTTCACTGCTACTTCAGGCTTTCCAGCTTGGGTTTATCCTTTTTCTAGCTTGTTTTTTTCCCAGGAGATTCTTCCGAACTGTTCTGAAAGGAAACTTTGGGCTAATGACAGGGAAATAAAAATATAAACACTGAAATTTAGCACTAGCAACAACTGAAAGCTTGTGGAATCAGCAATAAAAGATAAAGAATTTAATTCCTAATTCATTGTTTAACTTGCAAAATCCTAGTCAGCAGCAAACCAAGAAAAATTGCAAGAAAATAAGCTTATATTGAATGTACATGGGTTACACAGACTGTTTCCTCACAATCTAGTTAGTGTACAGTAGACAATATGCCTATGTGTTACCCTAACTGAAATATGTACTCCTACTGGGCAGCAATGAAGGATGGTCACTGCTAGAGCTCGATTCTCTGTGACAGAGTCAAGATCCTACAGAAGGTTGTGGTCTGTACATTTTGTGTTAAAAGGAAGATGTGGGGGAAGGAATAATTTAAGAATTCTTATAACTTTCAACAGAAGAGGGGAAATCAAACATTGAGGGGATTAATCGCACTGACTTCAATCTGATGGATCGAAGACATTTTATTGAGTCAGTTGTTTCTTTATATACACTTTTTAGTTACATAACTGGGTGCCCATGAGGGTATTTATAGTGTATTATTGGCTAAAGGTAACTGTCCATAAAGCTATTACTAACATATTATTGGCTAAACAACCACACATGCTAAAAAAAACAAGTTACACTAAAATTAACTATGTTGATAGTTCTCGTCCATTGTTTTTCTTTCAGTTGGTACTTGTTCCCACTGAACTAGCTCTTGTATTCCTTTTGGTTGGCCTTTTTTTTATCAGAAGGCTGTCTTTTCTCCTCACTGAACTGGCCTTTGTTTATCTTTTAGTTCTCTGTTTCAAGGCCTTGTTAGAATTTCTAAGTATCAATCAGTCCCACAGCATCCAGGCCTTCTTCTCTGTAAAACGTTTCCACAAAAAATTCAGCATTCATGAACTAAAATTTCCAGAAAGTTTCCCTTCAGCAGTGAGTTTTACAAAAAGCTTCAGGACTTAACAATTCAGAATTTACCTTAAAGACTCTTGAGAAAGTGAATTGCTGCCTTATGCTCCTGAAATAAGTTGCAGGTTTTTTCTCTTGGGCAATTTCATAGACATCTATAGTCATTAACATCACTTTATCATTCATTTTTTTTCCCAGGCCAGTAATACACATCCTATGTTGATTCAGTAGTTCTTTCTTTTAATGTCATGAATAAATTTTATTCTCTGAAGAGAAATACTTCTTGTTCAACATTGTGATGTTCATATTAAATAAAGACACAGCAGAAGGTAATAGAGAAACAATGAAGCTGCATGTTACAATCAACAACAAAACAAATTTTCTTTGATGACTGCGGTTGAAAACAATTTTCCCATAACACATTAACCTTTGTCAGGTTCAGATGAAACTTCATAAAAATGCATCTTACTTTCAGCCACAATGCCAGGAAGAAACATGGGATGCTTCAGCAATGCAAGTTGTCAATTTAAAGCAATAAACAGTATTATTACCTATAATTCTTCCCTGGAATATATGATGTTCTCATATTTAGCATCTGAAAGCCACTTCATAAAGCAAATATGCTAAAGTTAATTTATCTGAAATGGAGTAAGTGTTAATCTTTTAATCTCTTTATAAATAAAGAAGCTATAATATAAAAATAAAATAAAACAGCATCCTGACCTCTCCAGTTCCCTGCTTTTGTTCTACACTAGCATCCACAGGACTTATATGGTTTGGGCTTACTGGCATATATTTGGGCAAACTTTTTTTATCTTCAGAAGACTGCATAAATTAATTTATTGGTGCTTTCTGGTGTAATATTTTTCCAGTTACAGCTTTATTTTAAGTTTCACAAATGCATAAAGTTTGAAAGATAACTTTTTTTAACTGCATATTGGTATCCTTTCATTAACAAAAAAAAAGAAAATGAAAAAGCACAATAAACATGCCAAAATTGTCTCAACAGTAATTCACTTTTTTTCAAGAGACTAAAACGTTCCTTGGTACAGGTCTTACGACACTGCATGAGATAATTTTCAATGAAGGATTGTATGATCTTCCACATACTTCTTCAGACCCTGAAAGTTTGAACCTCAGTTCCAGCACACGACATTCAGATTTGTCTTTTCTTTCAGCAAGATCTTCTTTAATTTTTTGCAACTCAGATATCCTACTTTCTAAATTATTAGTTTCTTACCAAACATTGTTTCTATCTCTCTTTTGATTTTCATGCTGGAACTGATGCTACCCCTTGAATGTCAAGCAGGAATAAGGCACTAACCAAGTCACATAAACACATCAGATTTTGCAAGCGGTTTTTAAACCATCTAGCGAAAATAAAGGAAAGCATGCAAGACCCAAGACAGAAACAAGATTTAAGAAACCACACATACAGTCTCTACTTATTCAAAGGGACAAGGAACTGACAAGACAGGGAAAGATTTCCTTGAATGAAAGATGACAATTAACCTTTTTTGGCACCTCATAAAATATATCACAGAAGATATAGGGATTCCCTGCATGATAAAAGTGACTTTGTCCTTACCATCAACATTTTCTACTTTTCTGTTAAAATTTCTTCTTTGTACTTAGCCAATAAAGAGGGCAAACTTTTTGATCATTTGTTTACTTCTTTGTTTGCTTGATTGCTTTGCAAAAGCCCAAATAATCCCACAGAATTAAGTCTGCTTACACAATTGAAATAGTTTAAGGGCAACTGAAATAACATTATCTGTCAATTAACAACATAATGTCAGCTTAACCTTGTTATTTACTCTATGAAGGCTGTTCCCTACCTGTTGGTTTACAATAAATTATTTGAAAGTCTTTACTCTGCGCTGTGCATTCTCACCTCTAATACACTGTTATTACACCAGCATTCAAAAACACACAACATAAAAGCATTACAGAATCTACATTTGTTTAACAATTCAACAAAAACGTGTGAGTGTTCTTGTTTATAAATATATGACTCATACACCTCACAATTATTAAGTATTTGTTATAATACAAATCCACTATATCAAAATATATCTGTAAGCCACACTCAGAAAATACTGCAAGTCTAAATCACAGGAATGGTATCATAAACAGTACCACATTAAATCAGATAGTGAACTGTACACCATGTAAGTTATACTTTATATCAGCTCTGATTTTGAAATAAATACATTTTCTTTTTTTAAAATGAAACAACGTTTTTTAATAGAAGAAGAATTTAAATACAAGAAAAATTGATCCCTATTACTTAGTTCTGTCATAGTATCTTAATTTCTCACTGGCCTCATACTTGCATTTTCCACTTCATGTTTTCATTATACTAATAAATCCTACTAAGTGAAATGTTCTTAAGGTAAATTCAGCACAAGCACTAAAATCTACTTTCAGAGTTATCTGTAAGCTACTACAAAGCACTGGGCCATGGTTTCCTTTCATTTAAGTTGGTTACAAAACCAAACAAATATAAATATAAGAACTAAATAAAAAATACCTCCCTTCTTAGTCCTATGACTTGCATGCAGTGGCATACAAACTCTGCAGTTCACATATAAATACACTAACAATGGCAATGTAACAACATGGCTTAGCTGCTATGCTAATTAAAAGCTGTAAACATTCTGCTCCTTTTGCTTTTAACATTGCAGCAGATTTTGCATAGTATGTATATTGTGCCAGCATCAGGCTGCCAGACAAAAGGAAGGAGAAAACCTCCACAGCTCCAACATTAGAACCAATCCAGACCTTGACAGTAACATATGGCAGAGACAAGCACAAGTGCTGGAAACTAACCCTAACAAAGGGGCTTTGAATCATATGGATGATAAATGAAAAGGGCAAGTTGCTTTTCTACTTTATTGTAGCTTCCTGGCTGAAGATTTCAAGACAAGCAAAGTGTGTGAGTGTCTAGGTTTTACCACATTTAAACATGCTTACCTGTTATTCAAAACAGGCAGTTCTATAAGCTGAACTAAGAACCCACAGCACAGCAATAAAAGATAAGAATTAAGCGCACATTATTAAATGCTCTTAAAGATATTAAGATAATATCTGGAGACAAAATGTCACATTTTTAACAGTAAAGCAGAGGTGTCTGCACAATAAATGTCTGAAGTCTCACAAAAAACCTCTCAGTTTTCCACCTGCAAATATTCTGCAGTAGCTGCTGTTTGTACAAATCCAGGGCTGTTTAGACAAGACAAATTCTAAGTCTCTCTTCTTATTAGTAGGAGACATTTTTCCAGAAAGCACTCTACCAAGGCTGAGCAGGCCTGTCTTAAGTATAACTCTGTACAGCAATTTGTTCAAAATGGACCCAGCTATATGAAAAATAAATTCTGAGAAAAGACAATTTTACCTAGTTAAGATACTCTGAACTAACATTTGGCACATGCAGTGCATTGAGAGATGAATATTTAACTGCAAATATAAGTTTGCAGCCCTTGCTTCAGTAATTAGGAATATTTCTTAAAGTTTAGGAAATAAACACTGGACCACACACAAATGAAGGCAAGGCAAACTGCATCAAACATCATAGTGTAATGAGATGTAGACAGGCAGAACCAGTTTCACAGGTGCGGTGCACAGCTCCACATGTGTGTATTAGAGATGGCTTGAGGGTCTCCAGCCTACAAGGAGTATTTTAACGGTGGCTGAAATAGGAGAAGCTTTATTTTGGTGAAAGCAGAAGGACAGATGAACCCTCAGATCTTTCCTAACTATTTTTGTTAACCATAAACTCAAAATCATTAGGACAAGCATAAGGGTTCTTCCTAAACATCATAATCATGCCACCCAGCATCCAGTTGTTGTACATCTATGATAGAAGCAACTATCAATTAATATAAATTAATCGGTGATTTATATAAATAAATATAAACAATAAATTAACATAACCCATTTTAATAAATTAATACAAATAAATATAAACTATTAAACAATTAATATAAACAGGTCATCTGAAGAGAATACGAACTCATCTGTCAACTGACAAAAAAGAGTTACAGAAAACTGCAGTGGCTGCAAAATAAAAGTAAAAGCCTTCAACCTTTGGACTTAAAGCAAAAATAGCTTTATTCTTCATTAGAAGAAAGCCTGGTTGCAATGTACAGTAAAGCATTCTCTGTACATGCACAGACATTGCAGATGACCAAAAATTACTGCCTGTTGCCAAAAGGGCAGAGACGAAGGAGGTGAGAAAAGAGGTGTGTTCGCATATAGAAAGGAGAGAACAATGGGAAAAAAATCAGATGTTTAGCACAGCGTTAACATGAGGACGGAGCAAGTCAATGTTATAAACCTGTATTACAGGAAACTGAAAAAAAAGAGGAACACAAATGTGAGGTTACAATAATGGATTTGCCTGCATTAACTGAGTTCTCTGTTATACATAACCGATGTTTAAATGTGGTATCTTCAAAGAAAAAACTCCATTTCCTTTTTGGTAACAATTACCAGAAAAATAATGAAAATAATCTTAACAAAACACTTGATTATCTTGTTCTAAAATGCATTGCTATAGCAAACTGATGGATTTCTGAGAAGCAGAAAAGTGTACTAGCTGTCCTTTTAAGCTGGAAAGGAAAAAATAATCTAATATGTGACAGACTAACGAAATTCATTCTGGATTAGTGAGAGTCCATAAAATTAACATTTCTAAATAGCATTTGTATTTATCATTGTACTGGATCTGACCATAATGAAATTAACTTTCTACACAGCAACCCTTAGGGAGCTCTGCTTCTGTGGCTAGAACAGTGCTAATAACACATCCATGTCCTGGCTGTTGCTGAACAGTCCATGCTTGCACAGCATTAATGCTTTTTCTCTTCTCCCTTCTCCCCCTCTGAATAGGCTGGGTGTGCAAAAGGGGCTAGGAGGACATATAGCCTAGACAGCTGACCTGAACTAACTGAAGAATTATCTCATTGTGCTTGGCAATAAAAGCTCAAGGAAGTGAGGAAGATGAGACATTTGTGGTTCTTCCTTCCCTAGCAACTATTGCCTTTTTTCAGGCCCTGATTCCCAGGGAGTGGCATCTGCCAATGATGCACGAATTCCCCATCTTGTTTCCCTTACAGATGCAGCTTTCACTTTTCTTTTTAAATCATCATTATTTCTATCTGTGTGTATTCTAGTATTCTTTATATTTTCTTCCTGTGCTTTAGGAGTGAGAGGGAAGTTTGGTAGGTGTTTGCTGGCTAAGGTCAACTCACAACACTTATTCTATAATTTAACATGACTTCTTTTGCACTGCTCATTTACTTTAATATCTTGTTGCTGTTATTTACTTTCTCTGATTAAATATTCTCTGGAAAATCTTGAAGACAGGTTTTTCCCTTCCTTTTTAGTTCCCTGGGCAAAAGTTTTTCTCAAAATTTAAAAATACATGATCATTCCATGAGACAAACGAAATTACTACATATATCTTTGCCCACACACACACACACACACACACACAAAAATCCACTTGAACAGAATTACAAGAAGTTTTATTTTGACATTTTTTCTGTTTTGAGAATGGAAGAAAGTATATGTTTAAGGTTGTTTTAGAAACATTTTAAATCATCCTTACAGGCTCTTTACAGCATTATAAACAAGCACAAGGACTTACTGTTGACCATAATTAAAACCTTGTTAGCAATGTCATCTGGTTTTAAAGTGGAATGTTTCATGAAGAGAACATACTAAACATGAACAATTTTTTAAAAGTGTTTTAGAGTATTTTATTTTTCATAAAACTTTTCCTTAAGCAAAAAGAGCTCCTTCAAAATGGAAAAAGTTATTTTGCTTCATTGTAAATGAATGGATGAAGCACTTGTGGAAAGCTGAAATCAAGAAGACAGAGACTAGCACAAGTTCTGTAAGGTAAGGACTTGTTTAAAATGAGAGTCAAGTGGCTTCTTTTTAATCATTTCCAACTTGATGAGTAGAATCCAGATTCATCAGCAAGCAACAGCATGATGATAAGCAAACAGTGCAGGAGAGCCATAAGAAAACACATTTTTCTAGATGCCTGGCAAAACATTAATGTTGCTGCAGGCAGCAATGCAGAAACATATGTGTCATTTAACATGTTAGTTTAGTCACCAATGCAAAAAAAAAAAAAATTGTTATTCAAGTTATTCACACAGAATAAAGCTCCTAAACCCAATGCAAATAGCTTGAAGGGAGAGCAACGACATATCTTACCAGAGAAAATAAGAATGGTTTAAGAATGAAAAATGTTGCTCCCAGTACACATTAGACAATTACATATAATGACAGGAAAATAAATCTGTTTAAGGCCAACCTTCATACAATATCAAAAAAACTACTCACTGAACAAAAAGATAAGCAGAGAGAAGGAAGTTTCTAATTGGCAGAATATAAGGCTTGAAAACAGCATTTGAGAGCACTGATAATATGTCAAACTTAGGAAAAGGGTAAGGAAAAGATCTTCTGTAATTTTCAGCTGGAACATTCCAGTTTGTAGAAGAGCATTATAAGCATTAGTCAAGAGCAAAGTAGGACTGAACTTCCAGTCCTATGTGTCAAAACATAAGACTGCCTGCAACATAAAAACTTTAACGGTCTTCTGAAAGTAACAAATATGTCAAAGTGAGTAGCACTTCACTCAATTTTGAAATAAAATAAAAATAAATATTTTACTTTTGAAATTTTCCTATGTAATTACAAATAAATATGGTTGTTCATTAGCTGAATATTGAAGTTATTGTCAGTTAAATTCTATGCACCTGGCACTGGATAGAACACTGCCTCAGTTATTTTAGAAAATTAACTTGTAATAAAAAAGAAGCCTGCACTAAGAAAATATACTACAGTGTGAATAGGAGATGCTTTAAATCGTATCATAGTGATAGTTTCAGCTGAAAGGAAAAACATGTCATTGTAGTAATAAGGAGCACAATAGATAAACATTAAAAGAATTAACCTGAAAATATTTCTCAAAGACTGAAGTATGAGAAAGAACATTAAAAACATAAATTTTATGTCTGTTGAATTGTGTCCATGCAATAAGATGTTATAGTATTTCATATTCTACTTGGCCAAGGAAAAAATGCATCCTCTGGTTTTGAAAAAAGCTGTACACATCAGAAGGCAAACTGATGAAGCAATTTTTATTATAAGATATATTGGTCTTCCTGCAACAACAACAATGTTATTAACAAATATGTATAGTAATATATTAGAAAAATATAATCATATAATATTAAAAAATGGGGCAATTTCATGAGCATTTTGAATGCAATTTGTAAAATGTTAAAGATGTCACAACAGGCAAATCTTTCACAACAGTCTATGAGCAGTTAATTTATTCAACACTCGGTTAAGACCAAGAAATGGAGTCTAGAAATACAATGAAGAATACGGACGATCAAGTTCAAACTTCATCAACACATTCTCTTAATGTCTTGTAAGTTTCAGATACTATCTTAGAGGATATTAAAAAAAAATGTTCATTTGGTTTTAACACCAGTGCTGGTTTACAAAAACACAGAAAAGAAAACAATTTCAATACTTAGCCAAAGTTGAAAGCAGGAAAATAGCAACTGCTGACTTCATATTAATAGGGCATTTTCTTCTGCTGCTATACACACATCTAATTCTCTGGCTGCTTTCTTTTGATATCTGCAGAACATTTCACCAAATGTATTGTTACATAGTGTATATATTAGTAACATGAAATGATGATTTCTTTTGTCAGGAAGAACTCATTGCAAACATTACAAAATGGCAAGAAAAAATAATGAATTTCTAAAATAGTTACAATAAGCTGAAAACATCTGTGAACTTAGCAGAAACTAAAAATAGATCTGGTCTAAAAGCTATAGTTGAAGCAAAGAATATTTTAAACTAAATATTTTAAAACAAACAAGAAAACTAAGATGATAACCTTGTGAAATTTATATACCGATGACATAAATCAGGCTATATCCTATAATGCTACATTAATAACCACACCATAATCCCCTATCTTTTTACCATCATGCTATAATTTCTACAAAACCTTTGACATAACTGGTGTGAGGAGAAGGGAGAATAGGGGCTTTCTCACATTTTTTTAAAGTCTCAGCTTTGAAGTTATATCAGCAAGCTTCAAAACCTCATGGAAAAAAAAGTCACCAGAACTAGTACTTCCAGTATTCTAATAACAGGCAGCTTCAACAGTAGGAGGCATTCTGCAGAAGCAAGAAGACATAGACAACTACCATTTGTTTGTCAGTGAGGTTTGTAATACAGTTTGGTGGAAATCAGTCACAGGGTACTTAGAGCAGAAGTTACTGTCACTACGAACCAAGAAGGAATCCAAAGTCTGCAGAATACTCATATCTTATGTATCTAAAGACATTATCCCATAGATCTGAAGGAGACAGTAGCAGCAAATGTGCAAGCTAGAGGGAAAGTGGAATATCTATCCAGCTTCAGTATGTTCTCAATTATCTGATCAATTGCATGCAATGTCACAATGATACTGTGAATTTACACTTAATTTTTAATTTTGTCATTTTATATAAAAATTCTGGGGGAAAAGAAAAGCCTATTTATCAACCTAAGCAGTGCATTTGACAGTCTCTTTTACAGTGATGGATGTTCCATTTAGATACCTTAAACTTATTTATGTTGCCAAATAGTCCCTTTCAATCAATTTCATTGCTATAGTGTACTCACTGCTGCAGTCCTCTTCCTTCAATAGTTCCACCACAAAAGCTTGAATAAAAAAAAACATGCAGACATAAAAGTAATGCTATTTTATTTAACTAAACTAATCTGGACAGGGATTAAAATGCAGAGAAGTGTCTATCCTAAGGCTTGTTAATGCAGAGTAAATTAATATATATGACTGTATGTAATTTCCTGAAAATTTATACTATAACTTCAGAAGTCAAAGTAAAGATCTTTGGAACCCTTCTCCATTGGAAAAGAGCCATTGATTTCTGAGTCATATGGAATCAGAGTAATCACCCCAATGCCAGACAGCTTTCCTTCTGATAAGTCTTTCTGCATCTAGTGTCTGACAAGACTTTGAATTAAATTGCTAGATATTACAGTAGTCTTCAGCTGCAGTAATACTGGACAGGAAAGTCTCTGTGATGTGCAGTGTACTTATTAAACATGATTCCTAATAGTTTGATCAAAGCCTCTCTCAAGAGGCTGTGGATTAAGGAATTAATTTACAACACATATTTGTATATCTCTAGGTCCTAATACCAACCCTAAGCATAAAGCAAATTGTAATAGACCTAGTATGTGTGCTGGGCAAGGAACTTTCAACAACTCCATGCCAGACATTTTTTCTCTAGCCAGGCAAGGAAAAGACATGAAATGCCAAAGAACTGAAGTGCCAGCAACCTACTCCCCCCAGTCTGCACTACCACTAGTGCACATTGCAGAGCTTCAGCAAGCAGGATAAGACAAGATTTTAGGATTACTGGGTGGACAGGAGCTCTATTTTGTGGATATGGGCAGGTGACTATGGATAGGTAGCCAGCCTTCTACAGCAAGGAGGAGATAGAGCAAGACAGAGAGTGGAATTGAGGAAAGGGGGCCAGAGCCTGCTACCTGGCTTCAATACTTGGCGTTAGTTTTCAGCTCCAACTCCTTGAGCCTCTCTTCTTTGCCCATGCCAATTGCACTGCCTACATAAGTCATATTTAGAAATTTCTGAACCAGATCAGAAAGCAAGTTTCCCCTGCACTCAGCTATTGTTTCCTCAATGCTCCTCCGTCAGGCTGAAGACAGGAGAGCAGCCGATTTTCTTGTCACCACAGAACTGATACATGCACATCTTTTCTCTTACTGCTTGCCCTTACAGTCAGCCTCTGTGCTACCCCGTGCCTCCTACAAACCTGGAGCAGGCTACATACAACCGAGCTGGAAACAGACCTGTGCTCACTGTGCACAGATGCACTCCTCACTGTGCATCTGTGTGAGTGGCATGGATACAGTAGTAAATCTCCTATTCACATAATAAAGAACAGAAGAACTCCACTAAGCCATTGGAACTAACTACCAACAGGTATAGTTGCCATACTTTGTATGTACAAGTACAGCCTGTTGTAAAATTAAACTGGAAATGTTTTTCCCATAAAGATGGGACCACAGCAATTTTGGACAAATTTCCTTCCCGATGCCCAGACTGTATGACTTCTTAATATAAAGATTATTGAAAGACAGTAGGCTAATACATATCTTTTATTGACATAAAGAAGAAGTAGCAGCTAAGTCTATCTAAAACCCAAAAAGCAAATCTCATACTAGTTTGGAGGCATGTGTTCTTATATGGAACATTAGAAAATGCTAACTTAAAAATTTTTATGCTGAATGTAGAGTTTAAGCTACTACACAACATCCCACCATTCATCCATTGATATCATTAAGTTTCAGCTTGTCCTCCATCTGCTCAGCATGTAAGTCCCAACATGTAAATTCTGAGTGGATCCTTCTCTCCTTCACTTCTACTTCCTTGATCATATTTGAATCCTCTGGGTGCTGCTGCTCCCTGTCCAGCACAGGTGAGTAAATGGAAGACACTGACTGCTGGTTGTCATTGGCCTCAGCCTCTGAGATCTGGTCAGCTGAGGTGTGATCTGCTTTTTGTTCAGCTCCAGCGCAGACTTGCAGACGGGCCCTTGATGGTCTGATAGGTCACTGTCGACTGTGAGTGCCACAGTTCATTGTGCTACTGTTTTCTGGCCAGCAGGATCCCTTGGTATTCCTCCAGCTGCCAGATCAAGTCGGGGTTGGGCTTGGTGATGATGTGACTACGTCATGTAGTCATAAGCCCTGTCCAGGTTCCAGCCATACATCTTCATGGCATAGGCAATCACAGTGGATGCCAAGCAGCTCACTCCTATTATGCAGTGCATCAGGGATTTAGAACCATTTTCTTCACCTTTCTTCATCATACACTTGAATATTCTGGTATTTGAAAAACTCAAGGAAGAAGTTAGCTGTTTCTCAAGTCACTTTCAAAATACACCACAGCCCTCTGTTCTGCAGGTCTTCCAGACTGGAGGCGTTCCAAGCCCAAAAATGCGTGATCTAATATATGTGTTGAGCTGTCTATCTGCCCATTGATCACTATCATTTCAGTGTAAATCAACTCCTTGAATTCCTGCAGTCTGCACATCTGCCTCTCCAGTTCAGTGTGTATCTCTTCTGACGTGATATTCTCCAAATCTTTCTGCATCATGATCTCAAATAACTTGGTCTTAATTAGCTGTTCCATGTGTTCCCACTCATTTGAGACTTGTGTGAAAAGGACAAGTGGTTTGGGCATTAGGACTGGACATCTTGCATGACATTCCACTGACTGACTGAGGACTGGTTGGAGTGGATATGGCTCTCATAGTGACTGACCTACATGAGGAAGAGGCTCCTTGCGTAGTAACTGTTACACTATGACACCCCACAAGCCTTATGCAAACTCTGTGGAGCAGACCACATTGCCCACACAGACACCGGCTTGGATATATGAACTCTGTTACGTTTTGAACTGCTGAGCCCTCCATCCCTGACCAAGTGAATCAAGGTGTCAGTCCACAGTGGCAGCACAAAGCCCATGGCACAGGTACTACTGTCAATGGAAGAGAAATCCATCCCTAGGACAATGCTGTCTTTGGTATCTTGTCTGCCATTGGTGGACACTACCGCCACAGTACTTTCCAGTCTTACAGCCAGTCTGACGTGGTCTTCTGGGCAGAGCAGTATGAACGCAGCCTGCATATACTGCCGGAGATCCCCTGGATGCTTGTTGCACGTGTGACTGAACCAGGGAGGATCAGTCCTCACAGGACAAACCTTTCACAGTGAGGAATCTTTTGCTGATGAGCTGGGTGGTGATGCCCTGGGCGGTGACAGTATTGTCAGAGAAGCAGGAATTATTGCTGCAGGAGGTTGAGGAGGTACTTATCACTGTATACAAGTTTCTGAAAGGAGGTTTTAGAGACATGGGTGTTGGTCTCTTTTCCCAAGTAATTAGTAATAGGATGAGAGGAAATGGCCTCAAGTTGCACCAGGGGAGGTTTAGATTAGACTTTAGTAAAATTTTCTTCATCAAAAGGGTTATTGGGCACTGGAACAGTCTGCCCAGGGAAATGGTTTAGTCACCATTCTTGGATGTATTTAAAAGATGGGTAGATGAGGAGTACAGGGATATGGTTTAAAAGTGGACAGGAATGGTTGGTCTCAATTATCTAAAGGGTCTTTTCCAACAAAATGAGTCTATGGTTCTCCTATGCCTAGAACAGATGGCATTTTGCCACAGGTGTTGCTGTATCTAGGCATAGGCTTCCAGGGTGCTCCTTTTGGTCAGAATGAAGACAAAACATTTACCCAGGGAGATGTTTAACAAGTAGTTTTATCTCAGGTTGTGTTTTTGAAATATAGATTATGTTGCTACACTCTTTTATCATAAATTCAGCTGTATTTTAAAGCTATATAATAAACAATGTCATGCCAGAAAGGTAAAAGAAGGAAGAAAAATAGCTGATAAAGGTGTTTGATAAGGGTTAAACTTGACTGAAACAACCCGTTACCTTCAAAATACACTAGCTCATCTAGCTTTCATTAAACTGTTGCTTTGGTACCATTTTTGTTTGGTTTGATTTCGATAAAATTTACCACTGTTAGTAGATTCAAAAAAGAAAAGTTGTGCTTATATTCAGAAAGACTTACATGAGAAATGAAGCTGGAGATCTAGAAATTTCTAAACAGAAATTTAACCACTTGGCCAGATAAATTACAAGGAGGAATGTGCATAACTCACACCTAAATTCCAGCACATCTTTTAAATTAAAAAACCTTTTGAGGTATTCCAGTATGGACTGAGAACTCTGATTTTGGAAGAACATATCTGTTTATGTATTGCAACATTGACAAGAGTAGCAGGTCATAGGTTCAACAGCCCTCCAACATCCCAGGAAATGTCTCTTCTCTTTTATCAGAATAGAGTGAACCATTTTCCCCATTTGCCTGAGGAAATTATATCCAAAGAGACTGAAAAAGGAAATGCTTTCAACTACAGTTTCTAGAAGTCGCAATACATTTTGAAATTAAAAGGTAGACTTGAGTAAAGATGTAAATTTCTGATACTCTCCAAAACTCCTCTGTCATGTGTCCTGCAGCAATTATTTCTCTAACACTTACAGTCACCTAAAATAACATCTGCCCACAAAACAATTTGAAACTTTGAAGGCTCAGATCCATTTAACATGCCAATATAAATTAAATCCTTTCCAAAATACTGAAGTGTACAGTCATGCTATCCAAACAATAGAAGGCTCATGCATTTTGCTCAGAAACACCAAGAGAAACACCTGAGTTTTGTAACCTTTTTGGACTTTTCACTCTCCCTTAGCCTCAGGCTTCCCCCTCCAATCACATCCTTTGTCCTGCAAGTATCTCATATTGCTTTGTAGAGATTTAGAAAATAAAACACCAGGAAAATGCAATAAAACTGGAAGATCTTAACAAAGTAACCCTTGGACTTTGGATGGCAGTAACATATTGAACCATAATTTGAAAGTGCATATATATATATATATCAGTGTTTCCCTCAGCATCAGTGTGCCTTTGATGCTGTAGTCAAAACTAAAGTCTTAATTTTATCAAACAAAAATGTTGAGGACACTAGAATATTCACCAGTTTTCATCACATATAATCTACAAATTTAGTTCTGATTAAATTTGAAGTTTTGATGGAAAACTTCTCCAGAATTTTTTATCTGCCTTCAAAACAAGTATAGGAACAATCACCTAATTCTATTCAGAATTATTATTGTTCAGCCAGTGATTAGACTGCCTTAGGTTTTCTCATATTTTTATGTCTATGAGCTTTAAATAGGCCATAAAGTGTTTATTGTGAGCTTTTGAGGAAAGGAAGTAAAACGATCAGTCAGATATGAAAATCCTCAAAATTAGGAAATAGACAGACAAAGAACAATTCCCAGAAGACTGCATGCAAAATGCAATCTTAAGTACCACAGCTGTAGCTGACATTTTGTTTTCCAGAGTTCATTCCTATTCCTATATTACAGAGGTGCCAATTACAATTGCCATTCTGATAGCTCACAGCGACACTTCCCATGCATATCTGCTGCATAGATTTTAAATATACTACGCAATGTCAGGAGCCAGATCTAAATAGATAACCTACAACTCCTTCACAAGCTGGTTGCTTAACGGGGGAGGCTGTAATTTGGTAAACATTTATTTCAGGGATAATGAGTTTCTTTTCAGAGGTAATGCTTTCCTAAGCCTCTCAGTGATAGTAGATATGGTCAAACAGACTGAGGATCTGTTCTGAATTAAAAATAACCTGCAAAAAGCTTAACCCACACCAGCAACCTGAGGAGGCAGAAAGCAATATGAAGAACTAATTATGCTGACATCACCATGAAAAGAAATGACTGTCAAACTCTGACTTGGATATCTTATCAGTGCCTTCAGACATTTCTTCTGAAATTGTTCTCTCTCTCACTTAGTCTTTTATATTTAAAATTGCTTTACTTAATGACTTAAGCCTGTCAGTGTTCCTTACATTTCAGATTAGATTTTAACACAGCCAAACACTTGCTTTTTTTTTTTTTTAAACACCAAAAGCAACAGGTTCTAACAAAAGCTACAATTAGCCACATGAAGCAAAATATCTTTCAGAACATCTATCCTGTCCCTTGGTCACACAACGATTGAAGATGGAAGGAACCTCTAGAGCCCTGGTCCCACACCTGTGGGACCTGGTCCCACACTTGTGCTCAAGTAGAGTCATCAGGAGTCATAGAATCATAGAATCACTAGGTTGGAAAGGACCCACAGGATCATCAAGTTCAACCATTCCCATCAGTCACTAAACCGTGTCCCTCAGCACCTCATCCACTTGTCTTTTTAAACACCTCCAGGGATGATGACTCAACCACCTCCCTGGGCAGCCTTTGCCAGCGCCAAATGACCCTTGTCAGTGTTGGCTCCTGGAGTACACTACGTGTTCCTGGCCTCCAATTAGTCTTTGCACCACTGATCACCACCCTCTAGGCCTGGCCATTCATCCAATCTTCAGTCCACCTCACTGTCTGTTCATCCAGCCCATATGTCAACAGATTTATCTATGAGGATTTTGTGGGAGACAATGTCAAATATCTTATTGAAGTTTAGGTAGACATCCACTGCTGTCACCTCATCTACTAGGACAGTCTTTTCAATATAAAAGTTTATTAAGCTGGTTAAGCACGACACCCTCTTGAAGAAGCCATGCTGATGCCTCCTCATGATTTCTTTGTCCTGAATGTGTCTAGAAATGGTTTAAGGATGACCTGCTTCATCACCTTTCTAGGAATCAAGAAGAGGCTGACTGGTCTGCAGTTCCCTGGGTCCTTCTTCTTGCCTTACCTGAAGATTAGAATGACATTTGCTTTCTGCTATTCTTCATGCACGTCTCCCAGTCACCATGATTAATGACTGATTATTGAGAGTGGCCTTGCAACAATATAAGGATAAGGAAAGATTTACAGAAAGAACAACATAAAGATAAGGAAAAATTTCTTCACGGAAAGGGTGGTTAGGCATTGGAACAGTCTGCCCAGGGAGGTGGTTGAGTCACCGTCCCTGGAGGTGTTTAAGGTTAGGGTGGATGAGGTACTTAGGGGCATGATTTAGGGATTGGTGGGAATGGTTGGACTCGACGATTCAGTGGGTCTCTTCCAACCTGGTTATTCTGTGATTCTGTGATTCTGTGAACATTAGCCAGTTCTCTCAGCACTCATGGGTGCAACCCATCAGTGCCAATGTACTTAGGCTTGTCACTTTTGAAGAAGTACTCCCTGATCTGATACTCATCCACCAAGGATACACCTTCCTTGCTCCATCCTTTGCCCAGGTCTCTGAGACCTGGGATACCTGAAGACATTCTTGCTAGTAAAGACTGAGGCAAAGAGAGCACTCAATACCTCAGCTGTTTCCATGTTTTGTGTGAAAGCCCTGACTCCATTCAGCAGTGGACCCATGTATTTCCCAGTCTTTCCTTTGACATTTATACTTTTATAGAAGCCCTTCCTGTTACCCTTGACATTCGCCACCAATTTCAACTGCATGTAGGCTTTGGCTTTCCTAGCCATGCTTTCTTCTGTATGCTTGGACAGTGTCTAGTTATTCCTCCCAGGTTACCTTTCATTGCTTCCATTTTTTCTATACTTCTTTTTTCTCTTTTATACCAGGAGCTCATTGTTCATCCACATAGACCTCATGGCACTTTTATTTGACTTCTTGCTCTGTGTTATGAACTACTTCTGAGCTTAGAGGCAATGATCCTTGGATACTAACTACCTTTCTTGACTCCTTGTTTCTTCTAAGGCCTTATCCCATGGGATAATTACAAACACATTCCTGAAGAAGCCAAAGTCTGTTCTTCTAAAGTCTGGAGTTGTGATCTTGCTTTTTACTTTACTTTTTCCCCTCTCAGGGTCCTAAACTCCACCATCTCATAGTCACTGCAGCCTCCAGCCTTCACATCTCTAGTAAACCCTTGCTTGTTTGTGAGTATGACATCCAGCACAACACCTTTCATGGCTGGCTCCTCTATCATGTCTATGAGGAAGTTTTCGTTTATTTGCCCCAGGAAACTCTTGGATTTCTTATGCCCTGATGTCTTGTGTGTCCCTCAGAAATTAAGGTGAAGTTTTCCACAAGGACCAGGGCACAAACTGCTAGTGTCAGGCTGTTTCTAGCTGCTTGTAGAAGGCCTCATCCACTTGTTCTTCCTGACCAGGTAGCCTGTAGCAAACATCCACTACAATGTCACCGTCACTGGTGTACTTGTTAATTCTCACTCATAAACTCTGTTAGCTCCCGATTCATCACAAGCAAGATCTTAATGAATTACAATTGTTCTTTCACACTAGGCACAGCTGCTTCTCCTCATTTTTCCAGTCTGTCCTTCCTAAAGATCCTGCATTCCTCCATTGCAGCACTCCAGTCACACAAGCCATCCCATTATATCCCCATGGTCCCAACAAGATCACAGCCTTGTAACTGAGCAGAGACCTCTATGTCCTTATATGTAGTCCCGAAGCTGTGTGCAGCTGCATCCCTGGTAGTATCACTGATGACCATATGGGAGAAAAGCTGGAGGTAAAAGAGGGTGGGACAAGTTCTAGTAGTCTCTCCACATCATTCTGGATCCACATCTCCAGGAAACAGCAAAATTCTTTGGACAATAGGTCAGGTTGGCTGGTGAGTGACTCTAACCCCTACAACAGAGAGTTGCCCATTGCTACCACTCATCAATTCCTTCAGGTTACTCTGCATGGTTTGGAGTCAGTCATCCTGGTTGCTTCACTTGAAAGAACACCCATCTCCTCCTCAGCTTTGAGGGTAGCAAATCTGTCCTACAGCTGCAAGACTTCAGGTGGAGCTGGAGCCTTCATGCTAATTTGTAATGTACCCTGGGATGAAACACGCAACATGTTTTTAACAAATCAAAGAAATGTTAAGTAGCAAATAACAGAGTGTTAATTTGCTATCATACCTAGAGCATTAAGCGACAGACAAGCATGAGGGAAAAGGCATGTAAATTCATCCACTCAGCCAGCATATAGTATTTCTCTGTTAAGAACTTCTAATCAGCATGCCAGCACCTGTTGTACACATACTACATGCCAAATGCTAATTACTGTGGCTCATTTGAGGACAACCCAGTTTAGCAGTTGATTGTTAGAACCAAGTAGCCAACAAACTCTTGAATATAACATGTTGTATTTTTAATTTGTAGGTGAGATTTCTAATAGGAACTTCTAATGTTTTAATTGTTTGATAAATAGGAGAGTGGAAGAAAAAAAAGAGAGAAGGGAAGAAAAATACAGATGAAACAAAGTTTTGAATCTTTTCCTTATTTACCCTAATCCTGAAACCTCTAGGTAGTCTGACTTAATGCAATATAATCTTATACTAGTCCAAAGAGGAAAAAGGACTACAGGATATCTTCTGGGCAGAAGCTTTCTTACAGGTAGACCTTCCAACACATGCAAAGCCAACATATAGCACAAAAGCAGATATATCCTAATCATTTTCATTCATATCACAGTTTTGCCAATAGTCATTTTACTGCAATTAAAATACAACGTCTTTCTTTAAACTCACGTTCCTGAAATCATATGCTACCTTAAAATGCCAACATGCTCTTTGACATACAGCTCCCATAGCTGCAGAGGAAGGAATCCTGGTGAGCTTTTTAAAATGTAAAAACAGAACAAGATTTACATTTTTTAAAAATTAAAAACTTAGCCTCCTTTAGCTACCTGGTTATACCAAGTGTTGCCACCATGTTTTCTACAGTTGCCAATGTCTAATTACTGAACTGAGTTCTTTGAATGAATTCAGATCATACAGCTGACCTACTCTACCTCCCGGGGGCCAGGGCAGCAACACAATAAACTTGGAATCAACTTATTTTCAAATATTTATCTTGATAGAAAGGTATACAGATACAACAGGTGATATATCATTGCAGGTTTTAAACCAGCAAACATAGAATATGAATGAAACTTTGAATAACCTTTCATGGCATCCATAAACCTGCAGGAAATGTGAAAGAAATAAGTTGTCATGTTTCTCCATGCAAAAAACTGCAGTTAACATATACACAAAAACTCTGACATGTCTCAGGCACAGACAGTGCCTATGTTTCAGTAGCTTCATGTATTCACCAGCTTAAGGTCCTTCGGTGTAACACATTATTTATTCTAAGCATGGTTTATGCCATTATATAATACACAAGGCCAAAGGCTGACTCAGCATCCACTGTACTGGATCTGTATAACAAAAGAAAAAGAAAATACAATGTTGTATTCAAACACTACTTTTGTGTAGCCTAAAGCCAATTTTAATTCTGTAAGCCAACATCCTTCCTTACAGATCTACTTGCCGTATTTTGAGAGCTAATCAAATTACTTTATAAATGTCACTGCTGATTTTAGGAAAAGTCTGTAACCTTCAGTGGAAACTAGAAGCTCTGAACACAGCATAGGCAATATTATAAAGATGTAGTTACTAAGGTTTTGCTGGAACTCAAGTAGTGGTGCAGTTGGCAACAAGAAAACAGAAAGTTCAAGGGACAGCTAAGAGATACTAATGAATCTTTCATCTTAATACCAGCTGGCACATAATGAAAACACCACACAGATCACTGTTTACACTAAGTAACACCCATAGCTCTTCATGGATCAGTGTGGTGAAGAAGAGAGTGAGCTGTAGGATAAAATATAGTCATAGTTGGAATCAGCCTAAGTAGCAGATTCAGCTATTGAAGAGACTTTTCCTGAATTGCACGGCATATAGAAGGGCTACCTGAGAGGAACATAACTGGAGTTATGCTAAATTATGATTCTTCTGTTTATTAGGATAGGTTAAATTGAGACCTTGAAAACCCTACTTTCCAATATCCTCTCATCCTTTATGAAATAGGAGCTAATATGTATGGAAATCCTCTACAGACCAGGTCCTAGTAGCTACTATAATCAAGTCAAATCATCGAGAAAAGAACGCTACCTGTTTATGATATAGTTCGATGCTTCCTTTGCTGAAAATACAGTAGAGCATTTCCAATGGTGTGTAAATGTACAAGGGCAAGGGGCAATATATTTTCTAGTGTTAACTATGAACTTTAAACATATACTTGATGCAAGGCTATGTTTTTCCCAGGTACTCATTAATTAAATTTCAGGTTATTTGCTTTCATTGTAAGTTCATCTTCCTAGGTTATACCTTGCTATCCTATAAAAAAGGCTAAACCATTGCAAAACAAGGAAAAGCAGCACAATGAAAAGTAATCATTTGAGTCACTTTTCACATTGAGGCAGTAAATATTAATAACACATATCTCAATTGTTTTGAGTCTTGCTGCTTTTGAAAAGCAGCTACTTGCAATGCAGAAGGAAACTCTTGAATTTTAGGAAGTGTTGCATTTGGTAGCTAGTCACAGCCAATAAAAATGCTGCACGCAACACATACATGATGATTTTGCAGCTCAAAAGAAAACACACATTGCTTTCTTCTAGGTAAGTATCTGATATCAGAAACTTGAAGACAGTATGAATTGCCATTAGTACACAAAATCCCTATAATTAATAAAATTACTCACTTTCAAAAATCGAAAAAGAAAGTATGCAACATGCCAATAACAGAATTCTCTTCTCTGGAAGTGTTAGGCTTTTAGTGAAAATCAATTTTTTCAAATCAAATTACTAGTAAGTCAAGTTGGGTAAAAAACTTGTATAATTAGATCAAATTTTAAACGCAGTACAGAGTTTGCACTGCAGCAGATGGAGCTAATAAAATTTTATTCAACAGCATGTGATAAGTATGTTCTCACAGTATTTTTGATGTGCAGGAAATAGAAGTAGAATTTAAATGCAATTATGCTGAAATTAGGACTTTCAGTTATAGCTGACATTACCCACTGGATGTCTTTGGTGTAATGGGAACAGTTGAACATTTACACCATTCTCCCCTTAAACATGGGCACCTGACAAATTCAGTGACAAAAATAATCCTTTCTGTAGCTAAGATTTTATGGAATAACAATCTATGAGAGCTAAGAACAAAAGTTCTCAGCCCTGCAGGGAAGTACTTGGGGTACTGGTTGATGAAAAATTGGACATTGAGCCAGCAATGTGCACTTGCAGTCCAGAAAGCCAGTAGCACTGTACATCAGAAGTAATATCATCAGCAGGTTGAGGGAGGGGTTTCTGCCTCTCCACTCCACTCTGGTGGGACCCCACCTGAAGTACTGCTCCCGGCTCTAGAGTCTTCAGTACAGGAAAGACATGGACCTGTTGGAGCAAGTCTAGAGGAGACCTGGTGAGAGGGCTGGAACACCTCTTTTATGAGGAAAGGCTGAGAGAGTTTGGATCTTTCAGCCTGGAGAAGAGAAGACTCTGTGGAGACCTTAGCGTAGCTTTTCAGTAAATAAAGAGGGCTTAAAAGAAAGATTATGAAAGTTTGGGTTTTTACTAGGATCTACAGTGACAACGTAAAGTGTGAATAGTTTTAAACTGAAAGAGCATAAATTTAGATTGGATATTAGGAAGAAATGTTTTACAAAGATGTTGAGACATTGGAATCAGTCATCCAGAAATACTGTGGATTCCTCATCATAGGAAGTATTCAAGGTCAGATTGGACAGAGCTTTGGAAAAAATGACCTAATGCAAGGTGTTACTGCCCATGCCACAGGGATTCTGTCTTTGATGTTCCCTTCCAACCAGAACTAATAAGCTAAATAAGTACTAACACAACTTCTCTCTTCAAATACCTTCTGTTTGTATGCCCAACAATTCTGAACCCAGAATTCACACTGGGTACTTTACTTTAGTCCATTAATTTTGTACCTCTAGTTTTTCTTAAAGTTGCAACTCCCATAATGGATATATCCATTCTATAAACACAGCAGTTGTGATTTCCATTGCTATTATTTTCAGTGGATCATATTAGACTACAATAGAACTCTAGAAAAAGAATTTCAGGCAATGTAAAATCATGTACCTTACAGAAGCTTATTACCTCAATACCAATACCTAATCAACCAAAGTTGTAACAGCAGCAAAAGAAGGTTTGATAGGGTAGTTTCAAATAGCCTGATTTCTATATATGCTCTTTGATTGTCTCTATTTTATCATATTTCAAAATCTCCGTAATAAAAAAAACCCAAACAGATGTTCCATTATTCTGCTTCAGACCAATGACAAGTTTTCTTGGAGCTTTTTTAAATTCTCTTTGTTCCAAGATTTGCTTAAAATCAGCATTAGCACCTAAAGACTGACTAAAGAGAGTTTCATTTTAGGTAGTAATATAACTGCAGGAGCTTGAGGTTGGAATAAATAACATACCTAGTATTCACAAAATCTCTTCTTTCAAAAGAGAGAATGCCAAAATGTTAAAAATGAAAGAACATTAAAAGTGGTGGGTTTTATGTGGAAGTCTTGAGGAGCATATCTTTTGTTGCTTTGCTTTTTAAATATGGATGACTCGCTCTCCCTACTGCACAAATTATACTGGACATAACTAACCTATAATAAGAAAGCAAGATGTAAATATTGTTTTCCCTAATGTGTTCATAAGTTTAGTACTGTTTGAATTCTGTAATATTAGTCTAATATGAGTCTAAATTCTCAAAGTCTTTATATTGCACTATTTCAATTGCAATGTACAATGCCTTCATCCTGAGGGCATCTATCCCCATGTAATACTTCACTACAGTGAATATCTAGTTTCAGAAGGTCTATATGTAAATTAATAGCTGTTGCTGCAGACTTGAAAATAAATGTGGTGATTTAAAATGTGCAAAAGCATCTTATAAAGGCTCTACTGCTCTTTGTTTTGTCTATAGTTACTGGGAGTAACTACAGTAACAAATAAAAAAATTCATAATGACTTTGAAGTGCTTATGGTCGTCTATGTTTTCCAGAGTTTTCTATTCAGAGGAATAAAAACAATTGTTCTGATATTTAGTAGTGATTCAGAGATTTTTGATCTTCAAAGCTGAAGACTGAGTAGTACTTTCGTAGTGTAGGAAGGAGCAGAATCTGTGGAAAGAGGAAAAAAAGTACAACTCAGCATAAATAAATTCAGCAAAAATAAACAGATCCCTTAGCTAAAACCAGCTAGGGTTGGTTTTATTACAAAGATGCTCCAATACATGAACCCTGTGCTATCTTTCAGAAAATCTTTTGCCTCATTTACATAAGAATAGAGAATATTATACATAATACATAAGAATAGAATATCTTTCTCCAGTCTGCTTTTCAGAAGCAAGTATTGACATAAGCTATGGCATAAGAGTTCAGATCCAGGAAGTCCAGGAGTGATTCATGACCTAGCCTCATCATAAAAGGCATGCATGGAAATAAGTTTTCTCTAAGAACACAGAAAAGTGTATCCCTAAACTGCTTTGCCCCAAAGAAGTACTAAGCTGACCTATGCCAGGCAGGGCAAAATGCAGATTTCTGGCAGCTTGGCCACCATTATCTTAGACTCCATATTTCCCAAGTATTTAAATACAACTTCATTAAGAGGTATTTCATGAGCATCTTTAGAACCAAATTACCATAGAATCATAGAATCATTTTCTTGGAAAAGACCTTTGAGATCATTGAGTTCAACCATACCTGTCCACTACTATTGATCATTATCTCAGCTTATGATCTCAGTTTTTCCTCCATTTCTGCTCTCCATTTTAACCACTGTTGCTGCCATTATCAGAATTATCTGGCACTTTTATAGCAGCCTTCACTTTAGAAGCAGATGACTGGAATACTCAATTGTACATCTTATGGGCATTAAGGAACAGAAGTCCAGCATCAGAACATGAAAAATATTCTGCAGCCAGATATGGTTGCCTTTCTTTACATTTGTTCTATAGCTGATCTTGTAGGACCACTACATAGACTGATTAAATGAAAAGGAAGGAATGAAAAGATACCATAGAATTCATTCCACAAAATGTCAATTATACACGCAGACTTTCAAAGAGATTTAAACAGACCCTATAGGGTATTTTGGCTCACAGGAAATTTTCCCTTTGTTTCCTAATGTTTTACCAAACAAGACTCAAGAGATTGACAGTTACTTAATCAGGTAGAGCAAACTAAAGTCATATGTAAATTTTCAGGTGCTGTGCAGTAAAGGCAAAAGCAGTGACTTTACTACAAAAATTTTACTGTGGTTAACCAATTAGATCAATTAGTTCATTGCTACAGATACTCTGTTAAAGAATGTCCCACCAATGTAAAAAGGATTTCATATATATACTACATTTCTTTTTAAGGAGCAGAAGCTCTTCTGCAGGAATACAAAGTCACTAACTGTAACCCCAAGAGTGGCAAATAAATCTGGAGAATGAGTATAATCTTTGCATAAATTATCATTGGACTAATTTAATGAATGTACAAATACACTAGTAATTTTTTTATACATTTGTTCAATATCAAGTGTTTTAGTTAGGGTTCAAATTTTTATTTTTTTTTTTATAGTTTCACTTTTGGTCCTATTCAATGTCATGACAGACAATTACAGTTTAAGTGTATACTGCTTATGCTTATAAAAATTTATATTTTCAATGTATGTCTACATTTCTATCCAAGATAGCAAGAATTTTACTGCAAGTTAATACACACCCCTTTCTTTTAGGTCTTCAATGTATGCTTTCATAAACTCTTTCTCAAACTGTTCCCGTTCACGTTCATTTTCTTTAATTTCTTCAGTGTCTCCACATACGATAGTTTCAACTGGACTGTCCTTGAGACTTATGAATCTAGACAGAGATTAACACAAGAATACATCCAACAGGCTACTGAATATCACTGACCAACAGGAATGACATTTCAGAAATTGCTACCAAATGGGGAAATTTAAAGAATATTTGCTCAGTTTTAGTATTACAGCATTGTTAGGATCCATCTATTAATAGAGACGGATAAACAAAAGATAGCAAATGGCACATTCTCTATACTCCACTTTCCATATAACAGTGATCAGATTTATCGCTTTCTTTTCACCAATTTATGTAAATCATTCTTTGCATTAACAAATATAGTTCTTTATTAGGGAAATTCTGATAGACTACATTGCAATTTCACATCTGCTAATGAGTAGTATGATCTCCATGCTCACAACACTGCCTAGCAATCAGGAACTGTGCCAATATCTCCAGGCTGACAATACGCACCTTTGTTTTTTGGTTGTTGTTATGTTACTTCTTTTTTAGAATGCACAGCTAGATGCACATTATGTTGTATTTGCAAAGTTCTTAATTCTGCACGTTACAGGTGAAAGCTAGATGGTTACACAAACAACTCGCATAATATGCAAATTAAGTGCCCAGCATTCCAAAAATCTCTAATGATTTTCCCACTCCAATAAATAAAAAAAAATTAATACAGTTCTTACTTGTAAAAGAACAAAATTTCTAACAAGTCATATGGCTTTTAAAGTCTCATGAATTATTGCGAATCTCTGGTTGGTTGACCTTGGCTGGCCAAGTGCCCTCTAAGCAACACTATCACTTCCCCTTCTCAGCAGGACAGGAGGAGGCTGTAAGATTATAAAACTCATAGGCTGAGATAAAGATAGTCTAATGAAAAAATGCAAAAGCCATGTATGGAAGTAAAGCAAAGCAATAAAAATTATTCTGTGCTTCGTTCTAAAAGGTGGTGTCCAGCTACTTCCTGGGAAGCAGAGACTCAGTAGCAGTTGCTTTGGAAGCAACTGACATACCTCCTTTCTCCTTTCTCTTAACTTTCATTACTGAGTATGACATAGTATGATATGGAATATCCCTGTGTTAGTTTGAGTCAGCTGTCCCAGCTATGTCATCTCCCAACCTCTTGGTCATCCTCAGCCTATTGGTAGTTTTAGGGAAGAGATAGACTTGATGCTGCAGGAGCACTGTTCAACAGTAGTCAAAAATCTTGGTGTATTATCAACACCATTCTAGCTACAAATGTAAAGCCCAGAACTATAAGGGCTGCTTAAGGAAAGTTAACTCCATCCTGGCCAGAGGCAGTATAAAGTCTCAAGTGGTTGCATAATCAAAGATCTGAACATTGCCTGTAGATGTGTAAGATCATTGGAATTGCAGGCTAAAAGACCTCCTAGTCTTAGCCTGCATGCAGCAACAGGGTGCTGTTTCACAACAAAGAATATATTAACTACTCAATTTATGTGTCACTATTTAGCCTTTTAAATACCTATGCCCCCCACTTCCAGCAGGCATACCTTTGACAGCCCTAAGCTTATCAACAGCTAACTGCTAGACTACTGGTCCCACCTCGGGACGTGGATTTGTTTCTCTGTAATTAGAGTTTCTATGACCAAGTCTACACAGTAATAGCAGTTTAGGCACACAGATGCACAATACTGGGAATCAGCAGATGAACATCAGAAAGCAGTGGGTCCCCTGCAATTTCCAATCTCTCTAGTGCCTCCTTAAAGGCTTTGTTATAAATTGGGTCAGAATTTGACCATAAGGTATGACAGAAACTGATGTTTGTGGAAGCATTTTTTCTGGATGATTCTACATTATCTTCTTAAGAACATATTCCTTTGTCTCCAACTTTTACTTACTTCAAACCTGTAGTTGACTCACAGACAGCTGTAGGTATCTCAACCAGGTCATCACCACTGACAACTAACAAACTGAGCTTTGGCATATTGACTAAAGCTCGTGGAAGATAAGTCAATTTGTTTTTCTGTAGGAGAAGAGTCTGCAGTTGATCCAATCTGTAAAAATGCAAAAGATAAAGATAACTTTAAATATTTATTTCAGACAGGAGCATCTACCCCAAATAGCAATACAAACTGAATCTTGTGTAAAAGAAGGACAATTACACGCACATCTTTTGCTTCTCAAAAAATACTCGTACCACACTTTGATGAATTATCTTCAACTTTAATGGAAATTTCCAGTCATGGTTCAACATTATAGTTATTAATAGCATGCCTCTGACAAGTACTCAGAAGCATACCCAAGACAGAAGACTATGAAAATTGCTGTGCTTTTACACAAAAGATGTTGACAGAATGTAATATAAATCCCTGCCATGTGTACCCCAGAACTAATGAAAAATATGGGTCACCAGCCTTTTCCTATATACTGGTTTCTATGAACTAGATCCATTTGTGCTAGTCAGTATTTTCCCATCTACTGTTTTTCCCTA
Organism: Clamator glandarius; assembly: GCA_033459285.1. NCBI lineage: Eukaryota > Metazoa > Chordata > Aves > Cuculiformes > Cuculidae > Clamator > Clamator glandarius. The sequence continues at coordinate 680,097 of JAUNZM010000523.1, read as the reverse complement.
GTGATTAGTACTGTGAAGAGCAAGAGAAAAACCAGCTCCTGGTCACGCTTTTTGCAAGTTATCCCACAGAAATTAATTTAATGACAATGTTTGTGGAGAAGGGTATGGGGCTTATTTTCTATTATTTGCCTTGGCTTTGCCAAATGCAATAGTTATTTGTGGCTAAGCATTTATTCCTGGGATTAGATAGCAGATGAAAAGCATAGCAAATTGATGAAACTATTTGTCTCATTTCACAGAATCCCAGAATCATTTAGATTGGAAAAGACCTTTAAGATCGAGTCCAAGTGTAAAGCTAATACTGCCAAGTCCACCAATGGTCCATTCATAAAACAGTGTTACAGGGTGCTGCTTATCAGTCCCATTTAGTTTATTTGAATTCAGGGAAAGATATTAAGTAAGACTTCACTTTACTGCAAGCTCATTATTTTTAACCACAGGCTTCATGGTAGTTCATTAAGGTTCTTCAACACTATAGGCATGGAAATCATGAGTCCAAATAAGAATATCAGTTTGCTGAGAGGTGGATATCCTGACATTTTCTTGTCTTTAGAATGTAGATGAGCACAAGACATCTCAAAATTCAAAACTCAAAGTCAAACAAAGAAAACCTTTTTTTGTGCTGTCTGATTATTAATGCTTTAGTACTGCAGCTGGCAACTCAGTGCAAAATAGAGAAGATAAAATATAGAAAAGGAATATTTTAAAGACAGGGGAATATATATATATAGGCTACAGGGAAAAAATAACTCCTAATTTGTGTAAGTATCCTTCCATAAAATAGAAATACGCTCTTAGAAGCTCTTCAAAATTAATCAGATCTCTACTCATTCCTCTTGGGAAAAAAATGACAGGTTTATGCTGTTCTGACAAGAACTTTGCTGTCAGATAAATCTGTGATTACACAATTTGTTGAAAAAGCTGAAGTTATGTGAGTTTTATGTGAAGTTTCTTCTTCTTTTATTCCCCAATCAATAAACAATTCATATAATTTTTAATAAAATTTAGTTAATATGAGTTTTGGCTTACATATGGCTATGTAAAGTTTTGTAAACCAGGTTATAATGGCACTCCAGAGTGAATAAATAGGCCCAGTGCTAAGAAAAGTACTGCCTCAGCCTAGTAAATCTCTTCAAAGGGATGAGCATGATTCTTTTTTAAATTCTAGTGAATCTCTAAATTGAGAGAGTGTCTGTGTGTACAGGCACATACACTTAAAGTAAGAGGGGAGGATTTTTTTAATCTTACTAATAGTTTTCTGCTTTACTGACAAATAAGTCTTAGTTCATCTTTCCCTCTAACCCATCTAAATTCAGAGAGAGATACTGCTGCCAGCTTCATATGATAAGCCCCTTTGCTAGAACCAGGGCACAGTATGCCCTGTGAAATTTCCTAATAGAGATGCCTATGTATAATGACAAATTATCATGTATGCAGAAGAAATTGAACTTGGGTAACTGAACAGTAGAGACACTGACTGTGCAATCTGCCATCAAGGGCCATAACATTTATTTTTTGTTCTGAACTGAAACTATCAATAATTACAGTAAAGCTTACATACGAAATTATCTGATACATTTCCAAATAAGATTTTTTTATATGATTTTTCATGAATGGTATCCCTTAGAAGCTTGTTACTTTCTAGATCTGCTTGACAGTTCACAATCCTGTCAATGAATTAAAACATAAATTACCTGTCTATGTCTTCTGGGAGATCTTTCAGGTTGTTGCTGCTAATATCCAACCACTGCAAATTAGACATCCGGAGTACACAAATTGGGATAGAATGAAACTTATTTGCTGACACATCCACAACGGTGACTTGTTTCAGGTTACTTAGCTAGAAAGAAGTGATGTTTTATTTTAGATACATTTTGCAAATCCAAGAAGACATTTCATTCATCAAACATTCTTATTCCACTCAAAGCACTTAGAGAAATAAGAATTAAATGTTTTTTTTTTACTGAACATTTTGCCAGCTTTGTCTCTTTGCCATCATTTTATGGGCAAAAGGAATTTCAGAAATAACCTCCCAAAATGTTCAGCAGCTAACTAAGGCAGATTTCAAAGTAGTATAAGTATTAAACCAAAAAAAAGTAATTTACAATGGATATTACATCTCTGAGCTTCTAATCATATGTCACAAGCATGGTCTGGCTCTATATGTCCTGATACAGAAGAGAAAGCAGCAAAAACATTTCGTTGGTCTTTGCCTGAGGGTTCCGTTACAATGTAGAAAATAATTGTGAAGCAAAAACCTCAAAGCAAATATATTTTCCATCTCCAAAGTGAGAAAAGTGCTAGTAATAGGATAAATTATGAAAAAATAGAAAGTAATAAAATACTGAAGGGTTTTATTATTATTTATTATTTATTAACAATCAAGTCCTGATTTATTATAGTTTGTGGCCGAACTTCTTACTGCAATGCTAACAGACTTTCATCTTAATTTGACTCTTGCCATTTAAAGTGCTCACGTTCACAGTTTGGTGCTGTCTCAGAGTCAGTTTTTTGGGGGATATTTAGGTGATGGCTTTTTTGGCTTTTTTTTTTTTTGGTGGCATGTGGTGTTTTTCTTGGTTGTTCTTTTTGTTTGTTTGTTTCTAGATACAACTTCATATTGCTGACAGACCTTAAAGTTTGAGGAAATCTTTTTAGGAAGGTTTACTAAAGTTACCACATTACAAACAAACATACAATTAAGTCTACCTTTCAAAAACACAATAAAGCCTCAGAATTTCTCAAGTCAAATACATGATTTTGAAATCTGCCCATCATTGCATTAAAACAGCCTTTGTAAGGCATCACCATAGAAATGTCTCACTCCTGATTCAGAACAGGCAAGCACACATTTTATTCTGATACTTCTCTCTTATAAACAATTTTGTCATTTTGAGGACTGACTACTATCTATGAATACTTACACCTACACTATAAATTTTCCAGATACTTAATCTTTTTTCCAACTAAACAGAACCTCCTCTTGAACAAGGCAAGCAAAGACATTCTTTTAGAACATAGCAATGAGAGAATAAAGAATATAACTGGCACTGAATTTACATTGCATATGTTTTATGGTTTCAAATTATTGTCACAATTTTATAACCCGAGCAAATGTTTTAAGCTTTTCTTCACTCAGACAATTTGTCAACACTGTTTATACATCTCATTCAACCAGCTCCCCCTAAATGGAATTTAGCAGGCGTAGTATTAAAACAATACCCTACAGTCTTGAAGGCCACCCTGAGTATTCTCAAACCATCCCCAAAGAAGAAAAGCCAACAGCAAGTAGCAGGTTATTTTAAAATCAGATTTTAGAAGTCACTGTTCACCCACATTCCTAAACACTTTACTTTCACATACAGTTATCTGTCATGCCAAAACGACTTGGTAACATTAACAGTAGGTGGTAAAATCATATTTCTTCAACAGCTGAGATTAACATGGTATTTCTGGAAGTGCTTTACTGTGTTAAATATTAAAAATAACATTAATATAACAGTATTTTTTAATAAACAATGCTGTTTCGGTCATTTTTCATATAACATTGAAAATAAATTATTTTAATTCTTGATTAGATGAAAATCTACATTTTTCTGGGGTTTGTACTCGTACGAAAATGCTTTTGTTGCACCTTTTATAATACATCATTTTCCAAAAAGCATGGCTCTATTATCACATTCACATTATAATTTCTTTTTGCTAGATGTTGATTTTTGCTGTTTCCCTTTGTTATGTGACTTTGACTCAATCAGTGTATAAGCTTTATGCAAGTTCCATTTTTAAAAGTAGATATATTTGAATTTGATAGTCTAGCTACCTGGACTCACTTATTGTGGTCCTTATGTTTAATTACTTTCGTCATTTTCATTAGACAAACTGCCCCATTTTGCCTATCTTAATAATTTTGATCCTAGAAATAATCCAGATGACACTGTAGAAATCCACTGCTGTTTTTTCCACTCTGACTGTTAAACCTTCAGCTGAAAGAAAAGGACACCATATCCTGGGCTGAAAAGTCAGTTGATTAATGGGTATATTTTTTATTTCTGTTCTATTCTTTGCCATGAAGGGGATTTACTGATAAAGATATATGCAAGTTTATCATGAGTTGCTTACTAATTAGCACCAACAAATGAAAAGCTGTAAAGTCATATCAAGCCTTATCACAAAAATAGCATATTTTTCAATGACTTGTAAACATCCTGGCTGTGAAACAGCATCCCAACAAAGTCAATGTATGACAAGACATACAGAGAATTAACTCGGAAATGTCTATCAATGTATTACAAACATGCTTTTGCCCAGAAATTTCCTTTGAATTCATTGAGTCTGAAATATGTACCACTTCATTAGGATCAGGTTATCACACATGTTTTCTGCCAAAACAGCTAGAATGGCATTCAGCATCTTATTAACTTGCTGAAAGCAACGCTGTATATATGACAAAGGATCATCCTGGGTGCAAACTACACTGTTAACCATTTAGATCTCACACGTTCAAATGAAATCTCTAGGTTTTCCTTCACAGAGCTGTAAGAGTAACCACTTCTAGAATCTCATTGACAGTCTTGGAGAAAAGCACCAAATCAAGAAACAGAGTAAAACCATCTTTAAAGGCAGAAGATATCTTACATCAAGATACAGTTGTATATTTATAACACAGTTTGTCATCAGACTTCCAGAGCTGAGTCTTAAAATTGAAGAGGCAAAGTCATTTAACAGTCAAGTGCACCCATCGCCAAAGTGGTACTAATTCACTTATTTTGTGGACGGCTATTACATGAACTTCCAACAACATTTCATTTAGTGGTAGCATGATAAGTTAAATCCCAGAAACACAAGTTTAAGCAAGTCTTCAGGCAAATATCATTATTCTGGTTTCACAAGCAAAAATTCCATTTCTTTTGCAGAGTTAACACACAGAGTTCATATTATTCTGATGCCAGACGGTTAACTATGAAATTTAACATTATCCTCTTTCATTTTGGAGAATTGCCATCATTTAAGCACCTTATGTTTAAAGTTTAATAGAGTACTTATAGCTGTGATGATCTAAACATAAAAAGTCTTTCCTTTTTATTACAGCAGTTTTTTTGTATGCACAAATCTTTCTTCAGATCTACAAAGAATGAGAAAGCTGGTTACACATGCAATATTCACAAAAATATTCATAGGTGATTGCTGAACTATATATCGATAAGAGCAGAACTATCTTCATACAGTTAAAATCCTAAGAATGTGGATCTTGTGTTTAAATTTAAGTATAGAAGTTGTTCCAAAGCAATAGATGTCACATACATTAAGATAAGTACCTGATTAGTGATTTTCTGGGCTGAAACCAAAACAAGTCTGCTGCCCCAAAAATAATTCATATTGATTGGTTGCATTAAATTTTCATAGTATTACTGCTGCAGCTAGATGTAGTCTGCATATACTATTGCACTTTACCATTATAAAGTCCTCATCTTCAAATCTCCAAAACTTGGGAAAGAAAGAACACACACCAGAAGGGAAAATTTAATCACAAAAGTTGATTACAGGTTTCTCATAGTCTTAAATGGATCCAGCAGCTCACTTTAGGAATACAGTGTTAATATGTTTAAAGTAAAAACATTAGAAAAGAAAGAGCAGAATTGTCTGTAGCGAATGGTCACCTCTTCAGAATTGTTTAATAGGAAGGGACTTGTGAATACAACACAGAATCACTGAATCACTGAATCACTGGGTTGGAAAAGACCCACAGAATCATTGAGTCCAACCATTACTATCAGTCATTAAACCATGCCTCTCAGCACCTCATCCACCTGTCTTTTAAACACCTCCAGGGATGGTGACTCAACCACCTCCTCCTGGGGAGCCTGTTCCAGTGCCCAATCACCCTCTCCGAAAAAATTTTTTCCTCATGTCCAGCCTGAACCTCCCCTGGTGGAGCTTGAGGCCATTCCTCTTTGTCCTGTCCCCTGTCGCTTGGGAGAAGAGGCCAGCTCCTTCCTCTCAACAACCTCCTTTCAGGTAGTTATAGAGAGCAATAAGGTCTCCCCTCAGCCTCCTCTTCTCCAGGCTAAACAACCCCAGCTCTCTCAGTCACTCCTCATAAGATTTGTTCTCCAGCCCCTTCACCAGCTTCGTTGCTCTTCTCTGGACTCGCTCCAGAGCCTCAACATCCTTCTTGTGGTGAGGGACCCAGAACTGAACACAGTACTCGAGGTGCAGTCTCACTAGTGCCGAGTACAGAGGGAGAATAACCTCCATGGACCTGCTGGTCACGCCGTTTCTGATACAAGCCAAGATGCCATTGGCCTTCCTGGCCACCTGGGCCACTGCTGGCTCATGTTCAGTCGCTGTCAACTAACACCCCCAGGTCCTTCTCCTCCAGGCAGCTTTCTAGAGAGACTTCTCCCAGTCTGTAGCACTGCACAGGGTTGTTGTGCCCCAAGTGCAGAACCTGGCGTTTGACCTTGTTAAACCTCACGCCATTGGTCTCAGCTCAGTGGTCCAGCCTGTTCAGATCCCTTTGCAGAGCCTCCCAACTCCCCAGCAGATCAACATTTCCACCCAGCTTAGTGTAATCCACAAAAGACTTTCCTAAAATAGAATCTGTTCCTTCACTAAGAGATGTCCAAAATCGCTCACTTTCACTATAGAGACAAACGAAAAAAACTTTTCCACCTGTGCTCCAAAATATAACATCAATTGAAGTGATATTATTCAGATGGTGTCATCTTGATTATGATTTAAACTTCTACAACAACAACAATTCTAGTTTTCATGACAATACACTATAGCCTGAGATTTTAAAAAACTCCTGTGTTCATTTGAGCTCATTCTGAAACCCCAAGACAATCACCATTTCCCAAAGTGAGGCAAAGTGAAAACACCAAAAAGAGAAAGGTAATTTTATTCTGTAGCAACCAAAAAAAAGATATTAATAACAAAGGCGACAGCAAAAATAAAGAATTATAACACACTTGTTGATGGTTTAGTTTTACATTGATAAAGTAGTAACTGCTCACCTGAAAGGAAAAAATGCCTACAATATTTGAAGATCTAATATCAGTAGAAGAGAACCAAGTGTGTAGTATTGACAGAAGCAAAATAAATTATAAAAGAAATAATGTGAGAGAAACATTCAAGTGAAACTTAGAATGTGGTCCTATGGCTCTAACTTATTAGAGTAGCCCTGTTTTGATGACTGATGATGAAATTATTTTACCTTTTGTATATCGGTGCTTGATAAATTTGGAAATAAGATTTTCATGGAATGTCAGCCAGAAATCAACTTGCTTATAAATGTAAGTGGAGGACAGAATATTAAGGGGGAAATGATATCCTTACTTCAGCAAAGGCAATCAGGTTCATGATCTCAGAGCTGCCTATTACACCAAGAATTGGCATCTTCGTGTTCCTTTACCTTACAAACAGAAATGTTACTACTTGTTTTTCCTTTGCACAGAGTAAATTCACTAAAATGCAAAAGATTCTGGCCAGCACCAGAGCAGTTTGACAAATAATACTAATTGGCTACCAAGCAGGAGAACACTGCATCTTGGAGCTGGATTTATTGAAGCAGGAGTTTCATAAAGACAATCCCCAAATTCACAAAAGTCACAACAGAGATAAATCTGTTTAGCACCCTGTGGCATATCTTGTCTAGAAATAGACCTTATCTACTTGAGAAAACTGCTGCAAAATGTCTATAATCAAGATTATTTTTCTTTTAATGCTACAGACTGCAAATTCACAACACTCATAGTATACAAACCTACAACTGAGAATACTGTCAGCAATTGAACCCTACAGTTCACAGCTTTGTGGCTAGCCAAGATTATAGTAAAATTCTCCCTCCTCTTCTTTCCTTTCGCATAGTGCTGTTAGATACATGTACATTCTTTCTTTGAGGTGGTGACAAACCTAAAAGAAATTATGTTGAGTCCATTTTTTCCTAAAGGATTCTTTTCTTTCTATATTATAATAATATTTCTAGGAGACTTTATATCTAGCTCTGATACAAAAGCATAAAAGTTGGAAATAAGTCTAACATTATTAAATGACTTGTATATGGGAGAGATCTTTTCTCAACCTGGACAAGAAAGCTAAGGAATGGCACATATATTGTATGCACAGCGGGTGGGTTCACACCAAGCCATGTGATCTTTGATATCATTCCATGGAGGAGAACACAGTAAGCCTACAATCTTCATCTGCTTTTTACTGCAAATTCTTCAACATTTCTTTTAATCCTTTTTTTTTTTGTCCTGGCACATTTATTAAACACTTTTTGAAAAAAACAGAAAAATCTTACCTGCATAGAAAATATCTAGCTACGTCCTCAGTGTAGACAAAAGGCTCCTACATTTCAGGCAAGTTTCTAGGCCTAAATTAGAGCAGGATCTCTTTCATCAACTCAGTATTTCAGAAAGAGGTAGATATAAATATAGCTGAAGGCTTGGTCTGTAATTGTTGTAATTAGCTCCTTGTATTGCTAAATTTTGCCCTGTGTCTCTTAAACAACAAGGAAAAGATGTCCAATAAAGTCAATGATCTGGCCTGTCCCAGAACAGTTAACCTGGAATTTAAATTGTGTCGAACAAGATTTCATGGTACTGAAAGCTCAGATACCTTTTTACACTTTTTCTCTACGTCCTATATCAAAATAAGCAGCTTCAAACAAGTATTCCGCTACCCAGTCCCCTTCAGATTGTGTCCAAGCAACTTATCTTTGCTTAGCTACGTATTGCTGCTGGAGGCATGTGATTTTTTAATAGTAAACAACAAAAAAACTTCTCTGTGTTTGCATATATCATATGCAATGCCAGATAATATTTTCTGTGAACCTGACATTATACAAATGTGCAAAGTTTTGAGCATATAAAAAATGAATATAACAAAGGAAACTATGACTACTGAACAAATACTTAGAAGTAACATTTATCATTAACAGCATGCACCTAAACCTGTCAAGATTTTCACAGCTGTAAATAAAATCTATTATGGAGAAGTACAAGCTAATATAAGAACAATGAACTACATGCATTTCTTAAACTGACTGAAACATGGGAAAGATTAAAAAAGTAGCTGCATATGACTCACTGCAAGTCTTGTGTTCCATATGCACTAATGGTCAAAAAAGAAAATACATAGCTGGGTATATATGTAATGTCATAAGTGATAATTAACTCCAGAATTACTTGTCACTAAATAAAATAATTGTGCACCTACGTACAAGTCACAATACTTCTCGTTAGGTTTCCTCAAGGAGAAATACAACAGTAGATGGGATTCAACAGAAAGGAAATATTTCATTATTTTGTGGGGGGTTTTTTGTTTGTTTTGCAGTAGTTCTGAAAGAACTAAATCAATATTGGGAAAGACTGGAAAGATTAGACCAATTGAGAAAGAAATGGTAAATTCATGGTGCATTCTTCCTTCACAATAAAAAAGCAACACAACTAAAAGCACTGCACTTCCTGATAAAATGAAGCTTCAATACAATTAGACTATAGAATTTGCAACAACACCACGTGTTTTACTTGAAGAATTTTGCAGAATTCAGAGGAAGTTGACATTTACACACGTAATGAAGACCTCCATTTCTGTGTCACAGTTCAACGAAGCACAGTTCAGATTTTTTGAACTTCAGAATATAACACAAACAGCTCACTGAAGTTCTGGTAAAATAATACTGAACTCTATATTCAGCTTGCATACTGAGACTTAAAAGGTGAAATCTGCAAAAAAATTAAATTCTTTGGAAAGCAGATCAGCAACTTAGCAGTGTATGACAACACTAGCATGATTATTATCAGAGTACACAGTACTGCAAATAAAGCTCTGTGAAGCTGTGCTGTAAAAACACATATTAAGAAACATTTACTATGTAGTTTTAATATCTTAATAGCCATGACAAGCAAATGGAAGAAAGCGAACAGAAACACAGTGGTAATAAGTCACTTTCCAAGGTCAAAAAATACATCAGAAATAGTATAACAAAGGTTTCCTGATTTCTAGTCATGAGACGCTAGGAAGGACTCCAAGCATGGGGGACAATGGTTGAAATGTAAATGAGTAGGCCTGGCAAATTGACTATAGCACACTCCCTCAAGACCTCCAAGGTAAGCGTTACATGTTTAAAATGGTGGAAGCAAACACTGGGTGGTTGGAATCAGTCAGGCTTCTACATACAGTACAAGCAGAGAGAGTCCCTGTGATGCATGAAAGGTATGTATGGGGAAAATCTGTCTGGGTCTTTCCTGCTTTGGGCAAAGTCAAACCTATTCATGGGGTTGCTTTCACTCAAGGCCCTAGACATAATTGCTGGGTAATGATGAAGGATGATGAAATCCTTCATGTACATCAAGGGAATCTGACCCTGGATTAGAACCCTCAATTTAAACGATATTATGGTAATTGCTACATAATACTAAGGGTGTTCACTAAATGTTTTGGAGGATAATGAGCTAGCTTCACCACACACTGACCAACAACCTCCTTGTCCTTGATGAGGACAAGGCTGAGGCACTTAATGCTTTCTTTGCCTCAGTCTTTAATAGTAAGGAAAGTTGTTCCCTGTGTGTACATACCCACGAGTTAGAGGAGTAGAACAAAGCTCCTGTGACCCAAGAGGAGGTGGTTAGAGACTTGCTTGCCCGGCTAGATGCCCACAAGTCTATGGGGTCGGATGGGATCCACCCAGGAGTATTGAGGGAGATGGCAGATGTGCTTGCCAAACCCCTTTCCATCATCTTCCAACAGTCCTGGAAAACTGGGAAAGTTCCACTGGACTGGAGGCTGGCCGAGTTGTGCCCATCTACAAGAAGGGTCGCAGGGAGGATCCAGGGAACTATAGACCTGTCAGTCTGACCTCAGTGCTGGGAAAAGTCATGGAACAGGTGATCTTGAGTGCTATCATGAAGTACATGCAAGAGAGCTGAGTAATCAGGCCCAGTCTAAATGGGTTCACAAAAGACAGGTCTTGCCAAACTAACCTGATCCCTTTCTATGACAAAGTGACTCGGCTACTGGATGAGGGAAAGGCTGTGGATGTATCTTCCTGGACTTCAGTAAAGCCTTTGACACAGTTTCTCACAGCATTCTGCTATAGAAACTCTGGGCTGGACAGGCGCACACTCTCCTGGGTGGAAAACTGGTTGGATGGCCGGGCCCAGAGAGTGGTGGGAAATGGTGTTAACTCCAGCTGGAGGCCAGTGACAAGTGGGGTTTCCCAGGGCTCAGTGCTGGGTCCAGCCCTCTTCAATGTCTTTATCAATGACCTGGATGAAGGCATCGAGTGCTCCCTTAGCAGGTTTATGGATGGCACTAAGCTGGGTGGAAGTGTTGATCTGCTGGGGAGTTGGGAGGCTCTGCAAAGGGATCTGAACAGGCTGGACCGCTGGGCTGAGACCAATGGCATGAGGTTTAACAAGGCCAAATGCCGGGTCCTGCACTTGAGGCACAACAACCCTATGCAGTGGTACAGTCTAGGAGAAGTCTCTCTAGAAAGCTACCTGGAGAAGAGGGACCTGGGGGTGTTGGTTGACAGCTGACTGAACATGAGCCAGCAGTGTGCCCAGGTGGCCAAGAAGGCCAATGGCATCTTGGCTTGGATCCAAAATTGTGTGACCAGCAGGTCCATGGAGGTTATTCTCCCTCTGTACTTGGCACTGGTGAGACTGCTCCTTGAATATTGTATTCGGTTCTCAGCCCCTCACCACAAGAAGGATGTTGAGGCTCTGGAGCGAGTCCAGAGAAGAGCAATGAAGCTGGTGAAGGGGCTGGAGAACAGGTCTTACAAGGAGTGGCTGAGAGAGCTCTGGTTGTTTAGCCTAGAGAAGAGGAGGCTGAGGGGGCACCTTATTGCTCTCTATAACTACCTGAAAGGAGGTTGTGGAGAGGAGGGAGCTGGCCTTTTCTCACAAGTGACAGGGGACAGGACAAGAGGGACTGGCCTCAAGCTCTGCCAGGGTAGGTTCAGGCTGGACATCAGGAAAAATTTTTCACAGAAATGGTAATTGGGCACTGGAACAAGCTGCCCAGGGAGGTGATTGATTCACCATCCCTGGAGGTGTTTAAAAGATGGGTGGATGATGTGCTGAAGGGGCATGGTTTAATGGTTGATAAGAATGGTTGGACTCGATGATCTGGTGGGTCCTTTCCAACCTGGTTATTCTGTGATGCTGTGATCTCTGACCTGCTACAAGTGGGTACAAACTGCAAGGAATCCTAAAACAATCCCTCCTGCCTTGAGAGACTGCTATCATGGATAGAGGTCCACAATCAATGACACAATGAGCTACTGTAGATAAGTCATAGATTTGTAGTCACAATATGTAGCATCTATTTATATATGTGTATACTTGTATTTGAAGGAATAAGCACTGGAGTCCTGAGCATGATGTAAATGATACTGAATAAGGGGTGGAATGTAGTGGTTTGGGATAAAGCACAACATTTTCTCTGACTTTCCAGCCTGATAGCTGCCACCAAGGTAGCAGGCCATTGCTGTGTAGAGAGACCAATACTCACACTTGTTCCTGTATAAGTTAAGGCCATCCCAGAGTCGGTGCCTAGCAGGGTTCCACCTGCTGGGAGGGGTGAACAGGACAGGTGACTCAGCCTGAACAATGAAGCATTCCATGCCATACATGTCATACTCAGTATGAAGTCTTAAGGATCAATAGGGTCAGTCACTCATATTTAGCTGACATTCTGGGATGACCTTGCTTGCCTGTCTGTTCTCAAACACATCCATGTGTTCCTGGATCCAGCTCCAGAATCTAAGCTCCCACCTCCTGCTAAGTCCAGACTGGGACATTCCCTGCACATACTAGAATCATAGAATGCTTTGAGTTGGAAGGCTTCTTTACAGATCCTCTAGTCCAACCCCTCTGTGGGAAGGGGAACATCTTCAAATAGATTAGGTTGCTCAGAGATTCATCCAACCTGACCCTGAAAACATCCAGGGACAGGACCTACACTACCACTGAGGGCAACTTGTTCCAGTGTTTCTCCACTCTCATTGTAAAAAATGTCTTCTAGATCTACCTTCCCTTAATTTAAAGCCATTACTTGTCATCCTATTACTACATTCCTTGAAAAAGAGACCCTCCTCTTCTTTTCCTTTAAGTACTGGAAGGTCGCAATGCATGTATATATTTTATTATTTTATTATCAATATTATCATCTTCTTTTTATTATTGTTCTTCCATCAAAGCTGCTTTAGTGTTAGTTTCCATCTTGCAAATCTTTCTCTCATTTCCCTTTTCCCTTTCCCTGTGAGAGGAGATTGGGACTAAAAGCTGCCTAGTTTTAGCCACAGACCTGGCTGCGGTCAGGAGGGCAGTTAAACTGGGATGGTTGGTTCTCCAATGGAGTGAACCGCTATTATTAGATACTGACTTGCTGTGTTAGACGGGTGGTGTTGAAGTGATACTGTATTAATTAGTACACTTGGAAGTACAGTGTCAAGAACAGGATCAACTGACACACTTTCCTATGCCTAACTGCATAATCCTGTTTCCTAATATAGACCCATGCCCTTCCTTAGCCGCTTGTCTATTAAAACATTTATGAGAGCTCCTGCAGCATTAAGGCCTTCATGAGTCTCCTGACACTTTACTCCTTTACACCTGCTCTTTTCGGTTTCACAGCCCTCTTGCTATTGTTTAATGTTACATCTTACACCAGTTCCACAAAACAGCTGTTGCTTTGCATGGATTGATGACACTTTGGCCAGCTGTATTAGAAAGCAACTCATCACAAGCACTAAGCAAATTCAAAGAAAGTACAAGCACTGAGCAAGATGAAATCCTGTGTAACAGAAATGCACCAAAGCTAAGCAACTGGAAAAATAATTCTGAGACTGAGAAATGTATGCACAGAAATACTGGTCCTATTACACTCAGTTGGACTTTTGCCAGTGACATAAAATGAAGAATTTCACCAGAGACTGGTTTAATGCTTCCAGTTTCACAGTGCCAATTTGAACCCTTTTTTACAACACTTTTCTCTGCTTTGCAGTTCTGAAAAACCCACACAAATAAAATTCAGTTTTTGACAAATTAAATACATGACTCCTTTGTAACTTACTAAAAATTCTACAAATTGTGAAGATTTTACAGGTCCTTTATAATCCCATTTAATGAGAGAAGAAGGATCTAAGGGTGAGTTCTTCCTCTGAAAAAATAATATCTTGTACATCTGTCTGATTGTGTTTTTAATTTCATATTTTTACACATGTTAAAAAACAAATGGCAAGGGAAACAAGCAGGTTAGGAAGCTTACAGCTTTGAAGAATAACATGATGTTAAACCAACATGTCATTTTACATTTCTGTTGAGATGTTGGTGTCCTGCCTGCATAACCAGGATATAGCTTTGGGAGATGTGAGTCACGGATCACAAAGATGACAAGTTACATAGAAATGCCCAGTGGGGAATTATTTGAAGTCTCTCCACACTTGCACAAGCTTATACCTCTGCTTGTCCTGTTAAATGCCTTCCTTTATTGAATAGCACTGGTCATAGAAACAGAATCAGACCAAAAGAGACTGAAAATTTTCCAGTTCTTAAAGGTCAGTTTTAAAATATCTTCTGAAATTGTATTAATGTATAAAAAGTTATTTATATCTGTTCTGGATACAGCTGGGTTTGAAAACCTTAAGAGGCTAATGTTAGTGCTTAATGAATCTCTAGTCACATCTGGTTTGTATTTTTCAGTCACACATGTTTGCATTGTTGAAAGATGCAAGAGACAACTAAATACAACTATATTTTTTCAGATGGTGCCAGCTATATCTAATTCTTCAGATGGTGCTAGCTATAATATCTAATTCTAGACAGGCTTAGCAGTGAAGATAAGTTACTGGACCTATTGGTCATCGATGCAAGTAAGTTAACTTGTGGTGTCAAGATTGGAGGCAGCCTGGGCAGTGGGTGAAGTTAACAGTCTTGAAGTACAAAGGTCAGTTGAAGAGTAAAGTCAGGACCTTGAATTTTAAGAAAGCTAACTTCCCGCTGTTTAAAGAGTTAATCCATAGAACTCCTTGGGAAACTATCATCAGGGGCAAAGGGGCAGGGCAGAGCAGAGCAGGCAGATCTTAAAGGACACTTTCCATAGGTCATGATAGCTCTTGATTACAGGCGTAAGAAATCAGAAAAAGGAGACAAGAGACCAACAAGGATGAGTTGTGACAAGCTGGTCAATCAAAAGGGTAAAAGGAAACACAGAGGCAGTGAGAGGATTGAAAGATATACAGGGAAGAGTGTAGGAATGGTGCCCAGTTGTGTAAGGATGGTGTCAGGAAGGCCAAGGAGTGACTGGAGCTGAACTTGACAAAAGATGCAAAGAATATTAAGAAGGGCTTCTATAGGTATGTCAGCCAGAAAAGGAAGGTCAAAGGAAGCATTTGCCCCTGGTGAAAATAATTGGCAAACTGGTAACAATGGACAAAGAGAAGTCTGTAGTACTCAAAGTTTTTGCCTCACTCTTCACTGGCAACCCCCCTTCCCACACCTCTCAAGAAGATGGACTGCAAGGCAGAGACTGCAGGAGCAAAGTCCCGTCCACTAAAAGAGAAGATCAGGTTTGTGATCACCTGCAGAACCTGAACATACACAAGTCTATGGGACCTGATGAGATGCATCCTAGAGTCCTGAGGGAATTGCTTGATGTAGTTGCCAAGAAACTCTCCATGATATTTAAAAATTCATGGGAGCTGGGACAAGTCCCTGGTGATGACTGGAAGAAGGGTAACATTATCCCCATGTTTAAAAAGGAGAGAAAAATTACCCTGGGAATCACCAACCTGTCAGTCTCATTTCTGTGCCTGGGAAAATCATGGAACAGATCCTCTTGGAATCTATGCTAGGGCACATGGAGGATGTCAAGGTCATTTGAGGCAGCCAGCATGGCTTTATGAAAGACAAGTCCTGCCTGACATACCTGGTGGCCTTCTATGATGGAGTGATTATGTGAACAAGGGAAGAGCTACAAATGTCATTTATTTGGACTTCTGCAAAGCCTTTGTTACCATACCCCACAACATCCTTCTCTCTAAATTGGAAAGATATGGATTTGATGGGTGGACTGTTCAGTGGATAGGGAATTGGTTAGATGGTGGCATTCAGAGATCAGCAACCAATGGCCAAATATCCAAATGGAGATCCATGACAAGTGGTGTCCCTCAGAGGTCCATACTGAGACCAGTACCGTTTAATATTTCATTGATGATTATATAAACTATGGGGTTGAATGTACCCTCAGCAAGTTTGTAGGTAACACCAAGATGAGTGGTGCAGTTGGAGTGCCTGAGGAACAGAATGCCAACCAGAGGGATCCAAATAAGCTTGAAAAGTAGGCTTATATGAACTTCAAATGATACAACAATGTCAACTGCAATGTACTTCACCTGGGTTAGGGCAACCCTTGGCATCAATAAGGGCTGGAGGATGAAGGGATTGAGAGCAGCCCTGCAGAGAAAGACTTGGTATCAGTGGGTGAAAAGCTGGGCATGAACCAGCAATCCGCACTCACAGCCTAGAAGGCAAACTGTATCCTGGGCTGCAGCAAAAGAAGCATGACTAGCATGTCAAAGGAAATTATTATCCTACTCTGCTTTGCGTCTGATGAGACTCCACCTTGAGTACTCTGTCCAACTCTGTCCAGCTCCCTTTTCTTAGTACAGGAAAGATATGTACCTATTAGACAAGGTCCAGAGGAGGGTCACAAAAGTGATCAGAGTGATGGAATGCTCCTCCCATTAGTAAAGGCTAAGAGAGCTGAGGTTTTTCTGCTTGGAGAAGAGAAGGCACCAGGGACACTTTATTTTGGCCTTTCAATACTTAAAGGAAACCTGTAAGAAAGATGTGAACAGACGTTTTTGGTAGGGCAAGTTGCAAAAAGGATAATTGGTAGTGTTTTTAAACTAAAAGAGGGTATATTCAGACTAGATATAAGGAAGAAATTTTTTATCATAAGAGCAGTGAAATACTGGAACAAGTTGCCCAGAGATGTGGTATATACCCCATCTCTGGAAATATACATTGTCTGATCTACTTGAAGATGTCCCCTGAAAGGGATTGGACTAGACTTTTAAACCCAAAGTAGTCTATGATTCTATGATTTTGAAAGTTCCTCAGGTCTGTACTTGCTTATACAAGGACTTAGATAAAACCTTCTGTGCACTAGAAATAAAACCCAAGATTTTATTTAAGCTGTTGTAAAGGCACTTTGCTAAAAAAAGCCAGAAAGCATAACCTTGCCATTTCTCTGAACTTCAAACATCAGTTTATACAGAAGTGACACTGAAATGCAGGCATACATACATATGATTTTTCTCTGACAAAGTATTCATATGCTCTAATAGCCTCTGTCTCATTCCTTCCCTTTGAACTACTCAGACCTCACAAAGGATACAGAAAGCATTTCAGATCATTTACTGGGACTGCACAGATACTGAATATTGTTCAAAGCAAAACAAATTTGCAAAGCTCCTTTTTAATTTATTTTCAATATCAGAACATCTGTTTGTAAGCATATCTCCCTTGTTGTTGATAGTGTGGAATGACTTGTCTGTCCTGTTACTAAGATCATGTGCCCCACTGGATGGTACAGATGGAGGAAATGAGAATTTCTTCATGTTCCCTCTCTTCTCACTAAAGTTCCTTCGGATTAAATCTATAGATACTTTTGACTGATGCATTATTATTAGCAGAATTTTACAGTTTGGAAGAAGAACTGAACCTTCAACACAACAAAGCTGTCTCTCTGTAATATTAACTCAATATACATGGTATTCTGCCATGTGCTGGAAATGTTAATTGGGTTATTCAGTAAATAACTGTAGAAAGCAATACTTTCTGAAGGAAACACACCTCAAAATACTGTCAGAGCAGTTTTTCTGCTAACATATAACAGAAAACACATTTATAATACTATTTTTATTCCTAGAAAAAACAAATCAGTTTCATAATATGTATGCAAATAGCAATAGAAACACTGTCTGATAGTTAACAAACAAATACCAGCATCATAGTGATTCTTAAATTCACACACAGAGGGTATAAGGAATTTAGAAAAAAAATATCCATCCTTCCCATTCACTTTTCAGCTAGAGAGTATGGTTATAGTACACAGAATAATCCCACTACGCAGGCAAAGGAACTGGATAATGTATAGGGCATGCCTTTTCTAATCATAGCTAGAGGAGAAAATTCACCTCCACACAGGAGTCTTATCAGCTAATTGTCATCCCAGAGAAGACCATGCCCTAGACTTTATAGTGCACCTTCTGCTGCTGAGCCTGGTTACTGGGGTCTAGAAATAACTGTTATAAACTGGCTGCATAAATGTAATCCCATGTAGGTTGCCTTTTCTAACATTTACATTTTATTTCAATTTATATTTTCACTAATGTCCAGAGAAAGGCATTCTTCATTTATATATGTGGCCAAAACAGATTTTCATTCAACTGTAGATCCGTAAACTTTTTCTGCCAAAGGACTTACTTTGCAACTAATGTTAATCTAATATTGAAGTTAAACTAACTTCTGAAAAAAAAAATGTTAGATACCTAACAGTAGAAGAGAGAAAAATAAATTGACAAGTAGACATTGAATCAACTTGCTCTTCCTTAGGCATAGTATGGTATGGTATGAAATCCTAAGCCTTAATAAAGGAAGAGATGAGAGCACATGTCCTCAATTTCTCTTTTTTTCCAATGGAGCATCAGATTACTTTGTTTTAAGATTCATTAAAATGACATACAGAGTGCTGGAGGTAGCCTTTGAAAACATGGGAAGAGCTTTCTATGAGAAGTTAACAGAGAAGTAAGAAATGCGCTTGCCTGCTGATGCTGTGGCTCAGGGCATATATCACTCCATGTATGGCTTCAAAACACATCCAAACAGAAATATTGATAACAGTCCAAGCAGAGAACACATATGTTCCCAGTAGGCTGATAGAGCCACTCTGTGATACAGGTTGAGTTAGGCCAAGCAGAATGCTGTGGTTTGGGGGTTTTGTCCCCTACACATCAAAAAATGTGGAAGTGTTAGTATCAGATATTGAATCTATTAAAAAAGAATGAAGATCTACAAAATTTTGGTTGTGGTAGAATATCACAGTCACCATAAAGTCCAGCTTAAACCAGGTACATTGGAAAATTACATTAGTAGATTAAAAAGGCAAGAAGTATAGTCAGTCTACATGCTAGAAATGTCCTTAACAATTGTAGTTTCCTGAGAAGTAGTTAAAGATAAAGGTATTTAGCATCTTGTCTTTCCTGAGGTTTTCCTATTTACAAAACAAATTAACAGACTTAACAGACATCATAAGAGTCTGTGAGGTTTTTTTTTATGTGGCAGACTGACAAATTCAGGCAGAGAAACAACCAACAGGCCAGCAAAAATGTATATACATATATGATGAATGTCCTTAGAAATTACAAACTTCACTTCAAGATAGGTATTTGGTGACACTGTGTGGGGTTTTGTAATAAACAATGTTCACCCACGACCACTTCTGGGTAGCAACTACAGACATGTTATAAGATCCATCTCATTGAGAATTCTCTCACTGAGACCTCTTCTCATAAGTTCATAATTTAAAATTTTGTGTCTACTGAAAAAAACCCAAAAACAAAATAAACCTGAACTCTTTTCATAAGAAAGCAAACAACTAAATAAATAAATAAACTAAAAGCTTTAAGTCTTCTCCATTTTTTTGCAGCTCTCATAAAGAAAATGGATAGAAAGGTAACAGAAAGACTGATTACTGAAGATGTCATTCAGTCTCAGAATATTGATGATTTTATAGACCTTTATGGGTCTGTCAAAAATTCTTGACTGAATTATAGGTATGTTACAATCTCTTTGAATCCATTTTTATATAAGTTATCGGTGCCTCTCTGCACATTGTCCTATGAACAAAATCATAGTAAAATTAGACTCTTATAATTTCTGCTGGCCTGAGGTTTGCCTTTATTACTTTTGAATTAGTTTTACACCAAAGAATATTGTTGGTATCCTCATGCATTTCTTTAACATTCCTAGACAAAACTTTTAAGGATTTGAAAGCCAAATCAAAATTGAACTTCCTAAAATATAAACAGAACACATTTTTAACAATTCTCTACCTTGTTTCATGTACTGGTTGCCAAGTTTTCTCCTTTTTTCTTGCTGTCTCAAAGGGAACCCATTTACCTCCTAAAACCAAATTTGCATGTACTTGCTTGCTTACATTCTCCAGTTCCCAGTACTCATACCACAAGAAAGAATGGTGACCAACACTTAACAGCATTTGACTGAATTAATAGATGTTAGCAACAGTTGTATTAGGTACTAATTCATCTAATCTGTCTAGCCTGGGGTCATAAATGCTTATATTGACTATCCATGACAAGCTGCTGGCAGTGTGGGCTCATGAGAGTGGCCTTTGTGGGAGGAAACTGGGCCTACCCCATGGTGGACACAGACAGTTCCAGCTGGCTCAAATGAACTCACCACAGGATAGAATTGAACCTCTCAGTCCAGTGCGTGGTGCACCTCTAAAAACTTATTTAGCAAAGAAAAAAAAACCAACAGAGATAAAGGAGGAGAAAACAGAAAGAGAGTAACAGCAGAGGGAAGAATATCAAGGTCAGAGCAGGAGGAGGTGCTTGGTGGTGGAGCAGATCTCTACACCATAGCTCATGGAAAAACTCATGCTCCTAAAGGAAGAACAGCCCATGGAGGGCCAACACTGGAGAAGAGGAAAATTGTGAGAAGGAAGGAAGGAGAAGCAGCAAGAAACCACTGTGTACTGGGTATAACTCCCACCACCTCTCTGCACCACTTAGGGCTGGGACAGGATTCTAGAGTGAAGGAGTGAAGTTGGTCTTGGGAGGGAGGAAATATGTTGTTTCAATGTCTTTATTTCTCACTATATAAATTCTCACAAATACATATTGACAAATATTTATTTAATCTTCCACAAGTAGAGTCTCTTTTGCCCACAATAACAAATGGCAAACAATCTCCCTATAATTTTTCTTGACCTATGAGCTTTCTTATCCTATTTCCTCCTGATGTAGTGATGAAGAGGGGGAGGAAGTGCACAACAGGATTGACATTTGAGTATTAGCAAATGTTGGCCCACCACACCATCTCACAATGTCTTTCTGATTTCCTTTTTTGGATTGTTCAGACTAATTCAATGTTTTAACTCATCAGATAGTTACCTGTCAGTAACTACCACCTTTTGCCCAGCTGACACTCAAACATTAGACACTTATTACATTAGTATGATACTGCTGCAAGTGCTCCCAATAGCATCAGCCATATTGAGTATACTGAAGGCTAAACACTTTGCAGCATTCTCAAGCCTTTGACAAAAATGTTCCTTTAATTGTATGTTAAGCTTCCAAAGTTGCCCTTGAAATGTTGATTCTGGGGAACTAATTTTATATACTAAATTAGAAGTGTTTTTGTAGGCTACCTACAAGGTCACTGCAAGTATAAATTAAGAGCTGGCCTCCAGAGAAACACAGAAATACAGAAGACAATGCAAATATTTTTCTTCTTGACCTTTTAGATCATGCTGACATGATGTTTCTTTTAAGTTTTACTGTTCTATAGTCTTCTGCACAGCTCCAATTTTTTTCTATATATTCTAAGTAAATTATCACCCAGTAGCCTACACTCAGTTTTAGAGTCTCTCAATCCCATTGAATACGAGACAGAAAGGAATAACATTTTTTAGCTTTCCAAGAGAAATATTGGTCTAGTAGGACTCAGGCCTGGAAAGACTTACACACCAGTCAGGTTTACATGCAAATGCTACCTGAAATGCATAGACATGGGTAAGCCTTTGCACTAGAAGGTCTTTAGAAGCAACCAGGAAAATACTATCTGATATGAATTCTTTGGGCTAAATTCACTGTTTTAGTCCAGAGGTCTGAAAATATTCCTTTTCCTAGATGCTTATATTTCATTCCTTTGCCTGTTTAGGATATATGTTTTTGTTTATGGTTCCTTTCTACCATTTAATTTTAATCTGATTTGTCTCCTATCTTTGTTATATGAAAGAGGAGGAGAATGAAGTGAAGGAAGACCTGCACTATTTGTATTGTTTCTATGCATTTCTATGATGTGAATCTTGTTTTCATCCCTTGTTTCTGTTTCCTTGACATCATTTTTTGACAAGTTTTTTCATCTAAACTGCCTCACAATGAAAAGTCAGAGGGGAAAGTTAATTACTGTTTGCATTTCCTCAGAACAGAACATAGCATGGTCACACCAGATCTAACATAAGCTTAATCCATTCTAACATTGCCTATGAATCTCCAGTAACAGATGTTTAGAGAAAAAGTATGAATCAGTAAGAAGCGTCTGACACTTTTCTCTAATGCTCTTCCCACCCATCCTCTAGATATCAGGATATTAAGAACTGGAGAAATACGGATGGCATCTGAAACTGTGGTTAGGTTCCAGCCAGTGGTTCCATTTCTCCCTAAATAAGATGTTCAGCAGCTGTGGCAGAGAGCACTTAAATATCCAGTGTAAGAAACAATGTTGGTGCATGGCTGGGAGTCCTTTTCTCAGTCTTCATTAGATAGTCATTTACCATGCCTCACACGTAATATCCCCTTCAGACAGATATTTATGCTCATAGCAATATGCAATGTTTATAGAACTCTCCATACTCTCTTTAAAAGAAAACAGTCATCGCGAAAAGACAATTGTTAGTATGTGAATTTGGCTGTCAAGATGTAATTCATTTTCACAGAAATAGCTACTTGTAGCTGCCTTCTTATCACCACCAGCCAAATACCCTTGGGATCATGTCTTCTTTCATATATCAAAATAAATACAAGCAAAATTTAGCTACTCGAAAACCAAAATAAAGAATCTTTCTGTTAAGTACTACTAAGACACTTTTAATGATGTTACTACTAAAACATTGTTGCTAAAAGCTACAAGGAATGTGATTTTATCGGCTAAGAAAAGATTTTAAGACTGTGATAAAACACCTTAAAGCCAAATAAAAAAGCTGGAAGAAAACATAGTTTGTTATCTTACTTCAAATGGGAGCTCTGATATTTCCATATTTCCAGACAAATCCAGTTTTTCCAGATTCTCACAATCACCCAGTTCTGGAGGGACTGACTTCAAATTATTGAAACTCACATTGAGCACTTTGAGATTTTTTAAGCAGCCTGTGAGGGAAAGATCATTAAAGTCAGTACATTAAAAAAAAAAAGAAAAAAAAAAGAAGAAGAAAGAAAAACATAAAAAGTAAAAGTAAAATATAAAAGGCATACTCAGTTTAGTAAAGAATAAACTCTTCAGAAAGAGATTAATAAATATTTTGTGCAGTAGTCACTGCCATTGGAAGGGGGGAGGGGCAATAGCACTCTGTTGTGCTCAAATGGACTTCTCCTAATTAGCAGTGGTTTTGGCAGGAATTTGAAAGCAGGTAGCAAAGACTTGCTAAGGTCTTAATTCTAGCAGGGATAGATATCCATTGACCTCAGCTGAAGCTAGAGAAGTTGCTTTTGATTTCTCCACTTCAAAAACTTGCCTGCTAACAGAAAATTTCTAAGCATTTTTTATAAAACCTCTTCATTGGGAACAATTGCCTCTGCTAAATTTACTATATTGAGAATTCTGTCTTTGGTATCCAGCTTTACATACATTTTATTATAAAAGATAATGGACCTCTGCATTTTTTTCACAATTTTCTTTACTGCAATTTGTCATCCTTGTCAGCTTAATTTTAAGGTCCTTATAACATTCTAGGCTACATTTTGCCGCATTGTATTTTCTGCTTCTTCAATTTATAAAATAACATAATCTTCATTTAAAAAAGATTTAGAGAAATCATTAAAATGCAAATTATACTGTCACAAAATCAAGAAGGATGGAAGTAAGTAATTTGAATGTATCAAATAACGAATGTGTTAGCAAAGGGATCCCTACATATATCCATAACAAAATAAGAATATTCTATAGACAGCTGTGTTGTTGTATTACATGGATGATCTCAGAATCACAGAATCACAAAGTCACAAAATGGTTGCAGTTGGAAGAAATCTTTAAAAAGTCTCATCCAACCTGACCTGAAACACTTCCCATGATGAGGCATGTACAACTTCTCTAGGAAAAATGTTCCAGTGTCTCATCACTCTCGTCATAAAAAAATTCTCTTTTAAGTCTCATCTAAAGATATGCTCTTTCAGTTTAAAATCATTGCCTCTTGCAATGCAGGCCCTGGTAGAAGTCTTAAGGTGTCCACAGAGCCTTCTCTTCTCCATAGTAGTGAGCTTATCCCTCAGGCAGTAACACATAAGTTCAACTCCTTCAAAGCAAAAGTTGTTTTAGAGCTGTTCGACTTCTGCAATGTGTGGAAATTCTAACCATGTGCCAGATGGTGTTTCCATAGAAAAGATTGAGAAACATAAGGAATTGAAAGACCCACTTTCTTCCTCTGAGAAATCGCTGTTGTCAGAGACAAAGGCATGCAGTTTGATGACCAGTACCAGTAGCAACTGAATCACACAGCATTTCATAAAAAACCCTGAGCCTCCCTTGGACACAACACTGTCTTTGAATAATGGCTGGACCAAGAAAATCTTTCTCACAGGTGGCACACAAGCCATACATGGTAAGAAGTCCATTGTATTAATCTTCACAGGTTGCAACTTCTATGTAGAAAATCCAGAAGCTTCCACTTAGCTTACTCCCAATTTTAGCTCTGCGAGAAATAGAAACTGAGGTGATATTTCAAAATTCATCTGTCCTCCTAGAAAGGTAACTTTGTCTTTCCTATCAGCTGTGAAGTGCTGGTTTAATTAAAAAAAAAAAAGCAGAAGCAAATTTTTCTGTAAGACTAGAACAGGCATTCTTTTGTAGTACATTACTGTCCTTCAAAATTGGTGCTGGTGCAAGAGAGTAATAGAAGCAGCTTAACAGTGTAAGTGGGTGGATTACTTTTTTTCTGGATTTTTAGGTACGTAAAAGTAGTAAAAGTTCACCCTACCTGTGATGAAGCCTCACGGGGTTTAGTATCATGTTGTAGACAAATGAAGGTTTTACATCACACATTTAATGGCATAAACATCAACTTACCAGCTTATTGCAACAAAATAATATTTGAAGCAGAAATGTATTAGAATTAAATAGAGAATCAGAGAGTTGAAAATTAATTGTTTATCCAGTCAGTCCTTCAGTGAAGGAGAGCAAGTCCCATTGGAATGAAAAAGGAACTACTTACTCATTAGCACTGGAATATTTTGTCTTTTATTTTAGCAAAGGGATATTGTACTGAGTTTGTCTGGAATAGACCTTATTTTCTTCATAGCAGCCCACGCTGTGTTTTGGGTTTTTGACCAAACACTGGTGATACTACACCAATGTTTTCATTATCACTGAACTGTGCTTACACAACATGAAGGTCTTCTCTTGTTTCTTGCTGCTGCCCTGATAGGTCATGTATGGGAGAGCAGGGGGCTGAGAGGGGAGACAGTCAAGACATTGGAGCCGAATTGACCAAAGAAATATACTACAGTATATATCATAACATTTACCATTAAAAGCTGCAGGCAGGGAAAGATAAGGGAGAGTTTTCCAAGATGCCTATAGCCTAGGGACTGGACGGGCTTCAGCTGCTGGTGAGTAATGACTTTTCATCAGTTGTTTGTTTGTTTTCTTGTTTGTTTTTCTTTGCTTATTACACTGTCTTCAACTTGACACATGAGTTTTCTCACTATTGCCCTTCCAGTTCTTCCCCCATCCTGCTGTGGGAGACTGCACAAGCAGCTGGACGGTGCTGAGCACACTGTGTGTGGTTTAACTCTCTGTGAGTGTTAAGCAGCAACAGATGTATTTGCTAACTTTTCAGCTACTGAAATTTCTTTTTCTCCATTCCATTAGTTGCATTTGCATTGAATGGAATCTTTAGATAATAAAGGCTCTGTGTAACCTCCTCTGTATTTTATCTCTGACACCCTGTCAGGAGCACTCAAGTAGCCTTATCTAAATGATGAAATGCATTACCATTATTACTTTCCTGTGTTGCCCATCAGAAATTATAGAGTTTAATTACTGGTTTAAATTTTGTATGAAATGGAGTAAAACACAAAGCAAATTTTTGCGTTTCTCTACCATGAACTAATAGCAGCTTCCTATGGCCCAAAACAAATTGTCTCCCATTTCCACTTCTCTCTGCTGACCTGAAAGGAGATATTGATGTTCAAGCTTACAGATAAGAACTAGATTTTTTTTTTTTTTTTACTTCTGCTTAAAGCATCCAAGCAAAGGAAGGATGAATACTTCCTGAACTTGCGTAACAAATTTGTAAATCTTTTCTTTGCTACTGGAGTTTATAAAAGCTCTAGCACAGTAACAGATTGACCTAAGGCTATTAAAATTTCATTCTTTAACAGGCATTCATGTGTTTAATTAAAAAAATACCAACATAGTGAAAGAAATAGCAACTGACTACTACAAAGAAAAAATAAAAAAGATAAAGCTTGGGATTTCAGTCTGAGTTCAGAAGAGTGGCAAAACCAAGTTAGGAAAACACAAATAAGTTCTTATTGGCTGAATAGTAAAGAAGGATACCTTCAAGGAAATAAACATAGAGTGAAGGTTGAAAAGAAATTTTAGTGAGAAAAAAAGGTACAGGTAGCTGCACTGAAGACATTCTGGTACATCAGAAATCCAGTCAAAAATCATGTAATTTCCTTTTTTCATGTAAGCACATAAGCTGAAACATAGTCTTCGATCTCCTTGGGTGTCACCAAAAAGAGGTATATCTCCCAAAGGCAAACTAAACTACAAATTCAATCTCCAGGTTGGAAAACACTTTCTGAACATCAGAAGTAATCACGGAGTAAACTATTTGGGAAGAATATGACAATACATTTTGATCGCCTTAGAAACAGAAACAGCTTATTCTTGGATGGAACTTTTCTCTCATAAACAAAATAGTGTGTATAGTCTCCAGTATTCCCACTGTGACATAAGTGAAAACTGAGAAATAAGCTGGAGTTTGCTGTATGGAGAAGGAGTGTCTTCTAACATTGTTATAAATAATGTAGCTATATAAAACAATATGACAAAATCAATAGATAGGAAAATTTTGGCAAAAATAATTTATGTAATTAGTAGTTTCTGTAGCAGCACTTAGAATCTGAGCTTGGTACACAATGGTACTGTTTAAAGTCCTTTCAAGAAATTCAGCTGAATAAAGCACTAGCTTGTGCAAGGTCCAATGATGCTGAAATTTGTTAAAGCAGTACATACATTTGTATTACATTTTAATGCAATACTCCCCAACATAAGAAGGTTATGGAACTGTTGGAATGAATCCTAGAGGAGGGTCATGAAGGTGATCAGAGGAATGGACCACTTCTGCTATGAGGACAGGCTGACAGAGTTGAGATTGTTCAGTATGGAGAAGAGAAAGCTCTGGGGAGACATTATAGCTACCTTCCAGTACCTGTCTGAAAATGGAAGGGGGAATGGCTTTACATTGGAAGAGGGAAGATGGAGATTAGACATTAGGAAGAAATTCTTCATGATGAGGGTGGTGAGGCACTGGAACAAGTTGCCCAGGGAAGTTTTGGATGCCCTTCCCCAGAGGTGTTCAAGAGTTTGGAAGAGACTTTGAGCAGCCTGTTCTAGTGGGAGGTATCCCTCCCGATTGCAGGGGGTGTTTGGAACAAGGTGATTCTTAAGGTTGCTTCCAACCTAAACTATCCTACGATTCTCATTTTTGATAGTCTACACATATAAGTAAGAAAGACAATTTCCTGTCTAGTTAGTCTAATAAAAAGTACAATTTTGTACTTTCCTGATGATCAAACCAAGGGTTAAATTTTGATGAGCTTACCACCTCTTTCACTACAAGCAAAGCACCATTTGAATAGCTAGGCGTAAAACATCTGGCATCAACAGCTAACTTGCAACAGAAGTTGTGATGATTTTGACTGAGATAGAGTTAATTTTCTTCACAGTATCTAGTATGGGGCTTTATTTTGGATTTTTACTGGAAACGGTGTTGGTAACACTGGAATGTTTTTGTTATTGCTGAACAGTGTGCTCAATGTCAAGGCCCTTTCTGCTTCTCACATCACCCCACTAGCAAGTAGGCTAGTAGGTAGGGGATGCACAAGATGCTGGAAGGGGACACAGCTGGGACAGCTGAACCCAACTGATTTAAGGAATATTCCATATCACGTGATGTCAAGCTTAGCATTAAAAGCTGGGGGAAGAAAATGAGGTGTGTTTGGAGTTACAATGTTCTTCCCAAGTTACCATTACATATGATGGAGCGCTGCTTTCCTTAACATTCCTTGTTTCGATTTGCTTTTGTGAGATGTTTTTGCTTTACCTTTTAAGCTGTCTTTATCTCAGTCCATTAGTTTTCTCACTTTTAGTCTTCTGATTGTCTACTTCATCCCAATACGGGAGAATGAGAGAGCGGCTGCATTAGGTTTAGTTGCTGTCTGGGGTTAAACCACAACAAAGGTTCCCTTTTAAGTGGGAAATATTAACAAAATTTTCCTTGGAAAATAGAAGCTGTTGGGCAGATAATATTCAATAGTGAATAAAGTGTTGAATGTCAAAGGTAAGAGGAGAGCCTGCATTCATTAGAACCAGGCTGCATTTAGATTAAAAATACATATTTTTTTCTTGAAAACTCACATATCAGCACACTAGGACTCTTATTGATAGAAAAAGATATTTTAGGTATCTAGAAGGGATTTAAACTATATTATTTATAGTTTTCTCCTCTGAGTTATAGTAAATTGGATTAATAATATGCATAAATGAAATTTTATACTGTGGGGCAGGGAAGAGACCAAAAAAATCCCTGTGCTTTCTTGTTAAATTATATCTCAAAACCACAATTCTTTTTTCTCTTAAATGTTTAACATATCAAAAATATGAGAGGATATAATGAGATACAAAGATTTTATTAAGAGCTCTTTGAGATATTTCACAAGAAATTGTAGGACAAAGAATACTGACATAGCCTCACTAATCCACCCCAGCACAAAAACTTCAAGATCATATAAAATGAAGTTCACTGCTTTGTATTTGAATATGAGAATAAATTCTACTGGATATTTTCAATTAGACCAATTACTAATGTACTAGGACTGGGTGATATACAGTGATTGCACTGCAGCCATGCAGCCAGAGCCGGAACTACAAATTCATCCAGAAACCATTGCCAAAGAATATCTCCCCAGCTACACCCTTGCTCACAATTTTTTCTGTTATTTCTAGGAAAACCAGACCTGACAGCTTTGAGACAAACAACAACTCTATTTTGCAGATTTCTGCATTTTTGTTTACTTGCTTCCCATGAAAATATTTGCTATTCCACAAAAAAAAAATAAATCAAAAGTATTCTCATCTGTCTTCTGATCCATATTTGATCTGTTCACATGCATAAGTGATTATAGATTTGAAATATCTGAGAACGGATTTACATCATACTTCTTTCTGATTTGGGTAGAGCATTCTTTCTAAATCAGATAAAACAGGAACATGAATTTAAGCACTTCTGCAGATATTTTTGCCCAGAAAGTGCTACTGCAGCAATATTTTCCTTCACTGGAAATATTCCTATCATCCATTTTCTCACACCTTTAAAGCCCTCTTGTGAGAATCAAAAGTAGTTCACATGTGGCTCACCAGTTTACCTTCTGCTGGATGGTCTATACTTGGCTTTAATTCTGCCTGAGGAATAAAGACTCAACAGCACACATAGTATTGGCAACTTCAACCATCTGTCATTACTTTCAAGTATGTTTCAGCTATGATATTTACCTACTTGCTGATGTTTTTTAAACAGAAAAAAAATGATGAATACCTTAGCTTTAACCTTTCCAAAGACCTTACCTTCTGATTTAACATCCAGTCCTCAATACTTGCCTCAACAGAGATCTCAAACCAAAACTACATTGACTCTTTTCCCTGTGATAATTTAGCAGCTAGATGACTAAAGTATGAAACACTTCACTTCAAAGTAGCATTAACAAATTTCAAAATATCTCAGGCCTCACATAATAATTTTATATAAAAATAATTAATATTTCCAATACATATTAGCATCTATGTCTCTAGGAATATATAGCTCATTAAATAAGAAAATAGGCATTTGGAAGCATACCACTTTCCACATCAACAAAGAGAGCACTACAAATTTAAGTTAAAACTTCTCTATAATTTATGCCTTAAAAACAAGGGTCATATCCATTGCATTATTACATGGCCTATAAACAGAAGATCATAGAATCACAGAGTCACTAGGTTGGAAGAGACCCAGAGGACCATCAAGTCCAACCATTCCTATCAGTCATTAAACCATGGCCCTGAGCACCTCAGCAGATCTAGAAGACATTTTTTACAACGAGAGTGGTGAAACACTAGAACAAGTTGCCCTCAGTGGTAGTGTAGGTCCTGTCCCTGGATGTTTTCAGGGTCAGGTTGGATGAATCTCTGAGCAACCTAATCTATTTGAAGATGTTCCCCTTCCCACAGAGGGGTTGGACTAGAGGATCTGAAAAGAAGCCTTCCAACTCAAAGCATTCTATGATTCTAGTATGTGCAGAGAAGGTCCCAGTCTGGACTTAGCAGGAGGTGGGAGCTTAGATTCCGGGGCTGGATCCAGGAACACATGGATGTGTTTGAGAACAGACAGGCAGGCAAGGTCATCCCAGAATGTCAGCTAAATATGAGTGACTGACCCTATTGATCCTTAAGACTTCATACTGAGTATGACATGTATGGCATGGAATGCTTCATTGTTCAGGCTGAGTCACCTGTCCTGTTCACCCCTCCCAGCAGGTGGAACCCTGCTAGGCACCGACTCTGGGATGGCCTTAACTTATACAGGAACAAGTGTGAGTATTGGTCTCTCTACACAGCAATGGCCTGCTACCTTGGTGGCAGCTATCAGGCTGGAAAGTCAGAGAAAATGTTGTGCTTTATCCCAAACCACTACATTCCACCCCTTATTCAGTATCATTTACATCATGCTCAGGACTCCAGTGCTTATTCCTTCAAATACAAGTATACACATATATAAATAGATGCTACATATTGTGACTACAAATCTATGACTTATCTACAGTAGCTCATTGTGTCATTGATTGTGGACCTCTATCCATGATAGCAGTCTCTCAAGGCAGGAGGGATGGTTTTAGGATTCCTTGCAGTTTGTACCCACTTGTAGCAGGTCAGAGATCACAGCATCACAGAATAACCAGGTTGGAAAGGACCCACCAGATCATCGAGTCCAACCATTCTTATCAACCATTAAACCATGCCCCTTCAGCACATCATCCACCCATCTTTTAAACACCTCCAGGGATGGTGAATCAATCACCTCCCTGGGCAGCTTGTTCCAGTGCCCAATTACCATTTCTGTGAAAAATTTTTCCTGATGTCCAGCCTGAACCTACCCTGGCAGAGCTTGAGGCCAGTCCCTCTTGTCCTGTCCCCTGTCACTTGTGAGAAAAGGCCAGCTCCCTCCTCTCCACAACCTCCTTTCAGGTAGTTATAGAGAGCAATAAGGTGCCCCCTCAGCCTCCTCTTCTCTAGGCTAAACAACCAGAGCTCTCTCAGCCACTCCTTGTAAGACCTGTTCTCCAGCCCCTTCACCAGCTTCATTGCTCTTCTCTGGACTCGCTCCAGAGCCTCAACATCCTTCTTGTGGTGAGGGGCTGAGAACCGAATACAATATTCAAGGAGCAGTCTCACCAGTGCCAAGTACAGAGGGAGAATAACCTCCATGGACCTGCTGGTCACACAATTTTGGATCCAAGCCAAGATGCCATTGGCCTTCTTGGCCACCTGGGCACATTGCTGGCTCATGTTCAGTCAGCTGTCAACCAACACCCCCAGGTCCCTCTTCTCCAGGTAGCTTTCTAGAGAGACTTCTCCTAGACTGTACCACTGCATAGGGTTGTTGTGCCTCAAGTGCAAGACCCGGCATTTGGCCTTGTTAAACCTCATGCCACTAGTATCAGCCCAGTGGTCCAGCCTGTTCAGGTCCCTTTGCAGAGCCTCCCAACTCTCCAGCAGATCAACATTTCCACCCAGCTTAGTGTCATCCGCAATCTTGCTAAGGGAGCACTCGATGCCTTCATCCAGGTCATTGATAAAGACATTGAAGAGGGCTGGACCCAGCACTGAGCCCTGGGGAACCCCACTTGTCACTGGCCTCCAGCTGGAGTTAACACCATTTCCCACCACTCTCTGGGCCCGGCCATCCAACCAGTTTTCCATCCAGGAGAGTGTGCGCCTGTCCAGGCCAGAGGCCGACAGTTTCCTGAGCAGAATGCTGTGAGAAACTGTGTCAAAGGCTTTACTGAAGTCCAAGAAGATACATCCACAGCCTTTCCCTCATTCAGTAGGTGGGTCACTTTGTCATAGAAGATGATCAGGTTAGTTTGGCAAGACCTGCCTTTCATGAATCCATTTTGACTGGGCCTGATCACCCAGCTCTCTTGCATGTGCTTCATGTTAGCACTCAGATCACCTGTTCCATGACTTTTCCCAGCACTGAGGTCAGACTGACAGATCTATAGTTCCCTGGGTCCTCCCTGTGACCTTTCTTTTAGATGGGCACAACATCAGCCAGCCTCCAATCCAGTGGAACTTCCCCAGTTTTCCAGGACTGTTGGAAGATGGTGGAAAAGGATTTGGCCAGCACATCTGCCATCTCCCTCAATACTCCTGGGTGGATCCCATCCAGCCCCATAGACTCATGTGTGTCAAGCCGGGCAAACAAGTCTCTAACCACCTCCTCTTAGATTATGGGATATTCACTAAGACTGAAAATCAACAGGTAGTTTTTTGGCAAAAAGTGCTGAACCATTCATTTGCGCAGTCCTGGAGCCGCTTTTTTGTATTATTTTTTTTGTAAACTACATCAATGAATCTGTCTTTGTCTGGATGGGCTAGAATTATTGTTGTGATGTAGAATTATTGTATAAATAGAATCTATGGCTAACCAAATTTGTTCATCTGGTTATGCAGTGTCTCAAAATGAATGGTTCAAATTCATATTTCTCCTGGTGAGTATTTAATATCATCATGCCTGTTTACATTTAATGAATCTTGAAAAAAAAAATTCCTAAAAAAGAGTTCACTGTTAAAAAGGGGATAGTGAACACAGTTACATTGTGCCTAAGGATGGACCTACAGCAATTTTCCAGTATTCTCTTGTCCTTCCAGTCAAACATTAACATAAAAAAAAGGCAGAAGCAAAAACTTTGGAAGGAAGAAAGCAATACCTTGACTATAAGGTGGAAGAATGGTTATGTTGGAGGGAAAGTGAATAAAGGGGAATAACATGAATGATACTGATGAATGAAATCACATCATTTCAATGCAGGTTAAACAACTGTGACTGCTTCTAGAAGGATTTGAAACTTTCTTCCTTATTTCCCAAGAAAGGTCTTA
The DNA here is from genome assembly GCA_033459285.1 of Clamator glandarius. NCBI lineage: Eukaryota > Metazoa > Chordata > Aves > Cuculiformes > Cuculidae > Clamator > Clamator glandarius. Next base: position 646,633 of record JAUNZM010000523.1, on the reverse strand, counting down.
CATGAACTCTACATTACACTCTACAGAAAACTGATTATGCTAGAAAAAAATATCTGCTTTTACATTTTTATTCTGTAAACAGACTTTGTTAACATCCATAATCACTTTTTCTTGGGAATCATTTTCATTAACAATGAACAATATTACAAGGAGAAAGAAAAGCTTTCTTAGCCTTTACCTGCCTCAGTTGTTAAGCAGAAACCCCTTAAAAGCTTGCATTCAGTGGTTTAAGGGAGACTCTGGGAAGGAACTAAATCCTTTCACCTTATTTCCACACTGCCTGGTAGAAGGCATTTGTCCATTAAATCCACTGACCCATTTGAGTTCCACAGTCAAAACACTGACTAAACAATTAGCATCTATTTTATGTCCATTATTTCCTGCTTGCACCTTAGTTTATGATGTGTTAATCCATTTAGCTGCCAGATTGAAACAATAAAACATATCTTGACATCAGTGGGAAATTTTCTCTGTAAAATATAGTATTAGAAAATAAATCAAAAGCATTGTGTTACTCTACTAATAAAGTAATCTTCATAACTTTTTTTGCAAGTTGTTAGCTCTCCATGTACATAAGGAATATCAGTCATGGGGACCACTACATTTAAGAACAAAGGCTGAAGCATTGGTACACCTGGGTGCATATATTTGATTATGGGAGCCTCATAGGGGACTCAGTTTCTTCAGCTGTCAAAGATACCACCAGATACAGCAACACTATTCCTTTTAAGAGCAGTAAATCCCTCACAAATCATTACAGTCTTTCAAGGAAGATTTCCATATTGTAAAATCAGAAAACAAAGGAGAACCAAATACTAAGATTTTTGTTATTATGAAGCTTAAAATAGCAAAGGCTAAAATATGTAAGCATTAAGAATTTGTTTTTCTGACAACCCTAATGTTATCTTGGACATACCACTTGATTAAACACTGATCACTACTGAACTAGTTATAAAACTCAAAAGATGGATTTCATGGAACATTACATATTTTATTCCTTTTTACCATAATCTTTTGTTTCAATTCTTCTTGTCTGAGGTTTACAGTTCTGTAATACTTCTCTTTTTCTAAACTGGTAAGGAATATAAAACAACACCTGTTCTCAGGAAGAACTATCTACAAGCAATAAATGTCTTATAGCCAGACAACAAGAATGTGTCAGTTTCTTCCTCATATTTGAGCCATACTATACACATGATATTGCATAAAATTTGTCAAATATAGTTATGGACAAAGACCTGTAACAATTTAGAGGTGACTCTTCACAAGTGAGAAGACAACTATCAGTAAATAACTAAGAACATCCACTGATACTTTTACTCTGTAAAATAGTTACACGGCATGAGTATAAACAGCTAGATATCTTGAATTGACTTACCAATTTCCACTGGGAGATGGTTGATTTGATTTTTTGACAACTCTAGCACTCTCAGATCTTTGAATAATCCAATGTAGGCTGGAATGCTTTGTATCAGTGTATTGCACACATGCCATTCTTTCAGATAGATCTGTTCTTTCAGAGAATCTGGTAATTCCTATAAATGAAATATGAATAGGTAAATAGAAAGTATAAGATTAGAATTTTGTTCTACCATGTTTCTAAGTACAGGGTGCGGCCAAATCTCAACACTTTACCTTAAATATCTTGATGTAGAACAGCAGTTTGCCAACACATTATAGGAGCTCTTTCCTTTTGAAGAACATTACAGCTATCTGTCATCATGTACTCATTTTTTAATTGCTAATGCAATCATTTTGTTCTAAAATTGGAATTTATCTGAAGCACTCAACCTGCTTAGTACATCTGACCGAAGGCCAGATATACTAAGCTGGTGAAGGGGCTGGAGAACAAATCTTATGAGGAGCGGCTGAGAGAGCTGGGGTTGTTCAGCCTGGAGAAGAGGAGGCTGAGGGGAGACCTTATTACTCTCTACAACTACCTGAAGGGAGGTTGTGGAGAGGAGGGAGCTGGCCTCTTCTCCCAAGTGACAGGGGACAGGATGAGAGGGAATGGCCTCAAGCTCCACCAGGGGAGATTTAGGCTTGAGATTAGGAAAAAGTTCTTCACGGAGAGGGTGGTTAGGCATTGGAACAGTCTGCCAAGGGAGGTGGTTGAGTCACCGTCCCTGGAGGTGTTTAAGGTTAAGGTAGATGAGGTGCTTAGGAGCATGAGTTAGGGATTGGTGGTAATGGTTGGACTCGACGATCCGGTGGGTCTCTTCTAACCTGGTTATTCTGTGATTCTGTGACTCTGTGATTCTGTGATCCCATTTTATTTTCTTTTTCCAGCTGGAGGATTTTTTTTTTTTAAACACATTTCAATGCTTTGATTACCATATCAGGATGTAGTGAAACGTAACACAGAGCAAAACAGTGGGTTTATGGAGTCTATCTAAACAAATGTAACTATGTTCTTAATACTTGCCAATGTTTCAAAATTTGTTTGCCAGAATGGAGCACAATCCAAGGAACAGAAGCATCTCAGATAGGATACACACTTGTCACCTTCTGAAAGTCTTTTTTCAAGAAAGTGACATAATTTCCTGTGTTATTTAAGCACTGCTTGAAAATTTTTACTGGATTTGTTTAGGAAGAATAAAAATATTCAATTTTTAAATCAGTCCACAACTGTAATTAATTCTTGTTTTAGTCATGCAGAATCTTTTTTTTAAGAATTTTTTTTTTCAAAATACACAACAAATAAATTTGCTTCTAAGTAATTTTCAGACTATTCTGTTTGTTAAAATCTCCAATGTATAATAGTCATTGAAACTAATAATTTTAAAGCCTTTAATTCTTACAAAATTTCTTTAGTCAATCAGTATTCTCTTCAGATGTACACATCTTTGTTTGCATTACGTTATCAAATTCCTTGAACTTGAAATATACAAAAATCAATTCATAAAGTTGAAGGTCTGATATATAATTTAAAATCCACTCTCTAAAGCACCACATTATTTATTTGTCTGTCATAGCTTTTATATTGCTTTGCACTGGTAACATCTAGAAGAAATAATCTGGAAGAGATGCTATCACTAACTTCACTCCATAAAAAGAAGCAGGGATTTCAGCCTTTAATTCCTTTATAACTTCCAAATGTGTTTCCTGCATATTAAGATTACTACTAGTAGGAATTACTAGGTTTTATACTTAGGACATTACCCACTTTTACTTTTTCTTCTCAATTTCTTAGGTCCCACAAGACATTTACAAGAATGATGAATTTTATTTGTTTTTTAATAATTCAGAACTTCTGAACTAGGAATAGTGCTATTTAACTCTTAGCTAAATTAAAATGTCTAACTGTGGTTAAAGATATATTGAACTGTTGATTTTAAGCTGTTGTTTGGTTGTTTCTGCCTTTACTTTCAGTCCTTTTCAAATTTGCATGTGCAGACACTTAACCCATATGTGTAGTTCTGCCTTTCTACCTGCCTTCCCATATTTGATATGGACCATTTCATTTCCTGTTTCATTTTCCACAAGTTGTATATTGCATTGTGATCTATCTTTTAGTTTTTAAGTTTATGGGAGTTAAAAAACAAAATGCCTGAAATGCCTCGGGGCTGGTAAATTTCTGGAATAGTCTTCCAGTCCTCCACCTTCAGTGCTGCATGCAAGTTATTCTGCAGCATAATAAAAGGACACCAATAGCAAATTCAAGTAGTATTGTCTTTACCACCTTCACAGAACTGAAAATAGGGGATACTGTTTAGCTGGAACTTCATAGGTGATACCATAGGGAAGAACCTTAATTGATGGAGAACGTAAATGCAGAATAGAATAGTTATACTTCAGGGAAAGAGTTGTTTGGGTAACAGATACCACTTGCCACTATTACTCCACAGTCCAAATCTCTCTCTGTCCTTCTGCTGACCAACTGGAGTTTTTCACCTTCTTCTCACAACTGACCATCTCTAGCTCCTTACTGGCAGATACTTCTCCTTACTGGCAGATACTTCAGAAGCTTCACTTGCCCCTGTGAAGCCGATAGCCTCACTATTCTCCCAGACTGAAAGAAGTATCCAACAACTTTTGATACATTGAAAACAGTGCAGCATACAAACTACTCATTTTTTTAATAAAACAAAACAGAACTCCTTCATAATTTTACAAAAATTAAAAATATTTTTAATACTTACTATTTATGTGAAAAATATTTTTAAATCTTTACTTCAATACTAAGGGTAGTTTAAAGTAGCAAGATATTCTTGTGAAACAATTGAAATAAATTCAGACACGACTTCCAAAGAATGGAAGGAGTTTCTATTTTTCTACCAATTGGCCTGACTTACTTTTCTTTTTTGAGATTATTTCTTTATATTTTATAACATATTCACAATTTGCAAGGGTCAGTTTAGAATTTGCAAATGTCAGTTTACAAATATGTTGCTCTAATGTTGGTATTTAGCATTTTCTACCTAGCAATACATTTTATTAATGTTGCTGAAACATAAATTGTGATATTTTACTCCATTGACAAACTACACAAGGATAGAAACTGAAATTTGCACAAGCTTTACATTTGCTTTACTCTTTGATTCCCTTGTGTTCTTTTGTAATCTGCTGCTGCCATGATAAAGCTGGCAGTCTGCTGATAAATTGCTCCACAAAGAATTACACTGGCAGCGTAGCCAGTCTTTTGCCTTTAACAGCAAAACTATACCTCAAACTCCTTTGATTTTTGGGAGTGAAAATAGTTTTAAAAGGAAATAAATAGTAAACTTACAACCATTGCTGATTATACCATTTCTAATTAAGACAAAATTTACCTACTAGATATGACCCGGAACTAAAACTGTGATCAAATCTCTCAGAAGTTTCAATTTGATTTCTTTTCCAGCTCTGTAACCTTATCTGTCACAGGCCAAACAAAATCTTGTACCAAATATCTCTAATCTTTGAGAAAGTTTCAAGGTAGTTTCTAAACTAGTATGTCTCAGGGGACATCTGCATTACCTGACTGGGTTAGGAATTTTATACCTTTTCGGGGAAAAAAAAATCTCTGGAAGTCTAACAAGCAAGCAGAAGAAAGATTGTCTCTGTCCATTAGGTGCAGCAAGCAATCCCACTTGACCCTTCATGGCAAATAAGTACTTCACTGCCACTAGAAGTTGGAAATAATAGAAATTCTCTGTTCTTTGTGAAAATTCACAGCATGTTAGACAACAAAACTGAGAGAATAAATACAAATATAGTAATTAATTTGCTGCCTTTTTCTGTGGAGAAATTAGATGCAAGGAGGTCATTATTTATGAATAAAGAATTTTACCATCACTCATTTATTTACTTGTGCACATTTGACATTAAAGTTGTTTAAAGTACTGTGCATCCAGATCCTCTGCGTATGTAAAGCAGCATGGCCAAGAAAAGTCCCGGTCTGTATTTGAGTAAACATCATGCTTTCCTTTGTCAATATTGATACCACAAATTCAAAAATTTGTTTTTCTTAAAAACATTTGAAATTCACTGATCAACTAGAGAATAAACGTTAATTAGTGAGGAGCAGAAAGTAAACACTCTGAGGGGAAAAGCAGAGACTAAGTGAATTCAATGAAAAATGTATATGAATATTCATGGCATTATTTTGCCAGTTTTCATTCTGCTCTAATAGTAGTGTTGTTTTTCTGAAGAACTAATTTAATTCAGTAGATACATGTTTACTTATACTAAGGATCTCAATTAAGTTTTTCATCAACTCTCCATCATTCTCTCCTAGGCAACAGATTCAAACACACCATTCAAGAGTCCAGTCCTTATACAGTTTCTTTTCATGGTGGGTTTGGCTGGAAAACTCTCAGATAAATAAAAAGTTTTTCTGAATCACACTTTGGAATCTCAAATTACTTAAGGCACCATATACTATTCTTGTGCTGTCAAGTCCCAAGTGTTTTGCAAAAACATAGAGAGAAGTAGGATACTCACTGCTGAGTAATCCTACTCACAGTGTTCAGAAGATTAACTTACTGTGACTTGAATGGTCAGAAAACAGTTGTGACTCAAGATGCCTAGAAGCTTAAACCACATCTCAAAAAAATTAGGCTAGAAGTGAATGATAACTAGTAAGACCTAATGTTCTACAAAGATCTGTAGATGTGCATAAGCAGAATACAATTCTGTAGAATTCGTATAGTACAAAATTAAGCCCTACTCTAGTACAGCTAGTACTCTCTACTTATTATATAACATAATTTTTGTGATACAAGCTTTACTTTTCCTCGGATGTGTTAAAATATCTACTTCATAAGTACAAGGAACAGTGGGCCTCCATGTAATGAAATTTCATTGTCCTTTCAGTGACTTTTGAGAGAGGAAAAGAGTGGCACAGAGGTGTTGAAGGAAGAAATTCCTATTAGGAATTCAAAATGCATGATCTCCTCCGATTTCTTCTCTTACAAAAGTTCTTGCAAGGAGATTGGAAATGATTTTCAAAAAAGTGCTACCCAGCTGATTTTCAAAAGAATTGCTCAAGCTATCCTATTGTATTATGGATTGTTTTATAAAACTCATTTTTAACAACTTACTTAACAATATATAATCAGCGGGCCAGATACACTGCTTAGCTGAGCATGAGACAATAGCATATATATAATACACCTACATCTTTACCAGCCAGATAGCCTGGCCACTGATTAGTGCCCAACGCAACCTACCATTCTACTTGACTGACACACTGTAAATAACACTGTTAGTTGATTCGTCTGCTTAGTTCATTTGCTGCCGAAGTTTCCAGTGAGAGCACTTACATTGACACTTATGGGAAGGATCTAGTAAAGTCACTTGCTTTGATCTTGAAAAATCTCTGTGCTGGGTATTAATATTCTGTGAGACTTAGCTTCACAGTGTCCAGAAAGAGAACTGGAAGAGCCCAGAAGCAAGCCCTGTTCTCAATATTAAATCTGTAATTCATCCCAGCAACCTACTCAGATTCAGCTGTCCAGAGGATATATTAGTGCTTCATTGATGCGAGGAAAGGGGAAACATAACAGAAATACTTATCAGCTAATAGCAAATGAACTGAAGGATTCAGCAGTTAGTTCCCAAAAGAGCACTTTACAGGGCTGTGCCATTTGCTGCTGCCAAATGTAAGTGGCCAGCTAACAGCAAACCAAGCTGGTTATGTAGAAGTATACAGGCAATCTCAGTTCTGACTTCTCCTATTGTCTGAGAGCTTAATCTTCCAAATTTCAACTTATAGATGTACTAGTGTGCAAAACACATCACAGAAACTGAACCACAATTGGCACCACATCCCCCAGCTGCATAATATACAGGCTTACTCCAAGAAAATTTTCTAATGTCCACAGAACTTTTCAGGTTGCTGCTCTGTGCAGCTTTGGTTGAATAGCCTGCAATTTCATTCTGCCTAAGTGCACTTTTTTGTGCAAGAGTAGTAGTGGGAAAGAGTGCAATGTCTGATTCTGTCTTTGGTTTAGAAGCAGCAGCCAAGATTTTAAAAAGCAAAATAAGTGGTATGATTTGTGTAAACAGTATAACTGCAATAAGGGGAAAGACACTTCTTTCAGAACTTTTTCAAGTGTTTTTTTCACATTTAGAAATAATTTTCTGCTGTTAGAGACTGGCAATGTTTGATTTTGAAGAAACATTAGTCTTCTCTAAATAAAACAGCTTTGTTTTTATCTTTGTCTGCAGATGCCTGAACTGTGTCAGAGTATCCTGCTGAACTGGGCATCCCACTTAAACCAGGCTAAAACTGGACAGGGAGGCACAGTGGTTGTGTCAAATGACCACAGTAAGCATATGATACAGAAACAGAAACAAAGTACATGGTGGTTAAAAGTGTACTGCTCAAGGTGGCACAATGTACATAACAGTGTACTGCTAGCTCTCATGAAATCCTTCAGCATGTCAAATCAAAATTAAGTGCTCTGGAAAACAGAAAAATTTATGTACGTCTGTTTTGCCACCTAATGTAATGCCTTGCTTATAGTGACAAAACAAAATATTAGCGATTTGGCAAAAGACATTAAGAAACAGAAGTTTAGTTATGCAGTTGTCTCCTCTGTGATACACTGAAATTATCTGTAGTTGCTACTATAACTCATGTGTCTCAATGTCTATAAATAGCTATAAGTGTCTCAATGTCTATAAATAGCTATAGAGTCTCTTTAATTTCCTCTAACATACCTGCAAAGTTTACAACACAGGAAAGCATGTAGCATAAGACTACATAGTTTTAACATTATTTTCAATATCCAAGGTTTTTAAAAGATAAGACATGATAGCTCTCTGGCAATGAGTCCTACCACCTGAAAGACTGGCATCAGTTGAAGAAGTAGTATCCTTACTAGTGCGAGGTGAGAACTAGAAAATTTATCTACTTTACTTTTATCCAGAAAACAGCTAAAGCCAGAAAAAGCTGAAAAATAAAATACCTTCATATTCAAGATTAAATCTGGAATGAAGTTATGTTTCAGGACAATCAAAATAATTGTTTCAATAAAATTAACTTAATGTACTGATTGACTTTTAAACTTGCGTTTTTGTAATAAAAATCTCAAAAATATATTACTAAATTATGAACTACACAAAAGTCAAAATTCTAATTTCACTTTCTTGTTAATAAAGTAGCTTGTATTCAAATAACTTTTCAGTCAAAGCTTAAACAACTCTAGAAACCTTCAGACCAACTCTAATCCATCTTTTCCTGAATTGCATTAATTCAGAGATTACTTCCAAACTGCTGTTTCAGATCAAACACAACTGCAAGAAAAAAGTGCTTTTTTCAGCAAGATCACTGTGGATTGACTTTTTTATTCAGTTTTGATTTGAACAGAACTTGAGAAAAATGTTGTCCCACCATTAGAGTAAGAAGACAGACCTCTGAGTACTAGAAGACATAAACAAGATAACAAAGCTGAGTACTATTTTCATCTCATTCCAGCCATTGGAGACTTCCAGAGAAAGATACCTTATTGCAATATGATTGCTTATACCAAAATTTTTGAGAGGATTAAATTACATTTGAAAACTAAACCACTGCTTCAGTGTAAGATAGGAAATACTTTTGTCAGTTCCAACATTGTGAAAAAGCATCAATTTCATATGCATTGGCAAAAAAAAAATGTTTGGAGGGATTAAAAGTTACAGTTCTGTGCTACCCAAATTTTTAAACAATAGAAATGTATCTTCCATTATATTTACCGTCCACTGCTCTCCAGAAAGTTGAAAAATATACTTGTTTCTTTCCTTATTTGCTTCATCTGACAAAGGATGCCTCTTCTGGACCTGAGAAGCCTTTCCGTATGTGTCCAAGATCTTCTTATCAATGTCTACAAAGCCATTCTTGAGGTACTTTGATTGAGGAATGCCTTTCTTCCGGCACTCGAGTATGAAATTCCATTCCTGTTTTATCCTGAAAAAGTGCCAAGAAGGGTTTATATGAATCAGCTGAAACACTATGACAAATAGGTCTTAACTCTTCATTTTTGTTTGCACAACGTCTTAACAAAAGATAATTATGTACCTAATATATTTACCATTTTCAAAAAAATAAGGCATTCCTGGAGTCACACTTAGATTTCCTAGACTTACATAGAGATATCAGATGAGCAGGATTTCATTTACTGACTATAGAAGAGTGACACTCAGGCAATAACAGAAAAGTGGAGACCAAGCATGCTGTCACAAAAACCAGCATGAACTATGCCCTTCATTTCAACAGGGTAGGAAATACCTCCTCACAGAATACGCTTTGTGTATAAATTAAAACAAGCATCTGGTAATATATATAAAATTCTTCAATTGGGCAAAAAAGTCATTTTAGAAAGTAAGAAGTTCCCTTTTCCCTGCCCTTTCTTGGTCAAGTATAATGACCTATTTTCATTTTTCACCCATTGCCTTCAAATATCATAATAGAAGATAGATGTAAATGTCAAAGTTATCACATGCCAACTAATTTCAAATTCCATTTCAATGTAACTTTAGGCTCACACTCAGTTACCTGTGTACCTCCAGGTGCAAATTCAATCTGATACAATTAAGCACTGCCAAAATCACATGCTTTGATTTAAGAAAGATTTATTTCAGCCTAGTCAATTAGGGAACAATTTGATTAACAGAAGCAAGCCTTCTTTATGCCAAAATAAGGCACTGTAAAGCCCTTTGAATCATAAATCTGATCTCACATTCTGAATGCTAGATTCTTGTGATACATGAAATTCATTTATGAAATCTCCACCCTCCAACAGAAATTTTAAGCTAAAGACTTGAAAAATGAGAGATAAAGAAGGGCACAAAGTTTAAGATAATGTGCCCCCGGAGGAAGTCACAAATGGCATGTCCTAGAAAGATAATCGAATGCAAGTATATAAAGTTCAGGTAGGAAGTAGCAAAACTGTACACATTTTACCAGATAAGTATGGGAATTTCTCTAAAATGCTAAGATGTGAAAACAATGGCATAAGAAGCAGAATGACAGGTTTTAAGTCATGTACAAGAAATATTTATAAAATTTGGTACAAGAAGCATATTCCAAAGCTGCAAAAGTAATTTTTAGACACTTGTAGCAAGGTGTGAGATAGAAACTGCACAACAGAGTATATTTATGGGAATATGACAGACTAAAAGTCATGTCTGACTCAATACTATCAAAATAGACCTTTGGGGATCAAAACTCCTTTGCCTGAATAGGAAAGGCATTACTGAGAGAGCTGTAAACTATCCAGCACAAATTGTGGCACTTTACCAAAACTTTGTTAGAGAAATTTGAAAGCATGGAGCACAGCAACAGCAGGAGACTTCAGTCATTATCACAGCACTTGGGCACACTGCAGAAAATACACACTTTTTGAAACTACATATGACTGTCTACCAGAGCAGCTAGCTGGAGAGTCTGCAAGATGATCTAATTTACTTTCAAGGAGCAACACACTGTATGGGTCACTGGAGAACTACAAAAAGTCCCTTCAGTAAGAATGACCACAACATATTCCTAAGCAACATCGATATTAAGAGAAAATAAGGAAAAAGATGATATTTCAGAAGGTGAGCTACATATCACAAGTGAAATTGGTTAAAAGTGCAGCTCACTGAGTAAAGTGCTGGCAGACTATCTGAAACAGCACAAACTCAGAGTGTGTACATTCTAAGTAAGTCACTGTAAGGATCTACTTTTTTCCTCCTCTGAAATCCAAAACCAGAAAAATTTAAAAGAAGTAAAATGGCATTTATGTTTGAATGAAGAACTGAGAAGGCAGTATAATCTCTAATAAATTAAATATAAAACCAAAAAATGGCAAATGAAGTCACTGTGTGTATACAGCTGAATAGTAAAAGGTTTTCTAGTATATTAGAAGCAGTAAGACTCACAAAGAGAGTGGGAGCACTAACTTGTTGCATCAAAGGAATGATGAAGAAATATTTGAAGAAGTTATTGAGAGCTGCAGAAAAGTTACTCAACTTTGGCTTCAGTTTTCATTAGAGATTTCAGTGTGCTATTACAAGTAGATATTTGTAGGGCTTAAAGTGCTAATAGAGGATGCTTGACCAAAGAAGTAAATCTCACAGTTTCTTTGTGTTTGTTTGTGGACTGCTTTATACTATAGCAAGGTGTGGTATGTAACTTAGAAAGAAAAAGACTGGACAAACAGAAAACATGTCAACATTCAGTTCAGGAAATCCTTAGAGGTGTACTGAAGCCACTAGTCAAGGAAGAGTCGGACACCAGCCCACAACATCTCAAAATCTTTTTTGAAGCTACTAGAGAAAACTAAGACAAGAAAATAGGTTAGAGCAGACACAAGTCCTTAGCCTATTTTGTAATCCTTCAACATACTACATCTGATATTTTTGTTTACTGAAGGAGAGACACACAAGTATCTGATTGCATGAGGTAGCCTTACAAAATACTACCTCCTCCACCTGCAGTCTGGACACACTCAGATGACAGAATTGTCCATACCAGCAAATATAACAGCTGAAACACCTCTTTCAGATGTTTTGACACTCATGCCAATTCAATTTTTACTGTTGGTCTTACTTACTCCATCTGTCCTTTGTACCCTAGAGACCAAAAGCACTACAGAGGCAGAAAATGCAATAACAATAGATCAATAGAAGGTAGAAAATAACAGTTTCATATACTATTAGAAAAACAAGCAGGCCCAAACCACCTACTTATCTTTTTTCCAAAACTCATCTACCAGTAAGCATAGCTAATTAGCTGTAAAAGCTCTGTATTACTGTGCAACGTGGGCAGGAGGGAAAGAAAATTGAATCCCAAATAGAACAACAGAAGGAACTGAATCATTAAAAGGCAGGAACTGCAAAGGACCAAGACCCTGGCACTCTTTTCTTCTAAAATCTAAATAATTCTAACTTTACTTACCACTGCTGTACTGCTGTTTCTCACATCTTCTTCCAGTACTCCACATACAGCTTTTCTGGCCCCTTGTGAAGCTTAACTCTATATTACTGCCCTCTCATTTCCATGGAATTCCTTCATTTTCTACCAAAGCAATAAATATTTGTTCTCAGTGTGTAATTCAATGCACTGGAAAAGCTTGCCCCCAAGATTACTTTTTTCATTTGTTTCTCCTCACTCGGGCACAAAAAATGACTGACTCATTCTTCACTATATAAATTCTAAGAATGTTGGAACTATAACAAACAGAAAGAAAAGGTCAACAAGTCTAACTCTCAATAAAAAGTAAGGCACTGAGCTGCTCTCTTATAAATCATTCCTGACTCTGTCAGGCAGACCCCAGGAACAGAAGAGCAGAGGGCTAGGGTATAAAATTTTACTCTCTTACAACAGGGAAAATAGAAAAAAGCAAGGGAGTTAACATTAAAGATAAAAGAATAAACCGCCCTCTGACACTTTACTGACAACATGTACATAACACAAATCTCAGGAATTCATGACACATTGTTAGCCAAAAAAAAATAAAATGCACAGAACAAAAACTGCTGTTAACTAAATCAGTCAGTGAAATATTGACCTCAGAAGAAAGACAGGCATAAAAAAATTAAACTCAGTTAGGAAGTCAACATGCATATCATGCACTGATGTGGAAATTCTGTGTCAAATTTTGTCTTTACTCGTACATTAAATGATGGCAACACACTCTTTTAAGCTTTTAAAGAATGTTTGTTTATGTTCACCAGGCTGAGTATTATGTATTATTTTGATGAAATGGAAAGTGAATAATAGAGTAACAAACATGCATATTTTTGTATAGTACATCTCAGAATGAAAACATTATATTTCCCATGTGAAGAGGGTCTAACAATGTACATTTTGGGGAGATACACTAACCAAATGAATCAACATAAGCCTTTTTGGCCTTAGATGTGACTTACATCGAGGCAATATGTATCATTAAGTAAAGATTACAAAGCTGTAATTTACAGGTTACAGTTGAGATCAAACCAAAGGCATCTGTTCAGCCATGTGATTGTCAGTCTTCTCTGCCATTGGCAAAAAATCAAAATGACAGTACTTCTTAGAGGTTCTTTATGAAAAAAAAGACCATTGTAATTCTTCCTTTGGCCACAATCCTCAAATAAGATAGAATTATCATCATGTTTGTCGTATCTGGAGGCTGTTGTGTGACTCTTCAGGGAAGACAGGAATGTCATCTAAGACAGTGTGACAAAAAAAAAATACATCCACACAAATAAAATCAGTCTTTTAATGTGCTGATATATTTTTAGAAAAATTATAATTCTAGTCTTGTCACTGTAAAGGCTCCTAATATTCCAGGAACATATTCTCACATACAACAAACAAATCAGTTGGTTACAATATCACATCCTCCTGAAGTTTATATATTTATATTACTATTCAGCAATAAAATATTATTATCTTCTTCTAGAACTTAATTGAAAAGTTGCAGTCAGATTAAAGAATCTATCACCATATGCAATATTCAAAAAGTGGGTGTTTGTCAAACAAGCCTAATTTAAATGCAAGTATGAACACAAAACCAAATTTTTTCTGGACTAAGGACCCAGATGAGATCTATGGTTCCAACTGAGCTAGCTACTCCAGTTTAAAAGCCCTTTAAAAAGGCTGAATGTATGCTGCTTATGTTTGTCAAAAAAAGGGGGGTTATACCCTTATGTCTGTAACACAAAAGCACATCCATCACTAAAACGGACTGTAAACATTATAGAGGAAAAATTAAGCCTAGCAACTTACTTCCTAATGTATTGCTGTTTTTCAGTAAGCTTTAAGGACAATACAAAATTGATATGAAAGAGAAAATTGAATATTCAAGTTTATCCATTTCAGTTAGAACTGAACTTGTTTTCAGATAATGGCTTACCAAGCATTACTTCACTATTGGAGTACATCTGCAGCAAAGAGACTTAAAAACATGTAACATTTTTAAACATAAGTGTTTCTTTTCAGGGATATGGGAGGTCCTTGCTTGGTATTTTAGATTCTCCAACAAAATCACAAATCTAATCAACCTAATGCAAAGAATCACTAGAATAAATTCAGTCCTTGGACCCTTCAAAAGAGTTACCACCTTCGAAAACAAGAGGTTTGCATTAGCAAGGATTTCAGAGCCAATTGAGTAAATGAGGAGTAAGTGGGTTTCCTTAAATGGCTCTTCCTTCTGTAGTTATCCACTGCTCAGTGTCTGACTAGGAGGTCCAGAGGAAAAGCTATGCTTCTTAAGTAAAGAAATAAAGGACGTTTCATTAGGTGGCACTGTTTCCTCTGAATCTGGATGGAAGATATGGTCAGGAGACTATACGGTGACACCCAGTACTCCTTGGTGATGTTTAAATCAGAATCACTAGCAATACAGAATCATTAAATTATACTATGGAATTTTTACAAGAGCAGTGTAGTTATCATGGTGATAGGACAAGGGGGAACAGGTATAAACTGGAGAGCGGCAGATTTAGACTAGACATAAGAAGGAATTTCTTCACCATCAGAGTGGTGAGACATTGGAACAGGCTGCCAAGGGAAGTTGTGGATTCAACAACCCTGGAGGTGTTCAGTGCCAGGTTGGATGGCGTCTTGGGTAGCCTGGTCTGGTGGGAGGTGTCCCTGCCCATAGTAGGGGGATTGGAAATAGATGATCTTTAAGGTCCCTTCCAACCCTAACTATTCTATGATTCTATGAGTCTAAACTGGAGCTTAGCCCGGATTAATATTCTCAATTGACAAGTTACATTTGCTTCAAAATCAGTTGGATTGATTTAATTGCATTCCCTCTGCTAGGCTCTTCCTTGGGTTCTAAATTATGGTGGATGAACAGCAGCTTTATCTTTCAGCCCATTTGCCTGCATTATATTAAATACAATGTCTGTATGCCTAAGAACAAAGCCAAATAACTTAAGTGGTTAGTAATTAGTGCTACAGATCTACTCTAAAACTTTTGCCTATAACTGGGGCTAAGAACTCCCAGCTTGAGTTTTAGTCTTGCTTAGAGGAATTTCTGAATTGGATAGTGAGTAGGAGAATAGAGATGAACATCACAACTAAAATCTTAGTTCACATACAAATAGAGTTAGAACACTGAAGTTCGGCTAGGAGATAGAGACAGATCTTTTTTATTAAAAATGTGTTGCTTCTTTGGGAAAAAAAATCACTGTCTACCTGCAGAATGGAAGTTTTCTTTTGACTTCTAACATTCAGGGAATACATAGTTCAGAAAAGGAACACATGCACATTCACCTAGGCAGATCTTGAGACAAAATTTTTGGAAAAGAGACACACTGGAAGACATGGCTGAACAAACCTGTGCTGCAAGTTTAATCGGGGAAAAGGGGTGGCTGTGCTATTTCACAGTAAAGATTTAGACAGCTAAACTGGGCAAATAGCTCTGACATTTCCTCGCTTGAATGCTTAATTTGTTGGCTTGTTGGCCTTCAGTTTTCACTTTGCCTGCTTTTCACATCGAAGACAAATATGTTGCAATCCTTCAAAAAAAAAAAAAAACCTAAATGTAAACTTTCACTCTCTTTTCCTTTCCAAAAAAGACAAGGAGAAATTGGTGAGAAAAGTCGTCATACCATAAGTTAATCCGAGTGCATTCAAGATTTCAGAGTACAAAATAAGATTGTTCACCACTGTCACAATGCACTATTTGCATTTAATATAGAGGATTAAATATAAAATAAACTTAAACTGCTGTACTTGCACAACCCCACAAAAACAAAGAGGAAACAGAAGACTGGAACAGTTCCACTCAAAGTGATCTACTACCAGTGTATCAGACAGACAGCTATAAGCCTCTCACAATGTTCTCAGTAAACTGTGCAGAATCGGCTTTCACTGGCCAGCTGCTTAAACATCTGTTCTAGACTTGTAAATTCCAGAAATCTTTACAAGATCTCATCATTAATGCAAACATAGTTCAAGCTTTGCATTTATTTGCGAGATTTTCTCTCAGAAAATCTTCAGTCAAAAAAGAGAAATACCTAGCACTTAACTGCTCGCTAAGGCTGTAAGTACTAAATTACCTTGCCCCAAGGCAATCAAAGTTCCCTAGAGGTTAACTAGGAGCTTTTCCTCAAATAATAGATACTACATTTCACTACATATTAACAAGTCATTTTACATAGCAACAGGGCTGATAAGGCCTCTTTGAGAAAAACTGGATTTTGCTTAAAAAGAAAAAAACCTACAAAGCATCCTCAGTAATCTAGATTCCAAACTCATCTGTTAGGTGAGTATATTTGCAGAGAACCTCCAAGAATTTCAGCCCTACTAGGGAATTCACTCTGGCTGCTGGCAAAAGTAAATATCTAGTATCTTAAATGCTAGAATGCAGTCCTCAGTTAGGGAAACTGCCATCTTTGAATGTATTTTTTGGAATTATCATTTTGAGTCTCAGTCCTTTCCAAAATACTTTCTTACTGTGATTTGCCAGTAAGTATTTGCGCTGATTTCAGTAGACTTACTTGAGAGCAGTAACATTTTACTCTCTGAATAGAATACCAAAATTTAGTCACACACAGAACTCTCTAAGATAATGAAATGTATTTCTATAGGTAAACATTATTTCTCTTACACATTTAATTATTATTACAATTATATCTTATCTACACTTTTGAGCTACCAATAAGCAAAGTCCTGTCCTTTTTTGACCCAGCCTTCAGAAACACATCAAAGAAATAATTTTTGATCTGACCTTTAGGACCTGAAAGACAGTGGTCACTATCTACCTTATAAAACAAAGGGGATTTTTCTTTTAACTGAATTTCACTTTTTATTACCAATATTTTTATGACTTTGATCGTTATTCTACCAACTTTATCCGTTATATGAGGCCTGTATCATAAGACTGAACATGAACTTCGTCGTTCATTTCGGTGGGCAAAACACTGATTACCCACATTCAGGAGATAAAACCTGATATATTTCCCCCTTTTTTTCCAGAAGCCCTAAAAGAAGTAGGACTAACTGGAAAGCAATCTGATTTTATGAAGATATGCAACAAAACAAAGTACTGTAAGCAAATTGCTAGCTAAAGGAAGACAACAAAAATCCTTCATGAGTGTTGAAAGTGCACTCAGAACGTTTTAGTTCTCAGCATCATATTCCAAATTCCCCATCTCCTGTTGGAGCAGGAAGATAGCAGGATGATTTCGGACTTCATTATTGGAAAAGAGCAGAGCAAGCACTCAGGCTCCACTTTTTCAGCTGGGGGGCTGGCTATCGAAAAGCAACCACAGGCAAAAATGCCAGGGAGAAAGTGTTGGCTTTACGGAAAACAGAAGTCACAGTAAAAGATCAGGTTTAACAAATGCTACTGATAAAAAGTCATAGGAACTGAAATTGCCAGCCTTGGACCGCACAAGCTATCCTCTCTCCCTCTTCCACAGAGAAATTCCCCATGTCTAGCACTTCCTGTTTGCCTTTGTACCATTGACCTCAGAAGGTATCTTCTGCACCACAGAAAACCAAAAAACAAACAAAACATAGCAGGGAGATGTTGACATTTAGGTCCACATTGGGACTGACATTTCAGCAGTTCTGAAGATGACTGCATGCACCAACAGAAGCTACAGGTGTGAATTCCTACTCATAATATACTTTTTATGAAGAAGATAGGAGTGGCAGCCCCCAAGAGCCATTAGCTGACATAGACAGAAGTGAAGTAGAGGGTCATCTGCCTTATCTTCATTAGGATTACACAAAGCCATCTCATAATTTAGCATCTGGGACAGAAATAGGTTTTGATCAACTTTTACCCCAAATTCTTTCACTTCTCTTTTTCACCAAAAAGATAACACTCAAAAAAGCAAACCCTTGCCATCCCTCCTAATTCTTCTTGCTACAGAATTTAATATGAAAGATAGGCATATTTTGCTTTTCTTTACGGTTTTTAATGCAGGCTCTGGGTAGAGATAGGGATAGGAGAACCAAGACTGTGACTATGGATGTTTTGAAGAGAAAAGTCCTGCAGAAAGGACAGTGAGACTTTGTATTATCCCAGTCTCCTCTTAGCCTAGCTGCTCTGTTGTCAGTGAAGCTGCATCAACAGCAAGAATCTGTGAACAGAGTTCTGCTGAGATGCCCAAAGCACCACACAAAGGTTCAATACTATGATTTTCTTTAATGAGGGCACTGTTTAAGCCTGTGTATTTTATTTTTAAAGCAAAAAGTTATTTTTATTGCTTGTTCTCTTCTCGGAAGGGAAAAATGCTAAGTCATATGCTTCCAAAATTGCTAACACAGTACAATATTTCACTGTCTTTAATGGGAATGAACAGAAAGAAATAAAAATATTATTTAAAGAAACCATAAATTAAGTACAGTAAAATAATAACATAATTAGTAGGTGTAAGGATAATCAAGCCTGTATTCAATATTTGAACAAGAAAAAAATAATCTGATAAATCTTTTATTCTGTCCTTTCTTATTCAGAAGCAATGGTAGAACTGTTTATTTAACTCCTTTTCATTCTTCTTTCAATCAACAAGAATACTTAAACTATTTCTTAGTGCTGAAATTTATGGTAATATCTTTATTAATTCCGTAATTAAAAGCCTTACTTCTATAAAGAATATAAGCAATGGAAAGGGACAAAATGTGCTATTTTTCTCTTCAAATTAAAACCACATAGTAGACAATAAAATACTCATTAGTAAATCACAATCTACATAGGACAGAGCAGGGATGAATGAAGTATAAGCACAGTTTGTGCTGCATTTCCCTCACAGACATCTGAGAAAAGGAGATAAGAAATCATTAAAATCAAACCAACCTCAAAAAAAACCCATAGAATCATCTAATCATGCACAGTACGCAGTAGTGTTAGTGGGTAATAATTAGGGATTCAGTTAAGATGAACAATAGAAAAGTCGGCTTACTTTTCCAATGAGCTTTTTTCTAATCTTTCTTTCTCTTTCCTCTGACGTTCTTTATTCTTCTTAACTCGAGTTTCCCACAGTCCTCTTATGGCAGAAAAGTCAAATATTATCACCTGATGCCCCATATTGTTGACATTAAGCTTCTCCTGCAAGAATAAGGCATCATGAACACTTCCAAAGATTAAAAGTTTGTGAACGCATAGTCCCCATTTATTAGTAAGTGTAGAATTACCTTCTGACAACTGAAGGCAATCTATAAGGTCCTGTGCAGTTGAGAATTGACCTGAACTGGACCCTAACTTACCAAGTTTTCTATAATCAGTTAAAAACACAGAAAATCCTTGCACATACCTTGCCCCTACTGAAGTTCATGACAAAATTGTCATTCCCTTTATGAGGCCTGTTGCTTAAGCTTGATATAATATGAATGTTCCATTCATTTTACTTGAGGGAAAAAAATCACACTGTAGTATATTTAATAACCACAAGAGATGACAACCTGAATTTACATCGTCTGAAACACTGTGTGACTGGCACCATGGTGTTCCTTTCTAAACTGTACCTAGGGTTCAGTACCAATAAAGGAAACAAAACACCTACTAAAACGCTAGCACAAAATCAGATACAAATATTGATAAAATGGGTGTACTCTCTTGCTTGGAGTCACTGGTGAGGGTATAATCATCACAGTACACTGGTTTTCATGAAATGCAGATAGATTGTCTACAGAGGACATCTGTCATGCTTATGTTTTTATAAAATTGTTTGCTAAACAGTAGCAAATGAGTCTTATAAAACAGAAGTTCAAAGTGTATTACAAATAATTGCTTCTACAAAGATAAAAGGAACCTCATTTTGCTTGAGGTTTCATTACATACCACATTTACTATACCATTTATAATCTTACAAAAAAAAATAAAGAAAGAAGAAAACCTTGCTGAACCATTTACTAATAATTTAAAAAGCTTTCTACCCCTCCCTTTACTGTGTGTGTCCAAGCTTATATCTATTATTTTTTCCTCAAAACATACTGTGATCAATTTTTCCATGCTCTACATCCTTCAGCTGGGGTTCTTTATTATCTGTCTTCCTGTTGTAATACTGAGGAGGAAGAGGAAATCATTCTCGCCTCTGCATTTTCTCTCTTGTAACTTTGTAACTGTCCTTTTTCTTTTTCACCCTGTTTCACGTATACATCTCTCTGTGATATATAACACATAAAGGAATAATTTCTTCTGAGCCAGCAAAACACCCTCATGTCCTCTGGAAGATGCATAATGTAGACTGGAAATGATTACACATAGCTATACAAAGAAGAAAAGTTCCCACCCATCAACTTTATTTGTCTTCCCAGTAAAAAACACCCTTAGAAATCCCAGTTCTCGCACAGAGACTGATCAAAGACCAATAATTTTCTATGACATAGTCTTAGGAGATTTACATTATAAGCACTAACAGTGAGGCAAAAGTAGTTCCTAACCTATCCAGAACTGACTGCTGACAATAACTGAGTCAAAATTGCATTAATGGCAGCGTAATGAGAATGGTGACCTTATTCTCAGTGGAAAGGTTTATCTATAATCAGCTGCACCCTTCTAAAATGTATTCCCTAATAATTTACAGGAAATTGTTTACTGGATAAAATAAAACATTCTTCTCTCCTGCCCAAATCAAGAAACTCAGTGACAAGGACTTCTCCTTCACAGTAGCTGCAGGCAAACAGTCACTCTGCAGGATCTAATTCATTTTAATAGACCAGTTCAAAGCAGTGTGTTTTGGTAGAAGGGCTATTGCAGGAGCTGAGTTGCTGAGAGACAGTGAAGTGGCAGCCGAACACTTGACCTCTGCTGGAACTAGATGGCCTTAATCATCACAAAGTCTGAATAAACTCTGAAAGTACTCTATTTCCTTCACTTTTTCCCCACCATCCTGTCTCCCAGGTTAAGTCATATGTTCTTTATTGAGACATTGATCTATTAGACACTCAGGTTGGAAAGTTCATGCAGCTTTCATCCACATATAGGATTAGGCTACAACACATCAGGGCTTTTCTTCAATGAAAAAACGAAGCACAGGAACAACATGGGTGGGAGGCGACAGAATTCTTTCTGTCCTAACACCTCAGGATTCATCTCTTCAGAAGGAGGAAGCCCTCAAATCCTGATCACAGCACAGGGTGGCTAAGGCTTTAGAAGTACCCATTAAGACAAATGTGAAACTTTGTAACTATCTACAACTCTGAAAAAGTCACTGAACAACCTTCACCTGTTGCTTTACTCCGCTCCTAGTCCAAAAAATGAACACAATCAAGTGTGATGGCACAATACGTATTTCCCAAAGTTCAGATGCCACCATTTTCCTGATGGCAAGATGTTGTCCAGAAAAGAGAGCCTGGCAAGCTGGTAGAAATTGGACTTCTCTGATCTGAAGTGTAGGTTCTTCAGGATGCTTATTCAGACATGGCAAGGATTTGTAACAGAAGTAACTACCGATAATAATTTCCATCTCTACAGATACATGGGACTGTACCTGTTCAAGTTCATATACAGCAGTTGCTGTCTCCTAATCATCAGGTTACACCTGCACCAGAAAAATGAAAACTGCCACCTATTAGTCTCAAATGGGAAGTTACATTTACGTAGAGAAATGCCTCATTATAGAGTTTATTCTAACTTCTTCTGTTCAGTTGACATTCTATACTTATGTTCTTTCCCATACTTAGGATCTTCACAGGATATCATATTATCATTTTACCTGTTTTCAGAAATCACAGAACCAGTGAGGTTGGAAAGGGCCTCTGGAGGTCACCTAGTCCAATTGCCCTGCTCAAAGCAGTCACATGGTGATTCACACAGACATACACATACTTCATCCTCCTTTCTCTTCTAATTTCCCCATTGTTTTTTGATAATTCAGCATTACTCCTTTCACACCCCACACTTACACATGTTTGTTAAGGACAATCTTTGGTCATAAATGTGAGGAGTACCTGTTTCACTAATATAGCAGTAGTGTAAAACAAATGTTATACTCACGTTATTTCTTTCCCAAGAAACAGATAATGTTGCTTTCATTAAGGACAAGTCCCAACCACAAAAGTAACAATCACCCACATCTGCAGGGCCATACATTGTAACTACACTGAATTTGCAGCTTAATCCCATCTTCTTTGGGTGACATCTATATCTAAACTATGCTGTAGATCATCAGCACACATTTCTTAGAGGATACATGACCATAATGTCCATTTAGTCTTACAAGTTATTAGTGACATAGATCACAAAAGCAAGCTCTTCGTTAATGTACGATAGTGAGAGTGCAGTGTTTTCCAGGGAAAAAGGGATTCAGAAACATAAAGAGAATGCAAAAATGTAATTTACAGAAGAAACACTTGTGGTGAAAATAGTTCTATCTATGTGTCTATATAAGCAAATAATTGTATGCCTATCCATTTACACCTCTCAAGAAGTAGTATACAAAGTCTTAATCAATTTTCTTAAAAGGCAACATCCTAGTAATTCAGTTGGATTTCTTATCTTTTTCATAATATTTAACTCAGAAATAAAGCTGGACATTCAGGATACATTTCTTTTTTAATGACTGTAAGATTTTCACTTCATAAGCAGCTAGACATTGCATTTAATGAAATAGTTTTAAGTCTAATATATTTTAAGGAATTAACTTTAAAACAAAAAATGCTTTATTGATCATAAGAATTTATGTTATTTGGCAAAGTGATAGTAGAGTTTCTAGCTGCAGAAACTTGTATTATTGTAAAGGAAAGAAGTTACCCTTTGCTTCACTCCTTCTCTGTTTCTTTTTCTCAAGAAGAGGGAGAAGAAAATAATTACACCTATATTTGAAAAAAAATAGACCTTTGAACAATATGGCTTTTGCAACACCTTCTCTTCTTCAGCTAGCAGGCTAGGTCATTTACAACCTTGTCACAGTTTTCATCAGTAAGGGACTCACAAGAATCCTTATAAGTACCATTTTCTTTCTCTACATTCTAAAACACAAATTCAGATTTGTCCCCTTAGGGCTGTATTTTAAGTTCCAAATACAAGACTTACAAGCTTTTCCCAATTTCATTATTCAAGAGCCGTATGTCTTCACGAAACCATTTACAAAGTCCCTCTTATTAGCAACTTTCAACCTTGCGTTACTGCAGACTCCATCTCAACACTGAAACCCACCTGTACTTCTTTCCAGGCTAATTTAATAATCCAGGTAAGGTAAGAAGAAGTGCTTGATGACATAGTAGTACTCTTACTATCAATATTTGGGTTTACTTCTCTGATTGCGATGAGCTATCCCTGCATGCATGGAACAGAACAATTGCCTTTAGAGACCCTTATTTGAGTTTTCTGGGGTTAAACTGAAGATAACACTGTTGCTGTACAACCTTACAGATATATTATTCTTTTGACTGTATATAGAGATATTCTTATTAAAATCAAACACAGTCTTTATGTGTATAAGAATATTGGCACTTATGCATCTGGAGGATTAGGTGGCAAAAAAGCAAAATTTTAGTGATGATACTTATGATATGTTTTCATTTAAATGATGCAATATTAAGGTCAAATGTTATAGTTAGTAAAAACTTCTGCTTAAACATCTTCTTGGATTGTTTTTATTTTATCTTTTTTTTTTTAATAAATTTACCTAAAGCTATGCAGACAGTTCTGTAGCATCTACTTCAGACTTCCTTCTTGAAGTACTAGGCGTACCCAGGAGCTCTAAACTTGAAACTATTAAGGTGTTGAAAAACTACAGAATCGAAAAGAAGATATCTGTCTTGTAAGGTCTGTAATTGTTATTATTTCCTACTTATTGTTGTTTGTGTTGTTACAAAGATATGCACACTTCAGACCATGCCAACCCACCAACTACCCCTTAAACGTCCTTGTTCCTTTCAGCCAATGATATCTCCACTCCTTGCCTACAGCTCTGCCACAGTCATGTCAGATGTTTCCACAGTCTTCTTTGACAGTAGCCAGTGACCTCTTATTTGTATTGGTTCTCACTCGGCTTCTGAACCCAAAGCAGGCATTTTGATTCTTTTTTTTTTTCCCCTCTCTCTCTGAGATTAATAAAAAGAGGGGGAAAGATTGCTTGCAATATGTCTGGAAGTGTAACCAACCTGAGATATGGACAGACACTCAGGTGCCTGGTTTACTTGTGACAAGTTACCTGTCATCTCAGTTACCCGACACAAGAAGCCACAGGCTTTTCAAGAAGCAAACTGTTTAAAGACATATTAAGGTAAAAGTTAACACTGAATTCCAGACAGGAGGCCTTCCACAGAGATGTGCTCTTCAAACCAGCAGCTTCATTGAATGAACAGTCTGCAGCCTTTCTACACTCATCTCATCATCTGAGGTGCATAAATGCACTGAGGAGTATACTATAACAAGTTATGGACAAGGCAAGCTCTTCTATGGAAAAGAAAATAGTGGAGGAAAAGTATTTTTAGGTATGAAGACTGTGTGGCTTTCCAGGAGTAACTATACTAACCCTTCTACATCTCCTCTCTGTTTACCAACATTATTTCTGTCTTGTCTGGAGTGGGAATACAGCCAGTCATAAGTCAAAGTCCTACTGGTTTTATTGTACTGCAGTCTAGCCTCCTCTAAACATATCTGCCGTCAATTACTGTTAATGCCAATCTGCTTGTAGTGTGTTCCATAGAACAAGACCTGTGTATTCTCTTGAGTCTAGAAGGTGTCCAACATAGTTTTGATGCTACAGATGCAGCTAATATTAATTTCTGTTATAGTCCTCCTGAGTTCATATGGAATCTGGTTGTCCTCAATAATAGCACTGTGTATATATTTCTCTGCTGCTTTACTCGAGTTACCAAATTATTAATGCTTTGATTTCTTCAATTTAATAGCCTTCTTGCTTGGGTTCTTTTTCTTTCAGATAATCACTATGGGAAATCTGCTGCACTCTTGTGAGTATTACTGGTAGAATTACATAGAGGAAAAAGTGGATGAATGTATTTCCTACAAATCCTGAGAATAATTTCTTAGGAAATAAGCTCACTCATACTGCACTTCAGAATGATCAAGTAATTTTTCTCACAAGCCTTTAAATAATTCAAGGAAAAATTGACATTTGGATAGCAACTGAACACATTTTTTCTGTTATCGAGGAAAGATTAAATTACAGAGACATGCTGTCATTGAAAGAGCAACAGAAATGGCATCAATGTCCATAATATACAACTATTTTGTGATAACTGTGCACAGCTTGTAAGTGGAGTAGTGCTTCCCTGTGCCACTTGAGGAGTTGAAGAGGACTGCAAAGCAGGAAGCTGCTCTTCAAGTCTAGTCTTGCTGCCAGTAACAATCTCTTGTTGCTCTACACCAGCAAGGAGTTATCCTCACTGCTAGTCTGGCTGCTTTATCTGTCACTAAACTTGCTAAATATATAGAGTTGACAGAATTTCTGTTAAGGATCTAAGTTATATTGTGCTTCAGAATGTATATGCATACATTTGATGGCCGAGTCCTGGGGACCGTGTGGGCAGGGCAGTGCTATGGATCACAGCCAGTGCCACTCTGAAGGCTTGAGTCCACAGAGATCCAACAAATGCAGCTGCACTGTGGAATAAATAGAGGAGGAGAGGGACAAGCTGCTCCAGGACTGGAGAAAGCAGTCCTGAGGCTTGGATGTGAGCCCAGATGTTCTGAGAGTTTGAAATATTCCCTCTTGCTCTCTCAAGAGCCCAGTCTTAGCCAGATGGCTCCTAAATAAACAGACACAGACAGGCAGTGACACCTTCAAGCTATTAATTAAATCAGCATTCATTGAAGTTAATTTCAGAAATTAGTGTCTTTGTATATCGTGGGTCTTAGTCCCAAATGCTCTCACAGATCAAGTTCTTTTTGTGCTTTCTGCTTTAGCTATTTCATAAAGGAAGCATTTAAGAACAGAATCTGACATCAGCCTCTCACACAAAAATAAATGACTTTTGCATTGTTTACACACCACAGCTATGAGAGAAGTCTGTTCTTAACCTATTCCTTATACTTCAGGTAAAAACTACTAGGAACATCATAAAATTAAAAAGATATGGAATATAGATATGCAAAGGCTGAGGCTGATTTTTATGTGCATATTTCTCTTTGTCCAGTGCTGCAGCACAACATCTTACTGACAGTTTTCATTAATCAGTTCCTATTCTAGATGTAAATTAACTATTCTCACAAACAAGATTGCTCTTTATCACTGCAATCTTCACATCTTGATTTTTAGACAATTTTTCACAGGGTTAGTCATTAATTAGGTCTTTAATTATGGAATAATTAGCAGCTGAATTACAATATTCCTTATACTTCCTCAACTCTTGTAGCACTAATATGTTTGCCATCAAGCATGATAGATGTTACACATGCAAGGGGATTTATTACAGATGTATTCCTCTAGCACTTCAATGAGCTGACTAATTATTCAGAGAGATTCTTCCACTGACAATGAAGATAATGAAACACTGGACTGACATCTGTGACATAAATCCATTTTTTTTTTCCCACTGTGTATTGCTGAAGAGACATCTAATTCTTGTAAGACTGAGAGAGGGGCTGATGTTGTTGAAATAGATGTGTATGTGAAGGCAGCTTCTTGTTAAATGAAAAAGAGTAAGCTCAAATGTGTATTACATATTTGTAAAGGTGAATGAATTTATGAATGTAGCTGTAGCAGCAGATGAGAATAATTACCTTAGCTGGTAGTCAACAGAGTTCTGGGAAAGGTAGATCATGTGCTAAGAACTGACTAGAAAGACCCCACTTAATTACTTATATAAAGACCTATCACAAATAAATTGCATGCATTGCCACTAAACAAAACACAGAGGCTTTCATGTACAATTAGATTATTTTATTTAAGCATAAAATTAGTGTCATGTTTCTCAGCCCTGATTTATGCCATCTGTTTTTTTAGCACAACATTTCATTGACTTATTGTCTTTTGTGTTAAGATTAATGGACCTAGACTATCCCTAGGAAGTGAGGTTACTACTACTACCTTCCATGTACAGTTTCTCATGTACATACTCTAGCCTCTGAAGTTCTCTATGTGGATGACAGCACCAGAAGTGTTATTTTCAAATCCCTGTCCTAATTGGGACAGGCCAAAAAAAACTTTTAAATCCTTATTCTTTCATTTTGCTCGTAGGGGTCTGTTTTCCATGCATTGATCTAGAAATCCAATCCTATCAACCACCTGTGTCTTCTTCTGATGTAGAAGGAGAGCAAAAACCTACGTCTGACCTTCGGCATCAACCCTGTTAGCCCTATTTCCAGTAGCAGATACAAGATTGGTTTACTCATATTGTGATTAAAATACCCATAACCATTTCCTAATCAGTCAAATTCTGTGATTTAAGAAGATATCACAGACAATTTAGATAAGCAAAAGAAGATGTTACTTTTATCTACTCCAGCAGCCAAGTTATTTGAACTCAAATGTTCCAAACCCCACCACACAGTCATCAGGAGGCAGCTATATTTTATGAGCACTCTTCCCTCAACACAACTGTGTCTTTAGCCTTTCCCATAAAATCTTCCCATACCCATGGACAAGAGAGACAGGTAGCATGGACAGATATACATCCTTCTTTAAATAATTCTCCACCTTCATGTTCAGTCTGAGAAAAGCAAAGTGGGTGATACTCTTTGGTAGGATCTATGTTTCTGGCTAACGGGCATTATCATCCATCCTGGATCCTTGAAATGGTGCTCAGGTAACTAGTATTGAGAAGAAAAGAGCTGATCAGTACCTTTCAGCATACAGAAAGAAACATGTTATTGATAAACAGCACCCAAATACTTATGGTGGCAACAACAGCAATGACAATATTTGACTTGTTGATAGGAATGTTTGGACTCGATTCTGGAGGTCTTTTCCAACCTAGTGATTCTGTAATTCTGTGACTTTATAGTCTTTGTTCACAAAAGATTTAGCAGGGTAGATTTCCTATATCAGTTATATTAGCTGTAAGTAGCCTTCAGAAATTGGATTTCTATAATTCTTTTTAAATTCTACTCTAAATTTTGACAGACAACAGACACAGATGACCAGCTACCAACTATTTATATTGAAAATCATTCTCACACCAACGTATGTCCTTGAGATGTAATAGCAAGGGTTTATTACAACTGAGTCATAGAGTGAG
Organism: Clamator glandarius; assembly: GCA_033459285.1. Classification (NCBI taxonomy): domain Eukaryota; kingdom Metazoa; phylum Chordata; class Aves; order Cuculiformes; family Cuculidae; genus Clamator; species Clamator glandarius. The sequence continues at coordinate 618,141 of JAUNZM010000523.1, read as the reverse complement.
TCTTGAAAGCTTTCTTAAATTACAAAGTTTGCTTTTGTCATGGGTGTACATCTACTTAGAGTAACTATATGTGGGATGAATCTTGCTGTTGTTAAAGGTATCCAGCAAAACAACAGTTTGGAGTAGCATTCCATGATTCCCCATATACATTAACATTTGAAAATGCACAGCACAGTAGCTGCAACAAGGACCTGATAACAACTTCTCACTTTTCCTGCTATTTCCCACCTTGACTACACACGTGAAGAAACACAATAATCAGCAAAACTGTCACTTACTTACCACTAAAGAACACAAGTGTCTCCAGCTCCTGAGTGTGTTCTGTGGTTATTCAATTTGGGACACTGAGGTTGTTTATAGCAGCAGCACAGCTCATGGACAGCCAGACCTGTTTGAACTCCACAGCGTGACTAGCCTTCCAGATGTACTAATGTGCTATATTTGTGAAGTGATAACATGATCTGTGGTCTTACAGCAGAGAAATGGGCAGGATAAAGTATCTACACTGCATGACTCAACACAGGACGAGAAACAAGAGCTCTAGGGCAGCATCTCATTTTCACCAAGGGAAGTGTGACAGAGCTGGTATTACTCATGCTTATGTATTTTCCTTGGAAAAGGGCAAGGAGAATAAAAAAAACAAGCATAGTCTGCATTCCTCTGGTTGGACTATCTCTTCTTCCCCACATTTGTGCAAGCACAAGAGATAAATAGACATGCATGCACATAGACACTGACGGTGAAATTGCCATGAGTGATGGATTTACAGCAAATTCTGCTTTTACTTGCTAACGGTGGCTCATTTTCTTTGTACCCACTGCTTGGTATTGATGACAGTGTTTCTGCTTATTATTGCTCTAATTGCTCCAGCTCTCCACAGGGGACAGCTGTGGAGAGCTGGAGACTATCCCTGCTGTGGCGCAGGCATTGCTAGAGCAGGGACTGATAGCCCCAGGGATATGATGTGAAGTCCTGGCTCATGAGTAGATGGAAAAGGCTCCATTATCAGAACCGGCTAGGGGGGGAACAGAGCAGGGGAAAGATGCAGGCAGAAACTGGTAGGCTTTTCAGGGCCCTAAGTAACCTAACTGTTCAGCATGGACAGTTGAAATTTTGGATTGTATCTCTGATGAAAAAATCTCATTCATGTCTAATTAGAAAATATTTCTTAGTCAAAAAATAACTGATCTACACATAACCAGAGAGATAAAAAAACACTTTTATTGTAAGACTTTGTCTTCAGTGTTTTCAGAAAATAGTTTTATATCAGAAACATTTCTAAAAACTGGTTTTGATTATATTTCATTTAAAATTCAGCTTTTCAATTAAAATACTATTTAATTTTCTGATTAAAAAAGAACTGGTATTTCTCGGCCATATCTGTTTATTATTCATCACTGCCAGTAACAATAAACATTAATTACAGCAGCTGGGCTTGGCTGAAACTTCAGGTACTACATTTTTTTGTATTTTCAGTGTCTTCACTGAAATCACTTCACATTGGTATCATGGAAGGGGAAAATCAGGGAAAACTATAAACTATTTAAACATTCAATGTAATTTTCAAGCCTGAAGACTACAAAATCAGGATTCACTTTGATCACTTTTTGATACTGTTTGTTTCAAGGTGTGGTGATATTCTTGAAGGATCTGCATCACAAGTCCTTACTGTTCAGTCGTCTTCACAAATTTTGGTGATAAAAAGTATATATGATCAGCCCTCCCATGTCTGACTTGCTTAAGATATTTGTCTTTTGATACATCGGCCCACCAATATGCATATTTTTGCCAAACAGCTATCTGGGTTTCCTGTTTACTGTTGCTGGTGAAGCAATCAGTGAGGGAGAAAATACTTTGGAGCAGAGAAAGGTCATTCCTTGTCTGATCAATAGTATACTTCATATTTCTGGTTTCTTGTACACTGCCTGGGAAAACATGTTACTATACTTTTATTCAGACCACAACAAAATGAAATAATTCTCAAACAGCAATTATATTATATGTGAACTCTACTTCACTTTTTCAGGATCCATCAGTTCATGGACAAGTCTTGATTTTGGCTAAAGTAAGAGATCTTATTGCTCCTTAAATGTTGAAATACTGCGATGTGACTCAGCAACAATAAGCTGACCTTGCAGTTACTTCCTATGAAGAAGAATATAGTAATGATGGAAGAACAATAGGGGAAGGACATGAGAGAGTTAGAGGATGTATTAAAAGGTACTGAAGAGATAGAGAAAATATATGATATTATTTAGTTGTGGACCAGTGTACTTTACAAAAGAAAGATTAAGGAAAAGAAAATTTTAAGTTAAATCAATACCTGTGAGTGTCTCTAAAACCAGTTTCATTCAAAGACTATCTTGCATGTAAGGCTGCTCAAATCCAGGCAAAGCATAGTCCATTTTTGGAGCTAACGTGGGAGCTGCAATACTAGCAAATAGTAAAGAAAGTCTGGATATCACAGGTAACACCAAAAATAAGAGAGTAGTAGACAACACACACAGAACAGACAGAAAGTTTGTTTGCATCCGATCAAATATAGTGGCAAACTAACTAATTTAAGGCATGTTTAATTGACAGAAGCTGGTTCCCTCAATGGTATTCTCTTCATCCCAGCAGCAGCAATAGTGTTAGTCTGCCAAAGCAAAAGTTGCCTGGGCAGTCTCAAACACAGCACTGCCTGCCTGCCATGGTATTCCTCTGGGAAGTGCTCCTTATCCAGTTTATCCACTAGACTGAGCATTCCTGTGACTTTGCAGCTGAATCTTCTTCCTGGATGAGGAGCTCTGCCTGGGAAGTGGTATCAAAGCAGTTATTTCATAAAATGGTCAGTCCATTTTGCCTGCTGGAGCTCATCAGCCTCACCGAACTGCAGCTGTCACAATGCAGAGATGGAGGCTGCACTGAAATCCTTGGCATCCCAGTCTTGGGAATAACATGTAAAAATGCCCAGGTAGTAGCAGTGTGAAGCCAGCTGCTCCATGAGACAGCAGCTATATTGCTTCCAGTGATGAACTCACCCTGAGAGCAATACAGCCTTCATCATGAATCACATGAATTACCTAATTCTGCTAGTATCCTAAGAGCAGATCCCTTATCCCTAACACTAATAAATCCACAACATTGTTAATCCAGCTGGAGTAACCAAGAGCTGACTTCTAACAAATAAACCAAGGAATTATTTCTTTTTTCCACTTCTGCTTTAGCATCTACACAGTTCCTCTACCTAAGCATTCTCTTCTGGTGTGTCTCTTCATAGAAAACTCACAAAGTAAAGGCAACAAAGACAGTAACAATGCAATATACTGTAGAAATGCTGTAGATAAACAATTGCAATAGATAATCTTATTTTTCTGATCTCTCTTCATTGCTTATTCTACTATGGATAATAATATGTGATTAAATCGGGGTCAGTAGAAGACTTTGGATGTTCAGGTAAGTGTCTGGGTAACACAGCCAAGACCTAGCAAGCATAGAAGTGGAAAGAGCCTTTCATGTAGAAAAAGCACATTCACACTAAAAATTCAGACATAAAAGACTGACAACAGAAGTGCTCCTGGCATAGCTATCATTAAAGCAGATACTAGAAGGAAACATATGACAATTAACAGCTTTTTAGGGACATATTTTGGATAAATGTACCACAAAGTAAAATCCAGGAGAAGATTTACACAGTTAAGCTGAATAGGGGATTGAACATGCCATACTAATTTATCATGCGTTGAACAAAACCAGCAAAACAAAACAGTCCTGCTTGTTGTTTATTTTTGCACTATCCATATGGCCTTCAGTCTAGAGCTGTCAGAGCTGCAGAATAACTGCAATAACACTGCAGAATCCATAAGTTACATTACAAATCACTTCAGCAGGGGAGACTCTTATATCTGTGACCTTTCAGTCTTGAGGGGTCAGCCCTTTCTAATACAATCACAGTATGCACCAAGGGAAAATTCCATTTTATAACTCCTGACAGAGCTACACCCAAGACATGGCTGTTCTGAAATGTACACAGGACATCAGTATGATGAGCAAAGTCTCAGACAATGTTTGTAATTCTGTGCTGTGAGTTACACCATATCGCTGTCCTACCTGTGCTATGAAAACTTTGGTGCACTTACCTCTGCTATCACACAAATGCTTCAGCAGGCTCAGCTTGTGGCTTGGTATATGGGGTTTTGGTGAGGCTGCATAGCTCTACTGAAAAAAGTCCTCCTTCTGTTATTGTTTAGGGACTTCATCAGGGACCTGGTTCAAAGAGTAGGTATGTTCTCAAGAGTCACACCTCCAAGTGATAATAAATAAACCAAAGAACCACAAGATACTCATAGAGTTGTCCCTGGTGTTCTATAAAGATCTTCAAAATAATTTCACAGAATCACAGAATAACCAGGTTGGAAGAGACCCACCAGATCATCGAGTCCAACCATTCCTGTCAAACACTAAACCATGCCCCTTAGCACCTTATCCACCCGTGCCTTAAACACCTACAGGGAAGGTGAATCAACCACCTCCCCGGGTAGCCTGTTCCAGTGCCCAATAACCCTTTCCGTGAAAAGTTTTTTCCTGATGTCCAGCCTAAATCTCCCCTGGCAGAACTTGAGGCCATTCCCCTTTGTCCTGTCCCCTGTCACTTGTGAGAAAAGGCTAGCACCCTCCTCTCCACAACCTCCCTTCAGGTAGTTGTAGAAAGCAATGAGGTCTCCTCTCAGCCTCCTCTTCTCCAGGCTAAACAACCCCAGCTCTCACAGCCATTTCTCTTAAGGCCTGTTCTCCAGCCCTTTCACCACCTTTGTGGCTCTTCTCTGGACTCTCTCCAGAGCCTCAACATCTTTCTTGTGGTGAGGGGCCCAGAACTGAACACAGAATTCAAGGAGCCGTCTTGCCAGTGCCGAGTACAGAGGGAGAATAACCTCCCTGGACCTCCTGGTCATCCCGCTTCTGATACAAGCCAAGATGCCATTGGCCTTCTTGGCCACCTGGGCACATTGCTGGCTCATGTTCAGTCGGCTGTCAACCAACACCCCCAGGTCATTCTCCTCCTGGCAGCTTTCCAGCCAGGCTTCTCCTAGTCTGTACCTCTGCTTAGGGTTGTTGTGCCCCAAGTACAGGACCCAGCATTTGGCCACTGGACTCTGCCCAGCAGTCCAGCCTGTTCAGATTCTTTTTCCAGAGCCTCCCAACCCTCCAGCAGATCAACACTTGCACCAAGCATAGTGTCATCCGCAAACTTGCTAAGAGTGCACTCAATGCCTTCATCCAGGTCATTGATAAAGACACTGAACAGGGCTGGACCCAGCACTGAGCCCTCAGAACCCCACTTGTCACTGGCCTCCAGCTGGAGTTAACACCATTTCCCACCACTCTCTGGGCCCGGCCATCCAACCAGTTTTCCATCCAGGAGAGTGTGCGCCTGTCCAGGCCAGAGGCTGACAGTTTCTGTAGCAGAATGCTGCGAGAAACTGTGTCAAAAGCTTTAACTGAAGTCCAGGAAGATACATCCACAGCCTTTCCAGTAGCCGAGTCACTTTAGCATAGGAGATGCACATGCTTCATGATAGCACTCAAGATCACCTGTTCCATGACTTTCCCTGGCACTGAGGTCAGATAGACAGGTCTATAGTTCCCTGGATCCTACCTGTGACCCTTCTTGTAGCTGGGCACAACATCAGCCAGCCTCCAGTCCAGTGGAACTTCCCCAGTCTTCCAGGACTGCTGGAAGATAGCGGAAAGGGTTTTGGCCAGCACATCTGCCAGCTCCTTCAATACCCTTGGGTGAATCCCATCCAGCCCCATAGACTTGTGGTTGTCTAATCGGGCTAGCAGGGCTCTGACCACCTCCTCTTGGATCATGGGAGCCTCATTTTGCTCCCCTAGCTCCGGGATTTGTACACAGAGGGAACAACTTCCTTTACAATTAAAGACTGAGGCAAAGAAGGCATGAAGTACATCAGCCTTTCCCTCATCCCCTGTCACTGCTGCTCCTTCTGTGTCCAACAGGAACTGTATGGTCTCCCTACTCTTCCTTTTATTATTTATATATTTACAGAAAGATATTTTGTTATCTTACACAGACTTTGCCAATCTGATTTCTAGTAGAGCCTTTGCCCTTCTGATTTATTCTCTACACAATCTCACTTCCCTCCTGTAATCCACCCAAGAGGCCTGTCCCCTCTTCCAGAGCCCATAAACTTTTCTCTTCCTCTTGATATCACTCAAGATCTCACTGTTCAACCAAGCTGGTTTTTTCCCCTGACGGCTTTTTTTCCGGAACATGGGGATGGCTTTCTCCTGAGCTGCTAGGATCTCCTTTCTGAAGAGCTCCCAGCCCTCATGGGTTCCCTTGCCCTTAAGTACTGTCTCCCATGAGACTTTGCCAACCAGCTTCTGAAGAGTTCAAAGTCTGCCCTCTGAAATTTAACGCTACTGTCCTGCTAACCACCCTCTTTACTTTGCCTAGAACAGAAAACCCTATCATCTCATGATCACTTAGTCCCAGACGTCCTCCTACTGCCACATTCCCCACAAGGCCTTCTCTGTTCACAAACAGCAGGTCCAGGAGGGAACCTTCCCTTGTCGGTTCGTTCACCAGCTCTGCAAGGAAGTGTCTTCCACGCACTCCAGGAGCCTCCTAGACTGCTTCCTTTCTGCTCTATTGTACTTCCAGCAGGTATCAGGAAAATTGAAGTCTCCCACAAGAATGAGAGGCACTGATCTAGAGATTAACCCCAGCTATTTATAGAAGAGCTCGTCAGCTGCTTCTCCTTGGCTGGGTGGCCTGTAACAGACTCCATCACAAAATCTACCTTCTTATGGGCTCCTCTGATTTTAACCCACAGGCACTCAATCTCCTCATTGCCACAACCCATTTCAACAGTGTCCAAGTCCTCCCTTACAAAGAGGGCTACCCCGCCTCCTCTCCTTCCCTCCTTATCCCTCCTGAAGAGTTTGTACCCCACCATATCTGTACTCCAGTTATATGAGTCATCCCACCACGTTTCCATGATGGCAACGACATCATAGGCTCCTTGCCCTACAACAGCTTCCAGCTCTTCCTTCTTATTACCCATGCTACATGCATTGGTGTAAATGCACTTCAGCTGAGCTGCCGAGCCTTCAGCCCTCTTAGAGGGAACAGAGTTCATTCCCAATTGCCTGGTAACTGGAGTAGCTAGCGCAGAGCACCCGTATCTCCCTTACCACCCCCAGGTGTGTTCACCCCCACTTTCTGCGTGGTGATGTACTGGTGGTCCTCACCAGCACACCCTCTCCCAATCACCAGTGCCCCACGTCCAGGCTCGCTCCTGTCTAGCCTGGTCTCAATCCCCTCCCCTTCACATCTAGTTTAAAGCTCAGTTTATGAGCTTAGCTAGGTTTTTAGCAAGGGCTTTAGCCCCCCTAGGAGACCCACCTGTTCCATCCTTAGCAACAAAGCCTGGGGGTATGTGAGCCACCCCATGATCAAAGAAGCTGAAACCCTTTTCCTCACACCAGTCTTGGAGCGAGGCATTAATTGAGTTCTTCCTGACTTCCAGGTCCTCTGTATTTAGCCTTGGCATGGAGCAGAATACTATCTGAGCCCCAGAGCCCTCCATCATTTTCCCAATGGCCCTGAAATCTTTCTTGATGGCTTTGGTCTTTCTGTTAACTAAACTATCATTACCAGTTTGGACTACTATCAGAGGATAGTAGTCTGTCTTGTGGACCAGGGAAGGAAGTTTTGTAGCAACCTCCTTCACTGATGCCCCCAGCAAGCAGCAGACCGCTCTGTGAAATGGGTCTGGTCGGCAAATGGGTTGCTCCGTTCCTTTTAGGAGGGAGTCCCCTACAACAATCACCCTCCTCTTCTTCTTAATGGAGGATGTTTTTATCTTTTTCTGAGGATGGTGCGGCCTAGGGAAAGATTCTAGGCTGTGGGAGCCATCATCCTCATCCACAGGATTGGATTCCACCTGCAGCACATGGTACTTGTTCATCAGGGAGATCTCGGGTTTTGCTGTCTTGTTGAGGGGAGCAGGTTTCCTTCATCTGGCAGGAACTTGCTGCCATTTCAGCTCATTGAGGCTGTTTGTCTCAAGATAAATCACATACCTTCCCACAGTAAATGTGCAAGCAAAAAAGTGACAGAAAGAGTATTTAAGAGTTCCTAAATGATTTTACAGGCACTTTGAGGGAGAAATATAGCACTTAAAATGGAAGTTGCACAAGACAACAAAGCCTTTGCTGGTCTCTTTGAGTACTCAACAAGGCTGAGACTGATTGAGTTCTTCCAAGGAGGTTGTTAACAAGGTTATAAAAGATCCCAAGATGAAACCACACCAGTACTATTATTAGCATTAACATTTCACAATCAGCCCTTTATATGAAAGATGCACAAATATTTAAGTGGAAGCACAGCTTTATTCATCTACAGGAAGCTTTTTGATGTACTTATGTTTGTACCTGGTTTGAACTGAATGACCTCATTTAAGAAGTATTTTCTGAGGAAAATAATCAGTATGTAATCTATTGATATCTCTCTTACTATATCTAATTGTGCAACAAATTAAAGGCACAGCAGCTTGATAGTGTAAATGAACAGAAATGAGATAGATGTTACATTTGATTGACCAGTAATTGCTAAGAACAGATTTTTTGGTAGGAGTCAGGCTCAGTAGACAGCCTTATTAGATGTGTCATTAAAGGGAGCTAACTTAGCTATCCACCCACCCTGATCAAGTCAGTGAAGCAGCACAAGTTTTTCCCAGGGGTGTATATCTTCATCAAGGTGTAAGAGGGTGTGTCAAAGGATGCAAACTTGTTGTTTTCCAAGGATGATTAAATCTGGGAGAAAGGGTAACACAAGAAAACTCAGTTTTCTTTATAGTCACATTTGTCCCCCTGGAGCACAGGATCAAACAGTCCACTGGGCTATCAAATGCAACAACTTGCCATGGCAGGATATCCAGTCTACCTGAGTGGATGAGACAACTTGCTGGCTCTGTGAAAACCACACCAGAGATCCCCACGGATTTATGGTTCATGCCCCGTTGCACTACAGTGTAGTACAGTAATGAGAATCAAGGAAAGGTTCCCAGGCAAGGAGCAGCACTCACATTGTTTTCATCTCTCTACTGCAGACCTGGTGCTTTACAAAACCACAGCAGAATAGGATGGTTTCAAGAATGAAACGAATAGTGCCATCTACTGTCCAAATGACATAGACTCTTAAGTCGTCGAACCTATAGGACTGAATTCAGAAGTTTATTCTGCCTTCAACGATACGGAGGGATAAACACATATATATCTCCTTTTTCCTTTATTTCTACGTATCACACGGAGCCTCAGAGATAAATCTACTGAGGTAGTCCATTTTGCAGAATATATGCAAGAATATGTTACTAGAACATAAAATTATCTGGTGTGACTGTCTTGTACTAGTAGTCCCACAGTAGTCCCGCATACAAAACACAGTACAGAGGGGCCTGTGTCTCTTACTAGGCTGCAGGTAGGTAGTAATTTTCCTGGAGGAAAACCATGTATAAGTACCAGCTAGAGACAGAAAAGAAAAAGGGGCAGGGGAGGGGAGGGATGGACATGCTGTCTCTGTGTCTCTGTCTTCTAATCCAGAAACAAGTTTTTCTTCACAAAAGTAAATAAGAAAATAGGACTGGCATTTACAGAGCTCTGACTCCAAGGGCAGTGAACTTCAATTTGATTAAATAAAGGAAAAGAGACACCAAAAAAATTTAAAAAAACCCAAATGGACTAAAGATCATTGTAGCTTCCTTATGAGAACTCACAAGGCTGTCACATGGGTCAGGTCAGCTGATGAGATAAAACTGTAACATCAGAAAACAAATTTACCCTGGAGTGTCAGGTCTCTACTTTCATCTTTAGAGGGGAAAAGGTATAATCTGACCTTATATTGCCATTCTGACGCTTGGTTAATCACAAGAAGCTGCACTGGAAGTTCACAGTGAACTTCGGGAACAAGAACTGCCCACCAGTATAGCAACCACCCTTAGGCTGCCTATTGCCTGCTTCCCACCAACAGTACTGTTGTAAGGACGGACCAAGGAGGGGCTTGGAAATATGTTCGCAGACATTGAGGTTGGCTGTCACCATTTTGATTTATCTAAAACCACCTGGTTATTTTAATGTTTTGCTGACTTGGGAACCACTTTTTGGACTGCACACAACGAGTTAGTTACAATGAAGATGTAACCAAGGTGGCTTAAATGGAAAATTTGTCTTGAGGTTTTTTAAAACCTGTTTCTTGTTCATGTGTACCCAGACACTTCTTCTGCTGCTACCTGCACGATATTTTTGAGCTTTTGCCAAATTCTCATCATAGCTTTGTAAGGTAAGACAGATTCATGGGCAGAAGGGGTCTTAAATGTCTATAAACTATGATTATGTTCATGTCTATAAACTATATTCATGTCTATAAACTATGAGCAGAGAAAGTGGGAATCTGGGCATGATCATCTCCAACAGAAGCAACTTTTCGGATCTGCACAGTAAAAAAATCACTGAGCGACTTCTCAACTCAGTGTCCTGCCATTGATTACAGATCAAATTTAGATCGCAGTGGCATAACCTAATAAATATGACAATAACAGTTTAGGTGAATTTCCTATACTTGCAGATGAGATGAGAGGGCTTTCAGAGAAGGATAATTTCTGGTTTCAACGTGACCCAGAAGAAGCTAGCTCTAACTAAGGTAATAAAGCTTGATTAGGGTAGTAAGTAAAACTTTGTGGTAGCTGTAGTTCTTGTGCCATCAGAGTTAACCTGATTTTGCAGTGCTTCTCTCTGCTTTATTTCCTGTTCTATACTGCAGATAGAGCTGGAAAAAAAATAAAAAACCAAAAACAAAACCAAAAACAACTGAATGAAAGTTTGGCTTCAGAAGGTGCCATTTTAACACTGCAGTTGTAAAGACTTCACGAAGGCCCTGAAAGAAAGAGAAATAACTTAACTGTGCCAGTCTGATGAGTTGTTAATGGTTTGCATTCATACATATAGTACCGGATTTTAACTTAAAAGGAGAGAAATACAAAGACTAAGAATAGGAGTGGGGTCTTGGAGGTACATAAGGAGGAGTTCTAATTTTATGAACATTCTTAGCACACATTAATATTGATAAAGTAATTTAGCCAGAAACAGTCAGGCATTTCCACAATGCATGACTCATGGGGCTAGTTAACAGAAGGAGGATGCCACTGTATTAAATATTCAGCAGGAACAGAGTAGAGTCTCTGCCAAAAGAGGCTATTCTGCAAGGACAGAGTCACAAAGTTTGCTGACCCCACAGTTTATAAATCCTGCCATGGCAAAAAGTCTCAGATATACATCCCCATGTCATGGAGAGTGAAGGGCCTTGAGCAGCTCTAGTAATAGTACACAATGTGGAGGTGATACACATTTGCAGGAGTTCCGCCACTCAGCTGCAGAAGAGCCAGGACAGGGTTTGGCAGGTGCTTTAGTCCTTGAATTCACTACTGACAATGGCCCTAGTAAACCCTTTCTATACCTGCCCAGTCAGACACATTAATCATTTCTGTGCCCACACAGACCCACTACTAGCTGTGTACCTTAGTCTCCAGATAGAAGACACACTTGAAGATCCTGCCAGCCATGCAGAGGAAAAGTTCCACACTGCTCAATTTTGTACTAGCAGCACACTAACAGCAGTGTTATTCATTACCAGTACAGCTTTAAGCAGCTGAGCTTTGTACTGTTGACAACAAATATTAAAGGTGTGACAACCATTAAATATATATTACCTTTCAGTCTGTCAAGCAAACATTACAAGAAGGGGCAATTACAGAAGGTAATTACAGGTGGAGACAAAGCAGTTTATCATAGCAGATGATGAATTGCAAGAAAAGATGAAGGACTCATGTTCTATCTGGGCAACTCAGAGAGATTAAACAATAACTTTAAAATAATTAACCTAGTAGAATGTAATGATTTTTTAAAACAGTTTAAATGGTCTTTAATTTGTTTCAATGAACTATACCATTAAGACCCAAATTAATCATTTTTATTTGGAAGGAAAGTTTTAATATGACCAATCTTTATCATAGATTTATTAACTGTATTACAGAATTATAGATTAATGTCTGAGGTGGAAAAGATCCTAATACAAAGAACTCATAAGTAAAGCTGGTAATAATTTCTCAGAATCTTTAAAATGGGAGAGATTGGTAATAAATGTAATGGAAATATTTTGCTATGTTTTTAACTATTTCCAACAACAAATAGATGTGTGCTTACACTAAGACTACAAGACATTATGATCTATAGCCACAAAAATACACGCTTCCATTATAGGTATTCCAAAAGAAAGCTCATGATGTACTTCTAGTATGAATAGTCCAATATTCTTAGGCACTACAACAGAAATAACAAAGTACACCAAAAAGAAGAGGCATTTTCAAGCAGCATATTATAGGTAGCCACTGTAGTTAAAATATCTTTTGAGAAGATCCTTTCAAATCCAGGATCTTTTGAATTTGGCCCCCTGTTACTGAAGGCACCAGTCAAAAGGCATTTTTCTCCAGCTGATCAAAATCCACAAGTACTATGGAAAAAGAGGCTCTTGCATCTCATTTGTTTGGAGGTGGAGTCCTCTCTTTATGTCCTACCCCGTAGATAGTCAAAGCCAGTTTGTGCTGGGATAGATTGCTGGGTTGTGCAGATACTTGCCCAGCACTGACTCATAACAGCACAAAAGATGAAAAAAAGATACCTCTACTAGATTCCTGGACTCTGTGATAATTACTAAACAACACAGGATGCCAGGACTAAAAGAACTAGGAAAAATAGATGCTGTGTGGAAAACAGAGCAATTAAAACCTACATCATTACTCTGTACATGGGAAGAAGAAAAGTATTTAGGCAGCACTTTACACTCTATCCACAAGTAGTGGGTGCCAAAAAGGAAGGAAGGCAATAGGTTGTTTTCTGTTCATCATTGATTCTCAGGTAGTTCATGTTTTAAATAGTTTTTCATTAGCTCTGATAAGGCTAACCAGAAGACTATTCTTCAGAGATTTGAGATCTGCGTAACAAGCAAGTAATGAAGGAGCAAGGGAAATAAGATTAATTACTTTTAGAAAGTGAAAAGGCACTTTGTGACTGATTCAAGTTTGGAGAGACTGTTTTTTTCAGTAGTGGAGGGCTACAAGAGTTCTTTGATAAGAGGCACAAGAAGATGGGATAAAATCTACCAGGTCTGCTTCACTAATTTTAACTTTTTCTCTGCCCTGGATAGGTATATGCACCCTTCCCTTCTGCTGGCACTAGTACTTGCATTGTTCCAGACACACCAAGACTGGGGAGCTAAAGCATGTAGGGAAAAAATCTATCTGTTTTTTGAAGTTTTAGTTTCTCTTTGGTTAGCTCCCCATGAGGTAAACTTCGTTTGCAAGTGACCAGCAGCAGCAAAGAGAGGTGTCCCACACAAACATACCTCTAGGTAAGCAGGGCCAAGGCAAAGGGAACTTAACTCACCTCTTGGGGAACTGAGGTATCATCACAATTTATAGAAAAACACAACTCATTTGGACTGCTGACAAGAGAGCTACTAACCTTACTGTTACTGAGCAGATTTTAAGAGAGACTTAAGAGTCTTCAGAAAAAAAAAAAAACAAGAACCTCAAAAGACCTTTCCAGCATTTATGAAGAGACTGTGCATAGGCATAGATACTTGAAATTTTATATCTTTATATTGACTGTTAATTATAAGTCATGTTACTTCACTACCTAACTTAGCATCATTTAACACTCCATGTCCAAATCAACCTCTAGGATTTTGATATATTTACAGTTACACAAGGAATAAATGCGCAATACATTTACTGACACAGATTATTTTGCCTGGAAGTATAACACATCCTGGCAGTTGTAAATACAGCTGTGGCTAAGATAATCACTGATTTGCAGGATCTCTGAGTTGCCACATGTGTGATACATTCATGGCACACTGTCTAAACTGTTTCCTGAATAACACAGAAAAAGTGCAGAGAAAAATATAGTTTATTATATTCCAGTTTACATAGATGGAAATTTAACTTACATAATTCCGTTGACCTCAGAATGGACCCATTTTTTATGTCTATCAGGATGATGTACATACATGAACCATATTTAAAAAATATTGTTTGCTTGCTGACCAGGTCTTAATAATTGTGGATTATCATCACATGGCAGGTGAGAGAGGCTGCTCTCCCCCTCCTTCCAGAAAGAACTGCATCACCTCAATAGCAAAGAATACAAAGAGAAGAAAAACAATATCTGCCCTCATTTGCACACCAAGGACCAGAAGAACAACATTGTAACCAACAGGCTGGCTTCAGTATTGAAGGATGGCCTCTTCCAGTTCCAGCAGAACAGTGAAATAGTGTGAACTGCGTGCCACGTAGTATAAACATGTCTAGTACAAAACTGACTTAGCTGTTTAAAATCATGGTTCACCATGGGCATATTGGGTGCATTCAAATGTAAACCTCTCTTATGTGTTATAACTTGCAAGCCCACACAGATTAGCTCTTATAGATATACACATATCCATATATATATTATAGAGAGAGATATAAAGAACATTAATTCCTTTTTAATCAAACTTGGAATGGTTCACATAGGTGGAAAACTCAAGGCAGTTTTGTGGAGGAGCTGATAACTGCTGTCACTGCATCCTCATTGACTCTTCATTGGCAGCTTCACACTTCTTGCAGTTCTGCAAGCATCAATTTAAAATGGCCTAACACTGCCAGCTCAATTTAACACCAAGAAGCTGAAGCTAGTAAAAGAAAGTAAGGAAAACTATACAAGTACTACAATGGGAGTCTGTGACTTGAAGATATTTCTCAGTACGTAGTTGAAAAGACATTGCTGTTCCCCTCTTATAGATTGCTCTTTTGCTTTATATGAAAAATGAGTGAATGCATAAGCATTCAAGGAATGCTGGTATTCCAAAATAAAATTTTAGTAACCACCTATTTATATTCAGCATTTAAAGTTCCATTTCCCCAAGTTATCTAGCAAGTCATTTCACAGTTTCCTCACATAGCTTTGCCCATGAGAATAAGATATGCTTGTTTTTCCAAAAACTGCAGTACAGTCTTTGTGTTGTGCACTCATGCAACTGCAGAGATTCTGTGAGATCCATCCCAAATAGCTGCCAATGATAATATACTCAAAACACCATCAGTGGTTACCCGAGAGGACACCACTGAATTCAACAGCTGTAGAACTGGCTAATTACTAGGCCCCATATGAAGTTACATTAATACTTCCCTAATGGAGGTACGGCTTCTGGCCTCTTATTATCTATTGACTTGACCTTGTGTTTTGCCCTTATGTTGCAAAATGATGTAAATCCATATTGACATACCATTTCTCCCAAAGGGCTGAGCTCTTTAACATGACAGTTTCTATATAATTTAAAATGTCCACAAAGCTTCAGTGACTTGTGTTAGACCTAAAGAGCCTTAGCTACCTGCCTGACATTCACTTAATGATTTGTTGAAATTTAAACTTTACATTTGCAAATTTCCTTGAGGCAGGCACTCATCTGCATACAAAGAGAGGTTTGCATAGAAGAATTTCCATTTTGTATTGACTTGCCAGGTTCTTAAGCCTACCTAGAGACACCGTGATTTCATGAGGATTTAACAGAACCAAAATCTTGACAGTTTTTACTGGCTTTCAGTTCCATGCCCAAGTAACAGCTAGGGCCCTGTTTGGATATGGAGAGACTGGATCAACTTAAAAAACTGTTTGCTACTACATAACTCAACCTTAAAGATGAAAAATCATTCAATGCATTGCTAATTTGCTGCAGTGTTTCAGTTTTTACGTAATTTCCTTGAATGTGTTACAGATAGAGGTTTTTATTTACAAAAATTTTTCTACACTACCTGCTGGCTTTCCAAAATGTGCCTGTGGTACTTATGCCTGTATAGGTATAAAAAAAAAAAAACCCTCATCCCACGTGTATCAGTAAAATTTCATATGCCTCTGACACCTGCTGCACAATGTGTGCAGTATTGAGGCAGTACATGTCAGAAAGAAGCATAGGCAACCTGGATTTGCTGGGATATATATTCGCTCAGGTGAGAGTACTGGAGATACTCATACTGGGAGTGGGGTTAGGTAAGTGATAATTGCCTTTCAATTGCTTAGTGACAGCTAGTCAGGAAAGCAGAAATCACAGCTTTTAAGTCTTACAAGATGAAACTTGGAAAGCTGTTTCAAGTTCTCACAGTGATTTGTTCTTGAAACAGATTATGGTAAGCAATGGCTAGAGGGACTTGAGGACAGAATATATTGTTATTTCTTCCTTGATTTTGGAAGGTTACAGAGGTATAATGAACAAGAGCCTCTCAACTAGGCTAGATAGGTCAAGACCCTCTTTACAGCTCTGTCAGTGTTTGTGACTGATATTTTTGCCAAATGAAGGAAAAAGATTTTCCAGTGGGTTGAATTTAGTTAACATGAACTTTTGCTATATAAAAAAAAAAAAACCCCACATATATATACCTGCTTTGAAGAACTCCTTCACCTTTCTCACCTATGCTATAACTTCAACTTTCCTTCATGCCTTTGCTGAGCCCCCTTTTTTTATCTTGAATTCAGTTCTGTTTTGCTTTTGCTCTCTGACACAGTGAAACTGGGGCTGGTAAGTGGTAAAAGCTTTTTCACTTGCAACATACTAGGGGAGATCTGAAAATATTTCACTTTTTTCTTACAGTATACCTCTGCTTTTTTTAATTAAGGGCACAACATCCACAGAACTGGCTAGACACAGTTGTTTCAGAACAAAAACACACCTGAGATTATGTTGGATTCTCCCTAGAGTCAATTAGTGGAACAAATATATTTTAAAAGGTGTAACCCCAACCACCTGTCCTTGGCTTCACAGGCAGTGAGTTCCTGTGCTATTTTATAATTAAGAAATATGCACTGGAGCAATATTTTTTGAAGTAGGAACTGTGGCAACATGGCTGATTAATTCACACTAACTACCTTAGTGGCTTCTGCCTCTCCCTCTTCTTTTGCTAATTGTCTGTGAGCAGCTTGCATTCCTCTTCAACTACTTATTAAACAATGAAGCTCTCCATCTGTATTTAATTTCTAAAGATTTGTTTGATCAGCCTACTTGCTCTACATGTTTCCAGTCCTTAATTTAGATGAACTGCTCTTATTTCAAATCATTCTAGTATAAATGCTGAGGACTCCTGGGATCATTCTTGTAGGAAAGTATTTCTGCTGCTACTAAAATTTCTTACTTTAGAAAACTTACAATAAAGGAGGATCACCAGTTACAATTCAGATGTGTAACCTTGCTATGTATTCACCAACCTCGAGGTTGTTAAAAGTCTTTCATGCTGGAAGCCAGGGAGAGCTTGCTGTTTCAAAGAACCCATTTTCTGATCACTTGAAGCAAATATTTTTAAAAAGGAGATATCCTGTGGGAAATGAACTATACATGCTGTGCTTTGAAAATAACCTTTACTATATCAGAAGAGACTTGATCTTAATAGGGAAAGGGCAGTAATGGGTGAGGGAAACAACCTACCATTTTCATGAGCATATTTTAAAAATTTGGCAATATCCCAGATTTCTTCTCTCAAAATCATTTTTTTAGATGCATTCTTAATTAAAAAATTAGTCACAAGTTTTCTCTCTCTCCTTGCCAAAGTGATGCAGCAATAAATTGATACAACTCCCCAACCACTGCAGACTGAGATGTTTTTTTTACTAAAAATGCTTTTACAGAACCATTTCCTCTTTTCACCATGACTTCAATCTGTATTAGGAAATAACATGAGGAAAATATAGTACTGAAGGACAATCCTTTTTCTCACCTTCTGCTGGAAGAATATCAAGCAATTACAGCATCAAGAAATACAGGGAAGGCAAAATATCAACAGGTCATCTTATTGTCCTGCCCTGTGGTCCAGGACAGGATGAAGAATCCCTAGAAGCAATATGGACCCTGTACAAAAGATATTTCCGATATGTCTTTGTTTTAATTTTTTTTCCCCTAGTTCATTGCATTTCAATACAGTTGAAAAGATACCACTACTTATAACTCAGATTATGGCAGACATAAAAACATGCATATTTGAAAGTGGGATTTTGGAG
>JAUNZM010000522.1:0-63450 GCA_033459285.1 Clamator glandarius | reverse complement strand
GGATGGAGCCAGAGGGAAGGGATGGAGCCAGAGGGGAAGGGATGGAGCCAGAGTGGAAGGGATGGAGCCAGAGGGAAGGGATGGATCCAGAGGGAAGGGATGGAGCCAGAGGGGAAGGGATGGAGCCAGAGGGGAAGGGATGGAGCCAGAGGGAAGGGATGGAGCCAGAGGGGAAGGGATGGAGCCAGGGGGAAGGGATGGAGCCAGAGGGAAGGGATGGATCCAGAGGGAAGGGATGGAGCCAGAGGGAAGGGATGGAGCCAGAGGGAAGGGATGGAGCCAGAGGGGAAGGGATGGAGCCAGAGGGAAGGGATGGAGCCAGAGGGAAGGGATGGAGCCAGAGGGGAGGGATGGAGCCAGAGGGGAGGGATGGAGCCAGGGAAGGGATGGAGCCAGAGGGAAGGGATAGAGCCAGAGGGAAGGGATGGAGCCAGAGGGAAGGGATGGAGCCAGAGGGAAGGGATGGAGCCAGAGGGGAGGGATGGAGCCAGAGGGAAGGGATGGAGCCAGAGGGGAGGGATGGAGCCAGAGGGAAGGGATGGAGCCAGAGGGGAAGGGATAGAGCCAGAGGGAAGGGATGGAGCCAGAGGGAAGGGATGGAGCCAGAGGGGAAGGGATGGAGCCAGAGGGAAGGGATGGAGCCAGAGGGAAGGGATGGAGCCAGAGGGGAAGGGATGGAGCCAGAGGGAAGGGATGGAGCCAGAGGGAAGGGATGGAGCCAGAGGGGAAGGGATGGAGCCAGAGGGAAGGGATGGATCCAGAGGGAAGGGATGGAGCCAGAGGGAAGGGATGGATCCAGAGGGAAGGGATGGAGCCAGAGGGAAGGGATGGATCCAGAGGGAAGGGATGGAGCCAGAGGGGAAGGGATGGAGCCAGAGGGAAGGGATGGATCCAGAGGGAAGGGATGGAGCCAGAGGGGAAGGGATGGAGCCAGAGGGAAGGGATGGAGCCAGAGGGAAGGGATGGAGCCAGAGGGGAAGGGATGGAGCCAGAGGGAAGGGATGGAGCCAGAGGGGAGGGATGGAGCCAGGAAGGGATGGAGCCAGAGGGAAGGGATGGAGCCAGAGGGGAAGGGATGGAGCCAGAAAGAAGGGATGGAGCCAGAGGGAAGGGATGGAGCCAGAGGGAAGGGATGGAGCCAGAGGGGAGGGATGGAGCCAGAGGGGAAGGGATGGAGCCAGAGGGAAGGGATGGATCCAGAGGGAAGGGATGGAGCCAGAGGGAAGGGATGGAGCCAGGGGGAAGGGATGGAGCCAGAGGGAAGGGATGGAGCCAGAGGGAAGGGATGGAGCCAGAGGGGAGGGATGGAGCCAGAGGGGAGGGATGGAGCCAGGAAGGGATGGAGCCAGAGGGAAGGGATAGAGCCAGAGGGAAGGGATGGAGCCAGAGGGAAGGGATGGAGCCAGAGGGAAGGGATGGAGCCAGAGGGGAGGGATGGAGCCAGAGGGAAGGGATGGAGCCAGAGGGGAGGGATGGAGCCAGAGGGAAGGGATGGAGCCAGAGGGAAGGGATAGAGCCAGAGGGAAGGGATGGAGCCAGAGGGAAGGGATGGAGCCAGAGGGGAAGGGATGGAGCCAGAAAGAAGGGATGGAGCCAGAGGGAAGGGATGGAGCCAGAGGGGAGGGATGGAGCCAGAGGGAAGGGATGGAGCCAGAGGGAAGGGATGGATCCAGAGGGAAGGGATGGAGCCAGAGGGGAAGGGATGGAGCCAGAGGGAAGGGATGGATCCAGAGGGAAGGGATGGAGCCAGAGGGGAAGGGATGGAGCCAGAGGGGAAGGGATGGAGCCAGAGGGAAGGGATGGATCCAGAGGGAAGGGATGGAGCCAGAGGGAAGGGATGGATCCAGAGGGAAGGGATGGAGCCAGAGGGGAAGGGATGGAGCCAGAGGGAAGGGATGGATCCAGAGGGAAGGGATGGAGCCAGAGGGGAAGGGATGGAGCCAGAGGGAAGGGATGGAGCCAGAGGGAAGGGATGGAGCCAGAGGGGAAGGGATGGAGCCAGAGGGAAGGGATGGAGCCAGAGGGGAGGGATGGAGCCAGGAAGGGATGGAGCCAGAGGGAAGGGATGGAGCCAGAGGGGAAGGGATGGAGCCAGAAAGAAGGGATGGATCCAGAGGGAAGGGATGGAGCCAGAGGGGAAGGGATGGAGCCAGAGGGGAAGGGATGGAGCCAGAAAGAAGGGATGGAGCCAGAGGGAAGGGATGGAGCCAGAGGGGAGGGATGGAGCCAGAAAGAAGGGATGGAGCCAGAGGGGAAGGGATGGAGCCAGAGGGAAGGGATGGATCCAGAGGGAAGGGATGGAGCCAGAGGGGAGGGATGGAGCCAGAGGGGAAGGGATGGAGCCAGAGGGGAAGGGATGGAGCCAGAGGGAAGGGATGGAGCCAGAGGGAAGGGATGGAGCCAGAGGGAAGGGATGGAGCCAGAGGGAAGGGATGGAGCCAGAGGGGAAGGGATGGAGCCAGAGGGGAAGGGATGGAGCCAGAGGGGAAGCGATGGAGCCAGAGGGAAGGGATGGAGCCAGAGGGAAGGGATGGAGCCAGAGGGAAGGGATGGAGCCAGAGGGAAGGGATGGAGCCAGAGGGAAGGGATGGAGCCAGGAAGGGATGGAGCCAGAGGGAAGGGATGGAGCCAGAGGGAAGGGATGGAGCCAGAGGGGAGGGATGGAGCCAGAGGGAAGGGATGGAGCCAGGAAGGGATGGAGCCAGAGGGAAGGGATGGAGCCAGAGGGAAGGGATGGAGCCAGAGGGGAGGGATGGAGCCAGAGGGGAGGGATGGAGCCAGAGGGAAGGGATGGAGCCAGAGGGAAGGGATGGAGCCAGAGGGAAGGGATGGAGCCAGAGGGAAGGGATGGAGCCAGGAAGGGATGGAGCCAGGAAGGGATGGAGCCAGAGGGAAGGGATGGAGCCAGAGGGAAGGGATGGAGCCAGAGGGAAGGGATGGAGCCAGGAAGGGATGGAGCCAGAGGGAAGGGATGGAGCCAGAGGGAAGGGATGGAGCCAGAGGGAAGGGATGGAGCCAGAGGGAAGGGATGGAGCCAGAGGGAAGGGATGGAGCCAGAGGGAAGGGATGGAGCCAGAGGGGAAGGGATGGAGCCAGAGGGAAGGGATGGAGCCAGAGGGAATGGATGGAGCCAGAGGGAAGGGATGGAGCCAGAGGGGAAGGGATGGAGCCAGAGGGAAGGGATGGAGCCAGAGGGAAGGGATGGAGCCAGAGGGAAGGGATGGAGCCAGAGGGAAGGGATGGAGCCAGAGGGGAAGGGATGGAGCCAGAGGGAAGGGATGGAGCCAGAGGGAATGGATGGAGCCAGAGGATAGGGATGGAGCCAGGGGGAAGGGATGGAGCCAGAGGGAAGGGATGGAGCCAGAGGGAAGGGATGGAGCCAGAGGGGAAGGGATGGAGCCAGAGGGGAAGGGATGGAGCCAGAGGGAAGGGATGGAGCCAGGGGGAAGGGATGGAGCCAGAGGGAAGAGATGGAGCCAGGGGGAAGGGATGGATCCAGAGGGAAGGGATGGAGCCAGAGGGAAGGGATGGAGCCAGGGGGAAGGGATGGAGCCAGAGGGAAGGGATGGAGCCAGAATGAAGGGATGGAGCCAGAGGGAAGGGATGGAGCCAGAGGGAAGGGATGGAGCCAGAGGGAAGGGATGGAGCCAGAGGGAAGGGATGGAGCCAGAGGGGAGGAATGGAGCCAGAGGGGAGGGATGGAGCCAGAGGGGAAGGGATGGAGCCAGAGGGAAGGGATGGAGCCAGAGGGAAGGGATTGAGCCAGAGGGAAGGGATGGAGCCAGAGGGGAGGGATGGAGCCAGAGGGGAAGGGATGGAGCCAGAGGGAAGGGATGGAGCCAGAGGGAAGGGATGGAGCCAGAGGGAAGGGATGGAGCCAGAGGGAAGGGATGGAGCCAGAGGGAAGGGATGGATCCAGAGGGAAGGGATGGAGCCAGAGGGAAGGGATGGAGCCAGAGGGAAGGGATGGAGCCAGAGGGAAGGGATGGAGCCAGAGGGGAAGGGATGGAGCCAGAGGGGAAGGGATGGAGCCAGAGGGGAAGGGATGGAGCCAGAGGGGAAGGGATGGAGCCAGAGGGAAGGGATGGAGCCAGAGGGAAGGGATGGATCCAGAGGGAAGGGATGGAGCCAGAGGGGAAGGGATGGAGCCAGAGGGAAGGGATGGAGCCAGAGGGAAGGGATGGAGCCAGAGGGAAGGGATGGAGCCAGAGGGAAGGGATGGAGCCAGAGGGGAGGGATGGAGCCAGAGGGATGGGATGGAGCCAGGAAGGGATGGAGCCAGAGGGAAGGGATGGAGCCAGAGGGAAGGGATGGAGCCAGGGGGAAGGGATGGAGTCAGAGGGAAGGGATGGAGCCAGAGGGAAGGGATGGAGCCAGAGGGGAAGGGATGGAGCCAGAGGGAAGGGATGGATCCAGAGGGAAGGGATGGAGCCAGAGGGGAAGGGATGGAGCCAGAGGGAAGGGATGGAGCCAGAGGGAAGGGATGGAGCCAGAGGGAAGGGATGGAGCCAGAGGGGAAGCGATGGAGCCAGAGGGGAAGGGATGGAGGCAGAGGGGAAGCGATGGAGCCAGAGGGAAGCGATGGAGCCAGAGGGAAGGGATGGAGCCAGAGGGAAGGGATGGATCCAGAGGGAAGGGATGGAGCCAGAGGGAAGGGATGGAGCCAGAGGGGAAGGGATGGAGCCAGAGGGAAGGGATGGAGCCAGAGGGAAGGGATGGAGTCAGAGGGAAGGGATGGAGCCAGGAAGGGAGGGTCTCAAGTCCGGGTTGGATGGTCTTGGAGCTCCCGATCCAGCCGGAGGTGTCCCAGATGCCTCTAGAAGCTCGGCTGGTGGTTCCTGACCCTCAAATCCCTTGGAAGTCCCGCTGGTTTGAGGAAAAGGACGGAAGAACCTCTGTCCAAAGCCCCGAGTTGATCGACTTTTTTGGGGGCCGATGGGAAGGGGGTGAACGGGACGGGGAAGGGTGGAGACCGTGGGGTGCGGTGGGATGGGAGAAGGGGGACGAGGAGAGGGGGGACGCGGTACGGGGTCTTCTCCAGGTGAGCGAGGAGCGAGCGGTCGCCGTTTCCCTGATGCGCTTCTGCTTTGGTTCCGCAGAGAAGGCTGATGGGACGGCCGTGGACATCTTCTCCTTCGGGATGTGCGCCCTGGAGGTACGGAGGAACCTGGCTGAGGAACCCAGGAACCCGTGGTGACCCCACTTAAGGGCCACGATGGGTCTTCTCGGAGCTTTCTGGAGGTGCCGGGGTCCTGGGGAGCTTCTTGAGATGAGGATCCCTTCCCCAGCGGTGGAGGCATCTCAGAGGGTTTTGATGATCGGAGGGATGGAGAAGCTCGAGGACAGGCTGGGAGAGTTGGGGGTGTCCAGCCTGGAGGAGAGAAGGCTCCAAGGAGACCTTGGAGGAGCTTCCAGGATGGAAAGGGGCTCCAAGAAAGGAGCAAGGGGGAGCCCAGGAGATCCAGAGCCTTGGTCTGGTCTTGGTGAAGCCCAGGAGATTCAGAGCTTTGATCTGGTCTTGGTGAGGAGCCCAGGAGATCCAGAGCCTTGATCTGGTCTTGGTGAAGCCCAGGAGATCCAGAACCTTGATCTGGTCTTGGTGAAGCCCAGGAGATTCAGAGCTTTGATCTGGTCTTGGTGAGGAGCCCAGGAGATCCAGAACCTTGATCTGGTCTTGGTGAGGAGCCCAGGAGATCCAGAACCTTGATCTGGTCTTGGTGAAGCCCAGGAGATTCAGAGCTTTGATCTGGTCTTGGTGAAGCCCAGGAGATCCAGAGCTTTGATCTGGTCTTGGTGAAGCCCAGGAGATCCAGAACCTTGATCTGGTCTTGGTGAAGCCCAGGAGATCCAGAACCTTGATCTGGTCTTGGTGAAGCCCAGGAGATCCAGAGCTTTGATCTGGTCTTGGTGAAGCCCAGGAGATCCAGAACCTTGATCTGGTCTTGGTGAGGAGCCCAGGAGATCCAGAGCCTTGATCTGGTCTTGGTGAGGAGCCCAGGAGATCCAGAGCCTTGATCTGGTCTTGGTGAGGAGCCCAGGAGATCCAGAGCTTTGATCTGGTCTTGGTGAGGAGCAAGGAGGAGCCCAGGAGATCCAGAACCTTGATCTGGTCTTGGTGAAGCCCAGGAGATCCAGAGCCTTGATCTGGTCTTGGTGAGGAGCCCAGGAGATCCAGAGCCTTGATCTGGTCTTGGTGAGGAGCCCAGGAGATCCAGAACCTTGATCTGGTCTTGGTGAAGCCCAGGAGATCCAGAACCTTGATCTGGTCTTGGTGAGGAGCCCAGGAGATCCAGAACCTTGATCTGGTCTTGGTGAAGCCCAGGAGATCCAGAACCTTGATCTGGTCTCGGTGAGGAGCCCAGGAGATCCAGAGCTTTGATCTGGTCTTGGTGAAGCCCAGGAGATCCAGAACCTTGATCTGGTCTTGGTGAAGCCCAGGAGATCCAGAACCTTGATCTGGTCTTGGTGAAGCCCAGGAGATTCAGAGCTTTGATCTGGTCTTGGTGAAGCCCAGGAGATCCAGAACCTTGATCTGGTCTTGGTGAGGAGCCCAGGAGATCCAGAGCCTTGATCTGGTCTTGGTGAGGAGCCCAGGAGATCCAGAACCTTGATCTGGTCTTGGTGAAGCCCAGGAGATCCAGAACCTTGATCTGGTCTTGGTGAAGCCCAGGAGATCCTGAGCCTTGATCTGGTCTTGGTGAGGAGCCCAGGAGATCCAGAGCCTTGATCTGGTCTTGGTGGGGAGCAAGGAGGAGCCCAGGAGATCCAGAACCTTGATCTGGTCTTGGTGAGGAGCCCAGGAGATCCAGAGCCTTGATCTGGTCTTGGTGGAGCCCAGGAGATCCTGAGCCTTGATCTGGTCTTGGTGAGGAGCCCAGGAGATCCAGAGCCTTGATCTGGTCTTGGTGAGGAGCCCAGGAGATCCAGAGCCTTGATCTGGTCTTGGTGGGGAGCAAGGAGGAGCCCAGGAGATCTAGAACCTTGATCTGGTCTTGGTGAAGCCCAGGAGATCCAGAACCTTGATCTGGTCTTGGTGAAGCCCAGGAGATCCAGAGCTTTGATCTGGTCTTGGTGAGGAGCAAGGAGGAGCCCAGGAGATCCAGAGCCTTGATCTGGTCTTGGTGAAGCCCAGGAGATCCAGAGCCTTGATCTGGTCTTGGTGAGGAGCCCAGGAGATCCAGAACCTTGATCTGGTCTTGGTGAGGAGCCCAGGAGATCCAGAGCCTTGATCTGGTCTTGGTGAAGCCCAGGAGATCCAGAGTTTTGATCTGATCTTAGTGATGCCCTGGAGATCCAGAACCTTGATCAGGTCTTGGTGAGGAGCCCAGGAGATCCAGAGCTTTGATCTGGTCTTGGTGGGGAGCAAGGAGGAGCCCAGGAGATCCAGAACCTTGATATGGTCTTGATGAAGCCCAGGAGATCCAGAACCTTGATCTGGTCTTGGTGAAGCCCAGGAGATCCAGAGCCTTGATCTGGTCTTGGTGAGGAGCCCAGGAGATCCAGAGCCTTGATCTGGTCTTGGTGGGGAGCAAGGAGGAGCCCAGGAGATCTAGAACCTTGATCTGGTCTTGGTGAAGCCCAGGAGATCCAGAGCTTTGATCTGGTCTTGGTGAGGAGCAAGGAGGAGCCCAGGAGATCCAGAGCCTTGATCTGGTCTTGGTGAAGCCCAGGAGATCCAGAGCCTTGATCTGGTCTTGGTGAGGAGCCCAGGAGATCCAGAACCTTGATCTGGTCTTGGTGAGGAGCCCAGGAGATCCAGAGCCTTGATCTGGTCTTGGTGAAGCCCAGGAGATCCAGAGTTTTGATCTGATCTTAGTGATGCCCTGGAGATCCAGAACCTTGATCAGGTCTTGGTGAGGAGCCCAGGAGATCCAGAGCTTTGATCTGGTCTTGGTGGGGAGCAAGGAGGAGCCCAGGAGATCCAGAACCTTGATCTGGTCTTAGTGAAGCCCAGGAGATCCAGAACCTTGATCTGGTCTTGATGAAGCCCAGGAGATCCAGAGCCTTGATCTGGTCTTGGTGAGGAGCCCAGGAGATCCAGAGCCTTGATCTGGTCTTGGTGAGGAGCCCAGGAGATCCAGAGCCTTGATCTGGTCTTGGTGAGGAGCCCAGGAGATCCAGAGCTTTGATCTGGTCTTGGTGAGGAGCCCAGGAGATCCAGAACCTTGATCTGGTCTTGGTGAGGAGCCCAGGAGATCCAGAGCCTTGGTCTGGTCTTGGTGAGGAGCCCAGGAGATCCAGAGCCTTGATCTGGTCTTGGTGAGGAGCCCAGGAGATCCAGAGCTTTGATCTGGTCTTGGTGAGGAGCCCAGGAGATCCAGAGCCTTGATCTGGTCTTGGTGAGGAGCCCAGGAGATCCAGAGCCTTGGTCTGGTCTTGGTGAAGCCCAGGAGATCCAGAACCTTGATCTGGTCTTGATGAAGCCCAGGAGATCCAGAGCTTTGATCTGGTCTTGGTGGGGAGCAAGGAGGAGCCCAGGAGATCCAGAACCTTGATCTGGTCTTAGTGAAGCCCAGGAGATCCAGAACCTTGATCTGGTCTTGATGAAGCCCAGGAGATCCAGAGCCTTGATCTGGTCTTGGTGAGGAGCCCAGGAGATCCAGAGCCTTGATCTGGTCTTGGTGAGGAGCCCAGGAGATCCAGAGCCTTGATCTGGTCTTGGTGAGGAGCCCAGGAGCTCAGGAGCCTTGATCTGGTCTTGGTGAGGAGCCCAGGAGATCCAGAGCCTTGATCTGGTCTTGGTGAGGAGTCCAGGAGCTCAGGAGCCTTGATCTGGTCTCGGTGAGGAGCTCCCCAGCTCCACCAGCTCCACCAGGTGTCCCTCGGGGAAGCCGTGGCCACCTGGTCGTGTCCCTTCTCCCGCAGATGGCGGTGCTGGAGATCCAGAGCAACGGGGACACGCGGGTCTCCGAGGAGGCCATCGTGCGGGCCCGACACTCCCTGGACGATCCCAACATGAGGGTGAGTTGGAGCAACCAAGACTCGGAGACGGAGCCCACCAGAAGGTCCATGGTGTCTCCAGGGGTTGTAGATCCACCCCAGAAGGTCCTTCCCCTCGGGTGGCACCTGGAGGTTCGGAGCGTTCCTTACCTGCTCCAGGTGGCACCAGGAGCTCAACCAGGTCCAGAGGGACCAGGAGAGGCCGGAGAACCTCATGGGATCCTCCAGGGGTTCTACAAGGTCCTACGCTGGGGTCGGGGTGGAGAAGGGATGGGGAGGAGCCCCGAGGAGAAGGACTCAGGGTTGATGGAGGAGGAGAAGCTCAACAGGAGCCATCTCCTCCTTTCTGGACTCCTACCACGTCGTGCCTGGAGGGGTTGGAGAAGGTCTGGAGAAGCTGGGAAGGGTCCTGGGAGCGACTGAGGACCTGAGGCTGATGGGGAAGAGGAGGGTGGTGGAGTCTCCATCTCTGGTGGGTTTCAAAATAGGTGTCCATGAGGCTCTTTGGGACGTGGAATCATCAAATCAGTAGGTTGGAGAAGATCTTTTAGATCATGGAGTTCAACCGCGGCCTTGAGGACCTTGTCTACTCATCTTTTGAACGTCTCCAGGGATGGGGACTCCAAAACCTCCTGGCATGGTGACTCCAGCACCTCCTGAGTTGGTGACTCCACCTCCTCCAGGGTTGGTGACTCCACCACCTCCTCCTGGGATGGTGACTCCACCACCTCCTCCAGGGTTGGTGACTCCACCACCTCCTCCTGGGATGGTGACTCCACCACCTCCTCCTGGGATGGTGACTCCACCACCTCCTCCTGGGTTGGTGACTCCAGCACCTCCTCCAGGGTTGGTGACTCCACCACCTCCTCCAGGGTTGGTGACTCCACCACCTCCTGGGTTGGTGACTCCACCTCCTCCTCCTGGGTTGGTGACTCCACCTCCTCCTCCTGGGTTGGTGACTCCACCACCTCCTCCAGGGTTGGTGACTCCACCACCTCCTCCTGGGTTGGTGACTCCACCTCCTCCTCCAGGGTTGGTGACTCCACCACCTCCTCCTGGGTTGGTGACTCCACCACCTCCTCCAGGGTTGGTGACTCCACCTCCTCCTCCAGGGTTGGTGACTCCACCACCTCCTCCAGGGTTGGTGACTCCAGCACCTCCTCCAGGGTTGGTGACTCCACCACCTCCTGGGTTGGTGACTCCACCTCCTCCTCCTGGGTTGGTGACTCCACCACCTCCTCCAGGGTTGGTGACTCCACCACCTCCTCCTGGGTTGGTGACTCCACCTCCTCCTCCAGGGTTGGTGACTCCACCACCTCCTCCAGGGTTGGTGACTCCACCACCTCCTGGGTTGGTGACTCCACCACCTCCTCCTGGGTTGGTGACTCCACCACCTCCTCCAGGGTTGGTGACTCCACCACCTCCTCCAGGGTTGGTGACTCCACCTCCTCCTGGGTTGGTGACTCCACCACCTCCTCCTGGGTTGGTGACTCCACCACCTCCAGGGTTGGTGACTCCACCACCTCCTCCTGGGTTGGTGACTCCACCACCTCCTCCAGGGTTGGTGACTCCACCACCTCCAGGGTTGGTGACTCCACCACCTCCAGGGTTGGTGACTCCACCACCTCCTCCAGGGTTGGTGACTCCACCACCTCTTCCTGGGTTGGTGACTCCACCACCTCCTCCTGGGTTGGTGACTCCACCACCTCCTCCTGGGATGGTGACTCCACCACCTCCTCCTGGGATGGTGACTCCACCACCTCCTCCTGGGTTGGTGACTCCACCACCTCCTCCAGGGTTGGTGACTCCAGCACCTCCTCCAGGGTTGGTGACTCCACCACCTCCTGGGTTGGTGACTCCACCTCCTCCTCCTGGGTTGGTGACTCCACCACCTCCTCCAGGGTTGGTGACTCCACCACCTCCTCCAGGGTTGGTGACTCCACCACCTCCTCCAGGGTTGGTGACTCCACCACCTCCTCCTGGGTTGGTGACTCCACCACCTCCTCCTGGGTTGGTGACTCCACCACCTCCTCCAGGGTTGGTGACTCCACCACCTCCTCCTGGGTTGGTGACTCCACCACCTCCTCCAGGGTTGGTGACTCCACCACCTCCAGGGTTGGTGACTCCACCACCTCCAGGGTTGGTGACTCCACCACCTCCTCCTGGGTTGGTGACTCCACCACCTCCAGGGTTGGTGACTCCACTACCTCCTCCTGGGTTGGTGACTCCACCACCTCCAGGGTTGGTGACTCCACCTCCTCCTGGGTTGGTGACTCCACCACCTCCTCCAGGGTTGGTGACTCCACCACCTCCAGGGTTGGTGACTCCACCACCTCCTCCAGGGTTGGTGACTCCACCACCTCCTCCTGGGATGGTTGAGTCGGGATGATGATGGTTGGACTGGATGATCTTAGAGGTCTTCTCCAACCCTACCGACTCTCCTGCTTCCCCTCTCCTCGATGCCTCCTCCTTGACCTCCAGGAGTTCATCCTCTCGTGCTTGACCCTCAACCCAGACAAGCGGCCGTCGGCCCACAACCTCCTCTTCCACCGGGTGCTCTTCGAGGTCCACTCCCTCAAGCTGCTGGCCGCCCATTGCTTCATCAACAACCAGTGTGAGTAACCAGGAGGGACCTCAAAGCCCATCCAGATCCATCTAGGGCACCTCCCACTGGATCAGGGGCTCCAAGCTCCGTCCAACCTGGCCTTGAACATCTCCAGGGGTGGGATCTGGGGGTTCTGGTTGACCCCAAGTGAGACTCGTGGAACCAGGAGATGGTTTGGGTTGGAAGGGACCTCAAAGTCCATCCAGTTCCATCCAGGACTTGGATCAGGGTCTCCAAGGTCCATCCAATGTGGCCTTGAACATCTCCAGGGGTGGGATCTGGGGGTTCTGGTTGACCCCAAGTGAGACTCGTGGAACTGTGAGATGGTTTGGGTTGGAAGGGGCCTCAAAGTCCATCCAGTTCCATCCAGGACTTGGATCAGGGTCTCCAAGGTCCATCCAATGTGGCCTTGAACATCTCCAGGGGTGGGATCTGGGGGT
Organism: Clamator glandarius; assembly: GCA_033459285.1. NCBI lineage: Eukaryota > Metazoa > Chordata > Aves > Cuculiformes > Cuculidae > Clamator > Clamator glandarius. Next base: position 51,465 of record JAUNZM010000522.1, on the reverse strand, counting down.
TCTGGTTGACCCCAAGTGAGACTCGTGGAACTGTGAGATGGTTTGGGTTGGAAGGGGCCTCAAAGTCCATCCAGTTCCATCCAGGACTTGGATCAGGGTCTCCAAGGTCCATCCAATGTGGCCTTGAGCATCTCCAGGGATGGATCTGGGGGTTCTGGTTGACTCCAAGTGAGACGCGTGGAACCTCGAGGTGGTTTGGGTTGGAAGGGACCTCAAAGTCCATCCAGTTCCATCCAGGACTTGGATCAGGGTCTCCAAGGTCCATCCAATGTGGCCTTGAGCATCTCCAGGGATGGATCTGGGGGTTCTGGTTGACCCCAAGTGAGACTCGTGGAACCATGAGATGGTTTGGGTTGGAAGGGACCTCAAAGTCCATCCAGGACACCTCTCGCTGGATCAGGAGCTCCGAGCTCCGTCCAACCTGCCCTCGAACCCCTCCAAGGGTGGGACATCCGTGACTTCTCCAGGCGACTTCTCCTGACGTCTCTTTCTTCTTGGCCCCTAGACCTGATGCCCGAGAACGTGGTGGAGGAGAAGATCAAGGAGTTGGACCTCAACATGGTGATGGCCGAGATCCGGCGCCAGGCTCGGCCCGGGGTGCAGTGGAGGTGAGGAGGAGCTGGGGGAGATGCCACCACCGTGAGGACCTTCCTCCAGCCCGGTGATGGTGCTTCTGCTCTTCCCTCCTGCCTCTCCCACCGACCCTCCTGTCCCCTTTCTCCACCAGGTACTCGGAGGTCTCGTTCCTGGAGCTCGACAAGTTCTTAGAGGACGTCAGGTGGGTTGGGGAGGAGCTGCCGGTGGGGGTCGTGGAACCAGGAGGTGGGTTGGGTTGGGAAGGACCTCAAAGTCCATCCAGATCCATCCAGGACACCTCCTGCTTGGATCAAGGGCTCCAAGCTCCATCCAACCTGGCCTTGAACATCTCCAGGGGTGGGATCTGGGGGTTCTGGTTGACTCCAAGTGAGAATCATGGAACCAGGAGGTGGTTTGGGTTGGGAAGGACCTCAAAGTCCATCTAGTTCCATCCAGGACACCTCCCGCTTGGATCAGGGGCTCCAAGCTCCATCCAACCCAACCTTGAACATCTCCAGGGATGGATCTGGGGGTTCTGGTTGACTCCACGTGAGAATCATGGAACCAGGAGGTGGTTTGGGTTGGGAAGGACCTCAAAGTCCATCCAGATCCATCCAGGACACCTCCCGCTTGGATCAGGAGCTCCAAGCTCCCTCCAACCTGGCCTTGAACATCTCCAGGGGTGGATCTGGGGGTTCTGGTTGACACCAAGTGAGAATCATGGATCCATGAGATGGGTTGGGTTGGGAGGGACCTCAAAGTCCATCCAGTTCATCCAGGACACTTCCCGCTTGGATCAGGAGCTCCAAGCTCCATCCAACCCAACCTTGAACATCTCCAGGGGTGGGATCTGGGGGTTCTGGTTGACTCCAAGTGAGAATCATGGAACCAGGAGGTGGGTTGGGTTGGGAAGGACCTCAAAGTCCATCTAGTTCCATCCAAGACACTTCCCGCTTGGATCAGGGGCTCCAGGCTCCATCCAACCCGACCTTGAACATCTCCAGGGATGGATCTGGGGGTTCTGGTTGACTCCAAGTGAGAATCGTGGAACCAGGAGGTGGTTTGGGTTGGAGGGGACCTCAAAGTCCATCCAGATCCATGAGCAGAGACACCTTCCACTAGACCAGGAGCTCCAAGGTCCATCCAGCGTGGCCTTGAACATCTCCAGGGATGGATCTGGGGGTTCTGGTTGACTCCAAGTGAGACTCATGGAACCAGGAGGTGGTTTGGGTTGGAGGGGACCTCAAAGTCCATCTAGTTCCATCCAGGACACTTCCCGCTTGGATCAGGGGCTCCAAGCTCCCTCCAACCTGGCCTTGAACATCTCCAGGGATGGATCTGGGGGTTCTGGTTGACTCCAAGTGAGAATCGTGGAACCATGAGGTGGTTTGGGTTGGGAGGGACCTCAAAGTCCATCCAGATCCATGAGCAGAGACACCTTCCACTAGACCAGGAGCTCCAAGCTCCCTCCAACCCAACCCTGAACATCTCCAGGGATGGATCTGGGGGTTCTGGTTGACTCCAAGTGAGACTCATGGAACCAGGAGGTGGTTTGGGTTGGGAGGGACCTCAAAGTCCATCCAGATCCATGAGCAGAGACACCTTCCACTAGACCAGGAGCTCCAAGCTCCCTCCAACCCAACCCTGAACATCTCCAGGGATGGATCTGGGGGTTCTGGTTGACTCCAAGTGAGACTCATGGAACCAGGAGGTGGTTTGGGTTGGGAGGGCCCTCAGAGACCACCCAGTTCCATCCAGGACACCTCCCGCTGGGTGAGGAGCTCCAAGCTCCATCCAACGTGGCCTCGAACCCCTCCAGGGACGGGGCAGCCACCAGGTCTCCTGTGAGCAACCAGGACCAGCATCTCCCCGGCCTCCCAGGAGAACGTTTCTCCCCAGGTTCTCGCCTCCGTCTCCCCTCTTCCATCTCCAAAGTGTCCCCGTTGTCCTCTCCTGGGTTCAGCTCCTCAGCCGCGTCTCTCTCCTCCAGGAACGGGCTCTACCCTCTGATGAACTTCGCCGTCTCCAGACCCCACGCCCTCCCCCGGGTTCTCGCCCAGCCCCAGGAGGACCTCCAGAAAGCCAAGACTCCCACCCCGGAGCCCTTCGACGTGGAGACCAGGAAGGTGGGTGGGACCCCAGGGGGCTCAGGGTCTCCGTCCCCGTCCCCTTGGGGGAGGAACGAGGCTCCTTTCAGCCGCGCGTCGATCTCCCGCTCTGGTGGGGACTCTTCTCCTCGACTCGGTGGCTCCACGGGAGCTTCTGAGGCTGGAGTTGGTCCTCGTCCTCATCTTCATCTTCGTCCTCATCCTCTTCTCATCCTCATCTCATCTTCATCTTCATCCTCTTCTCATCCTCATCTCATCTTCATCCTCATCCTCATCCTCTTCTCATCCTCATCCTCTTGTCATCCTCTTCTCATCCTCATCTCATCTTCATCCTCATCCTCTTCTCATCCTCATCCTCTTCTCATCCTCATCTCATCTTCATCCTCATCTTCGTCCTCATCCTCTTCTCATCCTCTTCTCATCCTCATCTCATCTTCATCCTCATCCTCTTCTCATCCTCATCCTCTTCCCATCCTCATCTCATCTTCTTCTCATCCTCATCTCATCTTCATCTTCATCCTCATCCTCATCCTCATCCTCATCCTCATCCTCATCCTCATCCTCATCCTCTTCTCATCCTCTTCTCATCCTCATCTCATCTTCATCTTCATCCTCATCTTCATCTTCGTCCTCATCCTCATCTTCATCTCATCTTCATCTCATCTTCATCTCATCCTCTTCTCATCCTCTTCTCATCTCCATCTTCATCCTCACCTCATCTTCATCCTCATCTTCATCCTCATCTTCATCCTCATCTTCATCTCATCTTCATCCTCATCCTCATCTCATCCTCATCTCATCCTCATCTCTTCATCTTCATCTGCATCCTCATCCTTATCCTCATCTCATCTTCATCCTCTTCATCCTCTCATCCTCTTCTCATCTTCATCCTCATCTCATCTGCATCCTCATCTTCATCCTCATCTCTTCGTCTTCATCTGCATCCTCATCCTCTTCTCATCTCATCTTCATCCTCTCATCCTCATCTTCATCTTCATCCTCATCCACATCCTCATCGTCATCTCATCTTCATATCGTCATCCTCATCCTCTTCTCATCCTCATCCTCATTCTCATCCTCATCCTCATCCTCTTCTCATCCTCATCCTCATCCTCATCCTCATCCTCATCCTCATCCTCATCCTCATCCTCATCCTCATCCTCTTCTCATCCTCATCCTCATCCTCATCCTCATCTTCATCCTCATCCTCATCCTCATCCTCTTCTCATCCTCATCCTCATCCTCATCCTCATCCTCATCCTCTTCTCATCCTCATCCTCATCCTCATCCTCATCTTCATCCTCATCTTCATCAACATCTTCATCCTCATCTTCATCCTCATCCTTTTCTCATCCTCTTCTCATCCTCATCCTCCTCCTCATCTCATCCTAGATCAGGAGCTCCAAGCCCCTTCCAAGTTGGCCTTGAACCCCTCCAGGGCTCCAGTGGGAGGTGGATCTGGATGATCTTTGAGGTCCCTTCCCACCCAAACCACCTCACGGTTCCGTGATTCTCCCTTGGGATCAACCAGAACCCCCAGATCCCACCCCTGGGGGTGTCCAAGCCCAGGTTGGATCTTCTTGGAGCTCCTGATCCAGCGGGAGGTGGATCTGGATGATCTTTGAGGTCCCTTCCCACCCAAACCACCTCAGGGTTCCGTGATTCTCCCTTGGGATCAACCAGAACCCCCAGATCCCACCCCTGGGGGTGTCCAAGCCCAGGTTGGATCTTCTTGGAGCTCCTGATCCAGCGGGAGGTGGATCTGGATGATCTTTGAGGTCCCTTCCCACCCAAACCCCCTCACGGTTCCGTGATTCTCCCTTGGGATCAACCAGAACCCCCAGATCCCACCCCTGGGGGTGTCCAAGCCCAGGTTGGATCTTCTTGGAGCTCCTGATCCAGCAGGATCTGGACGATCTTTGAGGTCCCTTCCCACCCAAACCCCCTCACGGTTCCGTGATTCTCCCTTGGGATCAACCAGAACCCCCAGATCCCACCCCTGGGGGTGTCCAAGCCCAGGTTGGATCTTCTTGGAGCTCCTGATCCAGCAGGATCTGGATGATCTTTGAGGTCCCTTCCCACCCAAACCACCTCAGGGTTCCGTGATTCTCCCTTGGGATCAACCAGAACCCCCAGATCCCACCCCTGGGGGTGTCCAAGCCCAGGTTGGATCTTCTTGGAGCTCCTGATCCAGCGGGAGGTGGATCTGGATGATCTTTGAGGTCCCTTCCCACCCAAACCCCCTCACGGTTCCGTGATTCTCCCTTGGGATCAACCAGAACCCCCAGATCCCACCCCTGGGGGTGTCCAAGCCCAGGTTGGATCTTCTTGGAGCTCCTGATCCAGCGGGAGGTGGATCTGGATGATCTTTGAGGTCCCTTCCCACCCAAACCCCCTCACGGTTCCGTGATTCTCCCTTGGGATCAACCAGAACCCCCAGATCCCACCCCTGGAGGTGTCCAAGCCCAGGTTGGATCTTCTTGGAGCTCCTGATCCAGCGGGAGGTGGATCTGGATGATCTTTGAGGTCCCTTCCCACCCAAACCCCCTCACGGTTCCGTGATTCTCCCTTGGGATCAACCAGAACCCCCAGATCCCACCCCTGGGGGTGTCCAAGCCCAGGTTGGATCTTCTTGGAGCTCCTGATCCAGCGGGAGGTGGATCTGGATGATCTTTGAGGTCCCTTCCCACCCAAACCCCCTCACGGTTCCGTGATTCTCCCTTGGGATCAACCAGAACCCCCAGATCCCACCCCTGGGGGTGTCCAAGCCCAGGTTGGATCTTCTTGGAGCTCCTGATCCAGCGGGAGGTGGATCTGGACGATCTTTGAGGTCCCTTCCCACCCAAACCACCTCAGGGTTCCGTGATTCTCCCTTGGGATCAACCAGAACCCCCAGATCCCACCCCTGGGGGTGTCCAAGCCCAGGTTGGATCTTCTTGGAGCTCCTGATCCAGCAGGATCTGGATGATCTTTGAGGTCCCTTCCCACCCAAACCACCTCAGGGTTCCGTGATTCTCCCTTGGGATCAACCAGAACCCCCAGATCCCACCCCTGGGGGTGTCCAAGCCCAGGTTGGATCTTCTTGGAGCTCCTGATCCAGCGGGAGGTGGATCTGGATGATCTTTGAGGTCCCTTCCCACCCAAACCACCTCAGGGTTCCGTGATTCTCCCTTGGGATCAACCAGAACCCCCAGATCCCACCCCTGGGGGTGTCCAAGCCCAGGTTGGATCTTCTTGGAGCTCCTGATCCAGCGGGAGGTGGATCTGGACGATCTTTGAGGTCCCTTCCCACCCAACCCGTCTCCTGGTTCCTCTCTCGCGGTTCAGCTGGAGCTTGAGGGGTTGGAGAAGGACCTTGAGGGGCCGGTTGGAGCGTCCTCCGAGCTGACGTGGCCTTCGGCCCCCGGCAGGTGGTGCAGATGCAGTGCAACCTGGAGCTGAACGAGGAGAAGACCCAGTGGCACGTGAGTGTCCAGCTCGGCCGGAGGGTTGGGTCCAGCTCTGGAACCCTCCGCAGGAGGAGGAGGAGACGGAGCTGCTGGAACGGGGCCAGAGGAGGCTCCGAGGACGACGCGAGGGCTGGAGAACCTCCCGGCCGAGGCCACGAGGAGAGAGTCGGGGTCGTTCAGCCTGGAGGTCTCCAAGGAGACCTTAGAGAGAGACCTTCCAGCAGCTGAAGGGCCTCCGGGAAAGCTGGGGAGGGACTTTCTCCGAGGTCATGGAGTGATGGGATGAGGAGGAACGGGGATAAACTGGAGAGGGGGCAGAGTTAGACTGGGCTCTTCCAACCCAAACCACCTCCTGGTTCCATGAGTCTCACTTGGAGTCAACCAGAACCTCCAAATCCCACCCCTGGAGATGTTCAAGGTTGGGTTGGATGGAGCTTGGAGCTCCTGATCCAAGCGGGAAGTGTCCTGGTTGGAACTGGATGGACTTCGAGGTCCCTCCCAACCCAAACCACCTCATGGTTCCATGATTCTCACTTGGAGTCAACCAGAACCTCCAAATCCCACCCCTGGAGATGTTCAAGATTGGGTTGGATGGAGCTTGGAGCTCCTGATCCAAGTTGGAGGTGTCCTGGATGGAACCACATGGACGTTGAGGTCCCTTCCCAACCCAAACCACCTCCTGGTTCCATGAGTCTCACTTGGAGTCAACCAGAACCCCCAGATCCACCCCTGGAGATGTTCAAGGTTGGGTTGGATGGAGCTTGGAGCTCCTGATCCAAGTTGGACGTGTCCTGGATGGAACCGGATGATCTTTGAGGTCCCTTCCAACCCAACCCACCTCCTGGTTCCGTGATTCTCACTTGGAGTCAATCAGAACCCCCAAATCCATCCCTGGAGATGTTCAAGGCCAGGTTGGATGGAGCTTGGAGCTCCTGATCCAAGTTGGAGGTGTTCTGGATGGAACTGGATGGACTTCGAGGTCCCTCCCAACCCAACCACCTCATGGATCCATGGTTCCAACTTGGAGTCCACCAGAACCCCCCAGATCCCACCCCTGGAGATATTTGAGGCCCAGTTGTATGGAGCTTGGAGCTCCTGATCCAAGTGGAACGTGTCCTGGATGGATCTGGATGATCTTTGAGGTCCCCTCCAACCCAAACCATCTCCTGGTTCCATGATTCTCACTTGGAGTCAACCAGAACCTCCAAATCCCACCCCTGGAGATGTTCAAGGCTGGGTTGGATGGAGCTTGGAGCTCCTGATCCAAGTTGGAGATGTCCTGGATGGAACCGGATGATCTTTGAGGTCCCTTCCCACCCAAACCACCTCCTGGTTCCGTGATTCTCCCTTGGAGTCAACCAGAACCCCCCAGATCCCACCCCTGGAGGAGCTCAAGGCCCTTCCCAGTGCTGATGGGACTCTCGGAGGAGCTGGTCCTGGTGAGACCCTCTCTTCTTTCCCGCAGTTGACCCTCCTGCTCATCCTGGAGGACAAACTCCACCGGCAGCTCAGCTACGACCTCCTGCCCAGTACGTCCAGTTGCACCTTCACCTGGTGGGAAGGGAGAAGATCCCAGGCCAGGTTGAGGCTCAGGTTGGGTTGGTCACCATGGGGTTTTCACCACCAGCTTCTTCTACTGAGGAAGGGCTGGAACTGGATGGGCCTGGAAGTCCCTTCCAACCCAAACCATCTCATGGTTCCATGATTCCAACTTGGGGTCAACCAGAACCCCCCAGATCCCGTCCCTGGAGGGGTTCAAAGATGGTTTTGATGGGCCTTGGAGCTCCTGATCCAAGCAGGAGGTGTCCTGGGTGGAACTGGATGATCTTTGAGGTCCCTTCCAACCCAAACGTGGCTTGGAGGCCACGTTGGATGGAGCTTGGAGCCCCTGATCCTGTGGGAGGTGTCCCTGCTCTTAGCAGGAGGTGGATCTAGATGATCTTTGAGGTCCCTTCCAACCCAACCCGGCCCTGGGGGGTCCCTCAGCGATGACCCGAAGCAGGTGGAACGTCCCGCGGGTGCTGGTTGAGAACCTGGGAGGTGGAAGAGCTTCAACGTTCTCATCGTTCCTTGTCTCCGCAGCCGATAACTCCAAGGACTTGGCCACCGAGCTGGTGCATTATGGATTCATCCACGAGGTGAGTCTCCTGCTGCTCCTCCTTTGGCTTCAAGGCCTGGTTGGATGGAGCTTGGAGCTCCTGATCCAGCAGGAGGCGTCCTGGATGGAACCAGGTGGACTTTGAGGTCCCTTCCAACCCAAACCATCTCATGGTTCCATGATTCTCACTTGGAGTCACCCAGAACCCCCAGATCCATCCCTGGAGATGTTCAAGGCCAGGTTGGATGGAGCTTGGAGCTCCTGATCCAGCAGGAGGCGTCCTGGATGGAACCAGGTGGACTTTGAGGTCTCTTCCAACCCAAACCATCTCATGGTTCCGTGATTCCAACTTGGTGTCCACCAGAACCCCCAGATCCATCCCTGGAGATGTTCAAGGCCAGGTTGGATGGAGCTTGGAGCTCCTGATCCAGCAGGAGGCATCCTGGATGGAACCAGGTGGACTTTGAGGTCTCTTCCAACCCAAACCATCTCATGGTTCCATGATTCTCACTTGGAGTCACCCAGAACCCCCAGATCCAACCCTGGAGATGTTCAAGGCCAGGTTGGGTGGAGCTTGGAGCTGGTGATCCAAGTGGGAGGTGTCCTGGATGGAACTGGATGGACTTTGAGGTCCTTCCCAACCCAAATCATCTCACGGTTCCACGATTCTCACTTGGAGTCAACCAGAACCCCCAGATCCATCCCTGGAGGGGTTCAAGGCCAGGTTGGATGGAGCTTGGAGCTCCTCACCCAGTGGGAGGTGTCCCTGGGGTTGGAACTGGATGGACTTTGAGGTCCCTTCCAACCCAAACCATCTCATGGATCCCTGATTCTCACTTGGAGTCAACCAGAACCTCCAGATCCCTGGAGATGTTCAAGGCCAGGTTGGATGGAGCTTGGAGCTCCTGATCCAGCAGGAGGCGTCCTGGATGGAACCAGGTGGACTTTGAGGTCCCTTCCAACCCAAACCATCTCATGGTTCCGTGATTCCAACTTGGTGTCCACCAGAACCCCCAGATCCATCCCTGGAGATGTTCAAGGCCAGGTTGGATGGAGCTTGGAGCCCCTGATCCAGCAGGAGGCATCCTGGATGGAACCAGGTGGACTTTGAGGTCCCTTCCAACCCAAACCATCTCACGGTTCCACGATTCTCACTTGGTGTCACCCAGAACCCCCAGATCCATCCCTGGAGGGTTTCAAGGCCAGGTTGGATGGAGCTTGGAGCTGGTGATCCAAGTGGGAGGTGTCCTGGATGGAACTGGATGGTCTTTGAGGTCTCTTCCAACCCAAACCACCTCATGGTTCCATGATTCCAACTTGGAGTCAACCAGAACCCCCCAGATCCATCCCTGGAGATGTTCAAGGCCTGGTTGGATGGAGCTTGGAGCTCCTCACCCAGTGGGAGGTGTCCCTGGGGTTGGAACTGGATGGACTTTGAGGTCCCTTCCAACCCAACCCATCTCATGGATCCCTGATTCTCACTTGCAGTCAACCAGAACCTCCAGATCCATCCCTGGAGATGTTCAAGGCCACGTTGGATGGAGCTTGGAGCCCCTGATCCAGCGGGAGGTGTCCTGGATGGAACTGGATGGACTTTGAGGTCCCTTCCAACCCAAACCATCTCATGGTTCCATGATTCCAACTTGGTGTCACCCAGAACCCCCAGATCCATCCCTGGAGATGTTCAAGGCCAGGTTGGATGGAGCTTGGAGCTCCTGATCCAAGCGGGAGCCGTCCTGGGTGGAACTGGATGGACTTTGAGGTCCCCTCCAACCCAAACCACCTCACGGTTCCACGATTCTCACTTGGTGTCCACCAGAACCCCCCAGATCCCATCCCTGGAGATGTTCAAGGCCTGGTTGGATGGAGCTTGGAGCTCCTGATCCAGCGGGAGGCGTCCTGGATGGAACTGGATGGACTTTGAGGTCCCTTCCAACCCAAACCACCTCACGGTTCCACGATTCTCACTTGGTGTCCACCAGAACCCCCCAGATCCCATCCCTGGAGATGTTCAAGGCCTGGTTGGATGGACCTTGGAGCTCCTGATCCAGCGGGAGGTGTCCTGGATGGAACTGGATGGACTTTGAGGTCCCTTCCAACCCAAACCACCTCACGGTTCCCCAAGTCTCACTTGGGGTCAACCAGAACCCCCCAGATCCCACCCCTGGAGAAGTTCAAGGCCAGGTTGGATGGAGCTTGGAGCTCCTGGTGCCGTGGGAGGTGCTGCCAAAGCTCGGATGCGAGACGGGGGGGTTGGAATCTTGAGGTCCGGAGGTCTCCTAGGTGACCGAATCCACCTCTCCGGGTGGTTTCTTCTCCTTCTCTTCCAGGACGACTGTGAGAAGTTGGCCACCTTCTTGGAGAGCGCCTTCCACAAGCACCGATCTCCGACCTTCTGAGTCACCTCCCGGAGGTCTGGACGTCGCGGTTCCTCCTGGAACCTGGTGAGACACCAACCAGACCCGGTGGATCCGCGGGGGCTTCTTCTCCAGCCTCCTCCAGCCTTCCTGGTGGGACTCGTGGTCCTGATGGAGCCTCAGAAGGTGGGAAGTCAAGCAAAGGAGTGGAGAAGACCTCCAAGAACCTTCAGGAGGAGCTGGGAGCAGGTTCTGGGTGCAGGTTCCCGTCTGCCCGGGTCCATCCTTGGTGTCTCCTCCGGGTTGTCCCCCCGGATGCTGCGACGTGGGGTGGGAGGAGGACGGAGACGGGTCAGGAGAAGGAGCTCCTGGAATCCAGACCCACCAGGTGGATCCCAACGTGAGAAGCTTCGCTGGTGCTCGACCCTTCGTCGTTCCTCGTGTTCTTTTACGGCTTCCGAACGCTCGTGGACTCGGAGTCTGGGGTGGGAGGGACCTCAAAGCCCATCTAGATCCATCCAGGACACCTCCCGCTGGATCAGGGGCTCCAAGCTCCGTCCAACCTGGCCTTGAACATCTCCAGGGGTGGGATCTGGGGCTTCTGGTTGACCCCAAGTGAGACTTGGGGAACCGTGAGATGGTTTGGGTTGGAAGGGACCTCAAAGTCCATCCAGGACTTGGATCAGGGTCTCCAAGGTCCATCCAACGTGACCTTGAACATCTCCAGGGGTGGGATCTGGGGGGTTCTGGTTGACCCCAAGTTGGAATCACGGAACCGTGAGGTGGTTTGGGTTGGAAGGGACCAGTCTAAATCTTCTCCTCTCCAGTTGAACCCCATTCCCCCTCGTCCCATCACCTCAAGCCTTGGAGAAAGTCCCTCCTTGGCTTTTCCTGGAGCCCCTGCAGGTGCTGGAAGGTCTCTAGAAGGTCTCCTAGGAGCCTTCTCCTCTCCAGGCTGAACGAGCCCAACTCTCTCCTCCTGTCCTGGGCTGGGAGCTGCTCCAGCCCTGGGATGGAAGGTTCTCCAGCCCCTGGGATCGCGGCGTCCCAAGAGGAGCCCCCTGGCGGCTCTTCCCTCCTCGTTTCTCCTGGGTCTTTGGAAGATGCTCCCTGGAGAACGAGGCCGTGGGCTTCGCTGCGTGTCCAGCTCGGCTGGTGGGGCTCCGTCGTGCTTCGTGATGGTCCGTGGTCCTCCACGATGCTCCGTGATGCTTCAAGACGCTCCATGGTTCTTCATGATGCTCCATGATGCTCCTTGGAGCTCCACGATGCTCCGTGATGCTTCATGATGCTCCGTGACTCTCCACGATGCTCCGTGATGGTCCATGACGCTCCATGATGCTCGGTGCCTCTCCACGAGGCTCCTTGGAGCTCCATCAAGCTCTGTGGTTCTCTCTGATGCTCCGTGATGCTCCGTGACTCTCCACGATGCTCCAAGATGCTCCGTGGTGCTTCATGATTCTCCTTGGAGCTCCGTGATGCTCCATGATGGTCCATGACACTCCATGATGCTCGGTGCCTCTCCACGATGCTCCTTGGAGCTCCATCAAGCTCCGTGGTTCTCTCTGATGCTCCATGATGCTCCGTGACTCTCCACGATGCTCCGTGGAGCTCCACGATGCTCCATGATGCTCCGTGGTGCTTCATGATGGTCCTTGGAGCTCCGTGATGCTCCGTGATGCTCCGTGATGCTCGGTGCCTCTCCACGATGCTCCAAGATGCTCCGTGTTGCTCCTTGGAGCTCTGTCCTGCTCCGTGGTTCTCTCTGATGCTCTGTGACTCTCCACGATGCTCCGTGATGCTCCATGATGCTCCTTGGAGCTCCACGACGCTCCGTGATGCTTCATGATGCTCCGTGACTCTCCACGATGCTCCGTGATGCTTCATGACGCTCCATGATGCTCGGTGCCTCTCCACGATGCTCCAAGATGCTCCGTGATGCTCCTTTGAGCTCCACGATGCTCCGTGACGCTCCGTGATGCTCCATGATGCTCGGTGCCTCTCCACGATGCTCCATGATGCTCCATGGTTCTCTCTGATGCTCCGTGACTCTCCATGATGCTCCTTGGTTCTTCATGCTGCTCCTTGGAGCTCCACGATGCTCCGTGATGCTCGGTGCCTCTCCACGATGCTCCATGGAGCTCCACGATGCTCCTGTGAGCTCCACGATGCTCCGTGACTCTCCGTGATGCTCCATGACTCTCTGTGATGCTCCGTGACTCTCCGTGATGCTCCTTGGTTCTTCATGCTGCTCCTTGGATCTCCACGATGCTCCGTGATGCTCCATGATGCTCCTTGGAGCTCCACGACGCTCCGTGATGCTTCATGATGCTCCGTGACTCTCCACGATGCTCCGTGATGGTCCATGAGGCTCCATGATGCTCGGTGCCTCTCCACGAGGCTCCTTGGAGCTCCATCAAGCTCCATGGTTCTCTCTGATGCTCCGTGATGCTCGGTGCCTCTCCACGATGCTCCAAGATGCTCCGTGATGCTCCATGATGGTCCATGACATTCCATGATGCTCGGTGCCTCTCCGCGATGCTCCATGGAGCTCCACGATGCTCCGTGACGCTCCGTGATGCTCCATGATGCTCGGTGCCTCTCCACGATGCTCCATGATGGTCCATGACAATCCATGATGCTCCTTGGAGCTCCACGATGCTCCACGACGCTCCGTGATGCTCCTTGGAGCTCCGTCATGCTCCATGGTTCTCTCTGATGCTCCAAGATGCTCCGTGGTTCTTCATGATGCTCCTTGGAGCTCCACGATGCTCCGTGATGCTCCGTGTCTCTCCATGGATGCTCCTTGGAGCTCCGTCCTGCTCCGTGGTTCTCCCTGATGCTCTGTGACTCTCCACGATGCTCCAAGATGCTCTGTGATGCTCCATGATGGTCCATGACATTCCATGATGCTCGGTGCCTCTCCGCGATGCTCCTTGGAGCTCCACGATGCTCCGTGACGCTCCGTGATGCTCCATGATGCTCGGTGCCTCTCCACGATGCTCCATGATGGTCCATGACAATCCACGATGCTCCTTGGAGCTCCACGATGCTCCATGGTTCTCTCTGATGCTCCAAGATGCTCCGTGGTTCTTCATGATGCTCCTTGGAGCTCCACGATGCTCTGTGATGCTCCATGATGCTCGGTGCCTCTCCACGATGCTCCGTGATGCTCCTTGGTGCTTCATGATGCTCCTTGGAGCTCCACGATGCTCCGTGATGCTCCGTGATGCTCGGTGCCTCTCCACGATGCTCCGTGATGCTCCTTGGTGCTTCATGATGCTCCTTGGAGCTCCACGATGCTCCGTGATGCTCCATGATGCTCGGTGCCTCTCCACGATGCTCCGTGATGCTCCTTGGTGCTTCATGATGCTCCTTGGAGCTCCACGATGCTCCGTGATGCTCCGTGTCTCTCCATGGATGCTCCTTGGAGCTCTGTCCTGCTCCGTGGTTCTCTCTGATGCTCTGTGACTCTCCACGACGCTCCGTGATGCTTCATGATGCTCCGTGACTCTCCACGATGCTCCGTGATGCTCCGTGATGCTCCATGACGCTCGGTGCCTCTCCACGATGCTCCAAGATGCTCCGTGTTGCTCCTTGGAGCTCCGTGATGCTCCATGGTTCTCTCTGATGCTCCGTGACTCTCCGTGATGCTCCTTGGTTCTTCATGCTGCTCCTTGGAGCTCCACGATGCTCCGTGACGCTCCGTGATGCTCCATGACGCTCGGTGCCTCTCCACGATGCTCCGTGATGGTCCATGACAATCCATGATGCTCCTTGGAGCTCCACGATGCTCCACGACGCTCCGTGATGCTCCGTGACGCTCGGTGCCTCTCCACGATGCTCCAAGATGCTCCGTCATGCTCCATGGTTCTCTCTGATGCTCCAAGATGCTCCGTGGTTCTTCATGATGCTCCTTGGAGCTCCACGATGCTCCGTGATGCTCCAAGATGCTCCATGATGTCCATGACGCTCCGTGACTCTCCATGATGCTCCATCATGCTCCGTGGTTCTCTCTGATGCTCCGTGACGCTCCACGATGCTCCTTGGAGCTCCACGATGCTCCGTGATGCTCCTTGGAGCTCCATCCTGCTCCATGGTTCTCTGTGATGCTCCGTGACGCTCGGTGCCTCTCCATGATGGTCCATGATGGTCCATGATGGTCCATGATGCTCCGTGATGCTCCGTGATGCTCGGTGCCTCTCCATGATGCTCCGTGACGCTCCTTGGAGCTCCATCCTGCTCCGTGATTCTCTGTGATGCTCCGTGATGCTCCGTGATGGTCCGTGATGCTCCATGACGCTCGGTGCCTCTACATGATGGTCCATGATGGTCCGTGATGCCCCGCGATGCTCCATGATGCTCCGTGATGCTCAGTGCCTCTCCGTGATGGTCCATGATTCTCCGTGATGATCCGTGATGGTCCATGATGCTCCGTGACGCTCCGTGATGCTCCGTGACGCTCGGTGCCTCTCCGTGATGGTCCATGATGGTCCATGATGCTCCGTGACGCTCCTTGGAGCTCCATCCTGCTCCGTGATTCTCCACGATGCTCCGTGACGCTCCAAGATGCTTCGCTCCACGACTCATGGACCCAGAACTCAATAAAGACGCTGGAAGGACCTTGGCCTCGATCCCTTGGCCCCGATCCCTTGGCCCTGATCCCATTGCTGATCCCTTGGCCCCGATCCCTTGGCCCCGATCCCACTGCTGATCCCTTGGCTCCGATCCCACTGCTGATCCCTTGGCCCCGATCCCACTGCTGATCCCTTGGCCCCGATCCCATTGCTGATCCCTTGGCCCCGATCCCATTGCTGATCCCTTGGCCCCGATCCCATTGCTGATCCCTTGGCCTCGATCCCATTGCTGATCCCTTGGCCCTGATCCCATTGCTGATCCCTTGGCCCCGATCCCTTGGCCCCGATCCCACTGCTGATCCCTTGGCCCCGATCCCTTGGCCCTGATCCCATTGCTGATCCCTTGGCCTCGATCCCTTGGCCCCGATCCCATTGCTGATCCCTTGGCCTCGATCCCTTGGCTCTGATCCCATTGCTGATACCTTGGCCCCGACCCCTTGGCCCAGATCCCTCGACTTCATCTCATGGCTCCGATCCCTTGGCTCTGATCCCACTGCTGATCCCTTGGCCTCGATCCCTTGGCCCTGATCCCATTGCCGATCCCTTGGCCCCAATCCCATTGCTGATCCCTTGGCCCTGATCCCATTGCCGATCCCTTGGCCCCGATCCCATTGCTGATTCCTTGGCCCCGATCCCATTGCTGATCCCTTGGCCCTGATCCCATTGCTGATCCCTTGGCCCCGATCCCATTGCTGATCCCTTGGCCCTGATCCCATTGCTGATCCCTTGGCCCCGATCCCATTGCTGATTCCTTGGCCCTGATCCCATTGCTGATCCCTTGGCCCCGATCCCATTGCTGATTCCTTGGCCCCGATCCCATTGCTGATCCCTTGACCCTGATCCCATTGCTGATCCCTTGGCCCCGATCCCATTGCTGATCCCTTGGCCCTGATCCCATTGCTGATCCCTTGGCCCCGATCCCTTGGCTCTGATCCCACTGCTGATCCCTTGGCCCCGATCCCTTGGCTCTGATCCCACTGCTGATCCCTTGCCTCCGATACCTTGGCCTAAATCCCCAAGCTGATCCCTTTATCCTGATCTCTTGGCCCCAATCTATGAGTTGATCCCTTGGCCCTGATCCCATTGCTGATCCCTTGGCCCCGATCCCTAGGCCCCGATCCCACTGCTGATCCCTTGGCCCCGATCCCTAGGCCCCGATCCCACTGCTGATCCCTTGGCCCCGATCCCTTGGCCCTGATCCCATTGCTGATCCCTTGGCCCCGATCCCTTGGCCCCGATCCCACTGCTGATCCCTTGGCCCCGATCCCTAGGCCCCGATCCCACTGCTGATCCCTTGGCTCCGATCCCTTGGCCCTGATCCCACTGCTGATACCTTGGTCCCGATCCCTTTGCCTCGATCCCTAGGCCTCAATCTCTGGGCCCTAATCTCTTGGCCCCGATTACTCGAGCTCAATCCCTTGGCCCAATCCCCAAGCTGATCCCTTGGCCCCGATTTTGAGGGATGGAGCCAGAGGGAAGGGCTGGAGCCAGAGGGAAGGGATGGAGCCAGAGGGAAGGGATGGAGCCAGAGGGAAGGGATGGAGCCAGAGGGGAGGGATGGAGCCAGAGGGGAGGGATGGAGCCAGAGGGGAGGGATGGAGCCAGAGGGAAGGGATGGAGCCAGAGGGAAGGGATGGAGCCAGAGGGGAGGGATGGAGCCAGAGGGGAGGGATGGAGCCAGAGGGAAGGGATGGAGCCAGAGGGAAGGGATGGAGCCAGAGGGAAGGGATGGAGCCAGAGGGAAGGGATGGAGCCAGAGGGGAGGGATGGAGCCAGAGGGAAGGGATGGAGCCAGAGGGGAGGGATGGAGCCAGAGGGAAGGGATGGAGCCAGAGGGAAGGGATGGAGCCAGAGGGAAGGGATGGAGCCAGAGGGGAGGGATGGAGCCAGAGGGGAAGGGATGGAGCCAGAGGGAAGGGATGGAGCCAGAGGGAAGGGATGGAGCCAGAGGGAAGGGATGGAGCCAGAGGGAAGGGATGGAGCCAGGGGGAAGGGATGGAGCCAGAGGGAAGGGATGGAGCCAGGGGGAAGGGATGGAGCCAGAGGGGAAGGGATGGAGCCAGAGGGAAGGGATGGAGCCAGGGGGAAGGGATGGAGCCAGAGGGGAAGGGATGGAGCCAGGGGGAAGGGATGGAGCCAGAGGGGAAGGGATGGAGCCAGAGGGAAGGGATGGAGCCAGAGGGGAAGGGATGGATCCAGAGGGAAGGGCTGGAGCCAGAGGGGAAGGGATGGAGCCAGAGGGAAGGGATGGAGCCAGAGGGAAGGGATGGAGCCAGAGGGAAGGGATGGAGCCAGAGGGGAAGGGATGGATCCAGAGGGAAGGGCTGGAGCCAGAGGGGAAGGGATTGAGCCAGAGGGAAGGGATGGAGCCAGAGGGAAGGGATGGAGCCAGAGGGAAGGGATGGAGCCAGAGGGAAGGGATGGATCCAGAGGGAAGGGCTGGAGCCAGAGGGGAGGGATGGAGCCAGAGGGAAGGGATGGAGCCAGAGGGAAGGGATGGAGCCAGAGGGAAGGGATGGAGCCAGAGGGGAAGGGATGGATCCAGAGGGAAGGGATGGAGCCAGAGGGGAAGGGATTGAGCCAGAGGGAAGGGATGGAGCCAGAGGGAAGGGATGGAGCCAGAGGGAAGGGATGGAGCCAGAGGGGAAGGGATGGAGCCAGAGGGGAAGGGATGGATCCAGAGGGAAGGGATGGAGCCAGAGGGAAGGGATGGAGCCAGAGGGAAGGGATGGAGCCAGAGGGGAAGGGATGGAGCCAGAGGGGAAGGGATGGAGCCAGAGGGAAGGGATGGAGCCAGAGGGAAGGGATGGAGCCAGAGGGAAGGGATGGAGCCAGAGGGAAGGGATGGAGCCAGAGGGAAGGGATGGAGCCAGGGGGGAAGGGATGGAGCCAGAGGGAAGGGATGGAGCCAGAGGGAAGGGATGGAGCCAGAGGGAAGGGATGGAGCCAGAGGGAAGGGATGGAGCCAGAGGGGAAGGGATGGAGCCAGAGGGGAATGGATGGAGCCAGAGGGAAGGGATGGAGCCAGAGGGGAATGGATGGAGCCAGAGGGAAGGGATGGAGCCAGGGGGGAAGGGATGGAGCCAGAGGGAAGGGATGGAGCCAGAGGGAAGGGATGGAGCCAGAGGGAAGGGATGGAGCCAGAGGGAAGGGATGGAGCCAGAGGGGAAGGGATGGAGCCAGAGGGGAATGGATGGAGCCAGAGGGAAGGGATGGAGCCAGGGGGGAAGGGATGGAGCCAGAGGGGAAGGGATGGATCCAGAGGGAAGGGATGGAGCCAGAGGGAAGGGATGGAGCCAGAGGGAAGGGATGGAGCCAGAGGGGAAGGGATGGAGCCAGAGGGAAGGGATTGAGCCAGAGGGAAGGGATGGAGCCAGAAGGAAGGGATGGAGCCAGAGGGGAAGGGATGGAGCCAGAGGGAAGGGATGGAGCCAGAGGGAAGGGATGGAGCCAGAGGGAAGGGATGGAGCCAGAGGGAAGGGATGGAGCCAGAAGGAAGGGATGGAGCCAGAGGGAAGGGATGGAGCCAGAGGGGAAGGGATGGAGCCAGAGGGAAGGGATGGAGCCAGAGGGAAGGGATGGAGCCAGAGGGAAGGGATGGAGCCAGGGGAAGGGATGGAGCCAGAGGGGAAGGGATGGAGCCAGAGGGGAAGGGATGGAGCCAGAGGGAAGGGATGGAGCCAGAGGGAAGGGATGGAGCCAGAGGGAAGGGATGGAGCCAGGGGAAGGGATGGAGCCAGAGGGGAAGGGATGGAGCCAGAGGGAAGGGATGGAGCCAGGGGAAGGGATGGAGCCAGAGGGGAAGGGATGGAGCCAGAGGGGAAGGGATGGAGCCAGAGGGAAGGGATGGAGCCAGAGGGAAGGGATGGAGCCAGAGGGAAGGGATGGAGCCAGAGGGGAGGGATGGAGCCAGAGGGAAGGGATGGAGCCAGAGGGAAGGGATGGAGCCAGAGGGGAAGGGATGGAGCCAGAGGGAAGGGATGGAGCCAGAGGGAAGGGATGGAGCCAGACGGAAGGGATGGAGCCAGAGGGAAGGGATGGAGCCAGAGGGGAAGGGATGGAGCCAGAGGGGAAGGGATGGAGCCAGAGGGAAGGGATGGAGCCAGAGGGAAGGGCTGGAGCCATAGGGAAGGGATGGAGCCAGAGGGAAGGGATGGAGCCAGAGGGAAGGGATGGAGCCAGAGGGGAAGGGATGGATCCAGAGGGAAGGGATGGAGCCAGAGGGAAGGGATGGAGCCAGAGGGGAGGGATGGAGCCAGAGGGAAGGGATGGAGCCAGAGGGGAGGGATGGAGCCAGAGGGGAAGGGATTGAGCCAGAGGGAAGGGATGGAGCCAGAGGGGAAGGGATGGAGCCAGAGGGGAATGGATGGAGCCAGAGGGAAGGGATGGAGCCAGAGGGAAGGGATGGAGCCAGAGGGGAAG
The DNA here is from genome assembly GCA_033459285.1 of Clamator glandarius. Taxonomy (NCBI): domain Eukaryota; kingdom Metazoa; phylum Chordata; class Aves; order Cuculiformes; family Cuculidae; genus Clamator; species Clamator glandarius. Next base: position 31,818 of record JAUNZM010000522.1, on the reverse strand, counting down.
GGATGGAGCCAGAGGGAAGGGATGGATCCAGAGGGAAGGGATGGAGCCAGACGGAAGGGATGGAGCCAGATTGAATGGATGGAGCCAGAGGGAAGGGATGGAGCCAGAGGGGGAAGGGATGGAGCCAGAGGGAAGGGATGGAGCCAGAGGGAAGGGATGGAGCCAGAGGGAAGGGATGGAGCCAGAGGGAAGGGATGGAGCCAGAGGGAAGGGATGGAGCCAGAGGGGAAGGGATGGAGCCAGAGGGAAGGGATGGAGCCAGAGGGAAGGGATGGAGCCAGAGGGAAGGGATGGAGCCAGAGGGAAGGGATGGAGCCAGAGGGAAGGGATGGAGCCAGAGGGGAAGGGATGGAGCCAGAGGGAAGGGATGGAGCCAGAGGGAAGGGATGGAGCCAGAGGGAAGGGATGGAGCCAGAGGGAAGGGATGGAGCCAGAGGGAAGGGATGGAGCCAGAGGGAAGGGATGGAGCCAGAGGGAAGGGATGGAGCCAGAGGGAAGGGATGGAGCCAGAGGGAAGGGATGGAGCCAGAGGGAAGGGATGGAGCCAGAGGGAAGGGATGGAGCCAGAGGGAAGGGATGGAGCCAGAGGGAAGGGATGGAGCCAGAGGGAAGGGATGGAGCCAGAGGGAAGGGATGGAGCCAGAGGGGAAGGGATGGAGCCAGAGGGGAAGGGATGGAGCCAGAGGGAAGGGATGGAGCCAGAGGGAAGGGATGGAGCCAGAGGGGAGGGATGGAGACAGGGGGAAGGGATGGAGCCAGAGGGAAGGGATGGAGCCAGAGGGGAAGGGATGGAGCCAGAGGGAAGGGATGGAGCCAGAGGGAAGGGATGGAGCCAGAGGGAAGGGATGGAGACAGAGGGGAAGGGATGGAGCCAGAGGGGAAGGGATGGAGCCAGAGGGAAGGGATGGAGCCAGAGGGAAGGGATGGAGCCAGAGGGAAGGGATGGAGCCAGAGGGAAGGGATGGAGCCAGAGGGGAAGGGATGGAGCCAGAGGGAAGGGATGGAGCCAGAGGGAAGGGATGGAGCCAGAGGGAAGGGATGGAGCCAGAGGGGAAGGGATGGAGCCAGAGGGAAGGGATGGAGCCAGAGGGAAGGGATGGAGCCAGAGGGAAGGGATGGAGCCAGAGGGAAGGGATGGAGCCAGAGGGAAGGGATGGAGCCAGAGGGAAGGGATGGAGCCAGAGGGAAGGGATGGAGCCAGAGGGAAGGGATGGAGCCAGAGGGAAGGGATGGAGCCAGAGGGAAGGGATGGAGACAGGGGGAAGGGATGGAGCCAGAGGGAAGGGATGGAGCCAGAGGGAAGGGATGGAGCCAGAGGGGAAGGGATGGAGCCAGAGGGAAGGGATGGAGACAGGGGGAAGGGATGGAGCCAGAGGGGAAGGGATGGAGCCAGAGGGAAGGGATGGAGCCAGAGGGGAAGGGATGGAGCCAGAGGGAAGGGATGGAGACAGGGGGAAGGGATGGAGCCAGAGGGAAGGGATGGAGCCAGAGGGAAGGGATGGAGCCAGAGGGAAGGGATGGAGCCAGAGGGAAGGGATGGAGCCAGAGGGAAGGGATGGAGCCAGAGGGGAGGGATGGAGCCAGAGGGAAGGGATGGAGCCAGAGGGAAGGGATGGAGACAGGGGGAAGGGATGGAGCCAGAGGGAAGGGATGGAGCCAGAGGGAAGGGATGGAGCCAGAGGGAAGGGATGGAGCCAGAGGGAAGGGATGGAGCCAGAGGGAAGGGATGGAGACAGGGGGAAGGGATGGAGCCAGAGGGAAGGGATGGAGCCAGAGGGAAGGGATGGAGCCAGAGGGGAGGGATGGAGCCAGGGGGAAGGGATGGAGCCAGAGGGAAGGGATGGAGCCAGAGGGAAGGGATGGAGCCAGAGGGAAGGGATAGATCCAGAGGGAAGGGATGGAGCCAGAGGGAAGGGATGGAGCCAGAGGGAAGGGATGGAGACAGGGGGAAGGGATGGAGCCAGAGGGGAAGGGATGGAGCCAGAGGGAAGGGATGGAGCCAGAGGGGAAGGGATGGAGCCAGAGGGAAGGGATGGAGACAGGGGGAAGGGATGGAGCCAGAGGGAAGGGATGGAGCCAGAGGGAAGGGATGGAGCCAGAGGGAAGGGATGGAGCCAGAGGGAAGGGATGGAGCCAGAGGGAAGGGATGGAGACAGGGGGAAGGGATGGAGCCAGATGATTCCCTTGAGCAGCCACTGAGCGGCGTTGGATTCCACTTCGTGGAATCTCAGAGGATCCCAGGCTGGAGAGAATCTCTCCTGATCCGAAACACCCTCCTCCATCCCTGCTCCAATCCCTGAGCAAGGAGGATTCCCAGGATCATCTCAAGTATCTCCAGGGCCTCGGTCCCTCTCCAACGAGTCACACACAACAAAGGTGTTTTCCAATATTCTGATGGAATTCCTCGTTTTCCAGTGTGTCCCCTTTTCATCTTGTCACTATGGGAACCCAACTCCATGTTCTCCATCCTCCGGGATCCCTGGCTGGAGGGCAGGAGGATCTGCAGAGGGATCTGGATCCATGGCTGGAGGGCAGGAGGATCTGCAGAGGGATCTGGATCCCTGGCTGGAGGGCAGGAGGATCTGCAGAGGGATCTGGATCCCTGGCTGGAGGGCAGGATGATCTGCAGAGGGATTTGGATCCCTGGCTGGAGGGCAGGAGGATCTGCAGAGGGATCTGGATCCCTGGCTGGAGGGCAGGAGGATCTGCAGAGGGATCTGGATCCATGGCTGGAGGGCAGGAGGATCTGCAGAGGGATCTGGATCCATGGCTGGAGGGCAGGAGGATCTGCAGAGGGATCTGGATCCATGGCTGGAGGGCAGGAGGATCTGCAGAGGGATCTGGATCCCTGGCTGGAGGGCAGGAGGATCTGCAGAGGGACCTGGATCCATGGCTGGAGGGCAGGAGGATCTGCAGAGGGATCTGGATCCATGGCTGGAGGGCAGGAGGATCTGCAGAGGGATCTGGATCCATGGCTGGAGGGCAGGAGGATCTGCAGAGGGATCTGGATCCCTGGCTGGAGGGCAGGAGGATCTGCAGAGGGATCTGGATCCCTGGCTGGAGGGCAGGAGGATCTACAGAGGGACCTGGATCCATGGCTGGAGGGCAGGAGGATCTGCAGAGGGATCTGGATCCATGGCTGGAGGGCAGGAGGATCTGCAGAGGGATCTGGATCCATGGCTGGAGGGCAGGAGGATCTGCAGAGGGATCTGGATCCCTGGCTGGAGGGCAGGAGGATCTGCAGAGGGATCTGGATCCATGGCTGGAGGGCAGGAGGATCTGCAGAGGGATCTGGATCCCTGGCTGGAGGGCAGGAGGATCTGCAGAGGGATCTGGATCCATGGCTGGAGGGCAGGAGGATCTGCAGAGGGATCTGGATCCCTGGCTGGAGGGCAGGAGGATCTGCAGAGGGATCTGGATCCATGGCTGGAGGGCAGGAGGATCTAGAGAGGGACCTGGATCCATGGCTGGAGGGCAGGAGGATCCTCAGAGGGATCTGGATCCCTGGCTGGAGGGCAGGAGGATCTGCAGAGGGATCTGGATCCCTGGCTGGAGGGCAGGAGGATCTGCAGAGGGATCTGGATCCATGGCTGGAGGGCAGGAGGATCTGCAGAGGGATCTGGTTCCCTGGCTGGAGGGCAGGAGGATCAGCAGAGGGATCTGGATCCGTGGCTGGAGGGCAGGAGGATCTGCAGAGGGATCTGGATCCCTGGCTGGAGGGCAGGAGGATCTGCAGAGGGATCTGGATCCATGGCTGGAGGGCAGGAGGATCTGCAGAGGGATCTGGATCCCTGGCTGGAGGGCAGGAGGATCTGCAGAGGGATCTGGATCCCTGGCTGGAGGGCAGGAGGATCTGCAGAGGGATCTGGATCCATGGCTGGAGGGCAGGAGGATCTGCAGAGGGATCTGGATCCCTGGCTGGAGGGCAGGAGGATCTGCAGAGGGATCTGGATCCCTGGCTGGAGGGCAGGAGGATCTAGATAGGGATCTGGATCCCTGGCTGGAGGGCAGGAGGATCTGCAGAGGGATCTGGATCCATGGTTGGAGGGCAGGAGGATCTGCAGAGGGATCTGGATCCATGGCTGGAGGGCAGGAGGATCTGCAGAGGGATCTGGATCCATGATTGGAGGGTATGAGGATCTGCAGAGGGATCTGGATCCCTGGCTGGAGGGCAGGAGGATCTGCAGAGGGATCTGGATCCCTGGCTGGAGGGCAGGAGGATCTGCAGAGGGATCTGGATCCATGGCTGGAGGGCAGGAGGATCTGCAGAGGGATGTGGATCCCTGGCTGGAGGGCAGGAGGATCTAGAGAGGGACCTGGATCCCTGGCTGGAGGGCAGGAGGATCTGCAGAGGGATCTGGATCCATGGCTGGAGGGCAGGAGGCTCTGCAGAGGGATCTGGATCCCTGGCTGGAGGGCAGGAGGATCTAGAGAGGGATGTGGATCCCTGGCTGGAGGGCAGGAGGATCTGCAGAGGGATCTGGATCCCTGGCTGGAGGGCAGGGGGATCTGCAGAGGGACCTGGATCCATGGCTGGAGGGCAGGAGGATCTGCAGAGGGATCTGGATCCCTGGCTGGAGGGCAGGAGGATCTGCAGAGGGATCTGGATCCATGGCTGGAGGGCAGGAGGATCTGCAGAGGGATCTTTATCCCTGGCTGGAGGGCAGGAGGATCTGCAGAGGGATCTGGATCCCTGGCTGGAGGGCAGGAGGATCTGCAGAGGGATCTGGATCCCTGGCTGGAGGGCAGGAGGATCTGCAGAGGGATCTTTATCCATGGCTGGAGGGCAGGAGGATCTGCAGAGGGATCTGGATCCCTGGCTGGAGGGCAGGAGGATCTGCAGAGGGATCTGGATCCCTGGCTGGAGGGCAGGAGGATCTAGAGAGGGATCTGGATCCCTGGATGGAGGGCAGGAGGATCTAGAGAGGGATCTGGATCCCTGGCTGGAGGGCAGGAGGATCTGCAGAGGGATCTGGATCCCTGGCTGGAGGGCAGGAGGATCTGCAGAGGGATCTGGATCCCTGGCTGGAGGGCAGGAGGATCTGCAGAGGGATCTGGATCCCTGGCTGGAGGGCAGGAGGATCTAGAGAGGGATCTGGATCCCTGGCTGGAGGGCAGGAGGATCTGCAGAGAGACCTGGATCCATGGCTGGAGGGCAGGAGGATCTGCAGAGGGATCTGGATCCATGGCTGGAGGGCAGGAGGATCTGCAGAGGGATGTGGATCCATGGCTGGAGGGCAGGAGGATCTGCAGAGGGATCTGGATCCATGGCTGGAGGGCAGGAGGATCTGCAGAGGGATCTGGATCCATGGCTGGAGGGCAGGAGGATCCGCAGAGGGATCTGGATCCCTGGCTGGAGGGCAGGAGGATCCGCAGAGGGATCTGGATCCCTGGCTGGAGGGCAGGAGGATCTAGATAGGGATCTGGATCCCTGGCTGGAGGGCAGGAGGATCTGCAGAGGGATCTGGATCCATGGTTGGAGGGCAGGAGGATCTGCAGAGGGATCTGGATCTATGGCTGGAGGGCAGGAGGATCTGCAGAGGGATCTGGATCCATGATTGGAGGGTATGAGGATCTGCAGAGGGATCTGGATCCATGGCTGGAGGGCAGGAGGATCTGCAGAGGGATCTGGATCCCTGGCTGGAGGGCAGGAGGATCTGCAGAGGGATCTGGATCCATGGCTGGAGGGCAGGAGGATCTGCAGAGGGATGTGGATCCCTGGCTGGAGGGCAGGAGGATCTAGAGAGGGACCTGGATCCCTGGCTGGAGGGCAGGAGGATCTGCAGAGGGATCTGGATCCATGGCTGGAGGGCAGGAGGCTCTGCAGAGGGATCTGGATCCCTGGCTGGAGGGCAGGAGGATCTGCAGAGGGATCTGGATCCATGGCTGGAGGGCAGGAGGATCTAGAGAGGGATGTGGATCCCTGGCTGGAGGGCAGGAGGATCTGCAGAGGGATCTGGATCCCTGGCTGGAGGGCAGGGGGATCTGCAGAGGGACCTGGATCCATGGCTGGAGGGCAGGAGGATCTGCAGAGGGATCTGGATCCCTGGCTGGAGGGCAGGAGGATCTGCAGAGGGATCTGGATCCATGGCTGGAGGGCAGGAGGATCTGCAGAGGGATCTTTATCCCTGGCTGGAGGGCAGGAGGATCTGCAGAGGGATCTGGATCCATGGCTGGAGGGCAGGAGGATCTGCAGAGGGATCTGGATCCATGGCTGGAGGGCAGGAGGATCTGCAGAGGGATCTGGATCCCTGGCTGGAGGGCAGGAGGATCTGCAGAGGGATCTGGATCCCTGGCTGGAGGGCAGGAGGATCTGCAGAGGGATCTGGATCCCTGGCTGGAGGGCAGGAGGATCTGCAGAGGGACCTGGATCCATGGCTGGAGGGCAGGAGGATCTGCAGAGGGATCTGGATCCCTGGCTGGAGGGCAGGAGGATCTAGAGAGGGATCTGGATCCCTGGCTGGAGGGCAGGAGGATCTGCAGAGAGACCTGGATCCATGGCTGGAGGGCAGGAGGATCTGCAGAGGGATCTGGATCCCTGGCTGGAGGGCAGGAGGATCTGCAGAGGGATCTGGATCCATGGCTGGAGGGCAGGAGGATCTGCAGAGGGATGTGGATCCATGGCTGGAGGGCAGGAGGATCTGCAGAGGGATCTGGATCCATGGCTGGAGGGCAGGAGGATCTGCAGAGGGATCTGGATCCATGGCTGGAGGGCAGGAGGATCTGCAGAGGGATCTGGATCCATGGCTGGAGGGCAGGAGGATCTGCAGAGGGATCTGGATCCCTGGCTGGAGGGCAGGAGGATCTGCAGAGGGATCTGGATCCATGGCTGGAGGGCAGGAGGATCTGCAGAGGGATCTGGATCCCTGGCTGGAGGGCAGGAGGATCTGCAGAGGGATCTGGATCCCTGGCTGGAGGGCAGGAGGATCTAGAGAGGGATCTGGATCCCTGGCTGGAGGGCAGGAGGATCTGCAGAGGGAGCTGGATCCCTGGCTGGAGGGCAGGAGGATCCGCAGAGGGATCTGGATCCCTGGCTGGAGGGCAGGAGGATCTGCAGAGGGATCTGGATCCATGGCTGGAGGGCAGGAGGATCTGCAGAGGGATCTGGATCCATGGCTGGAGGGCAGGAGGATCTAGAGAGGGACCTGGATCCCTGGCTGGAGGGCAGGAGGATCTGCAGAGGGATCTGGATCCCTGGCTGGAGGGCAGGAGGATCTAGAGAGGGATCTGGATCCATGGCTGGAGGGCAGGAGGATCTGCAGAGAGACCTGGATCCATGGCTAGGAGGGCAGGAGGATCTGCAGAGGGATCTGGATCCCTGACTGGAGGGCAGGAGGATCTGCAGAGGGACCTGGATCCATGGCTGGAGGGCAGGAGGATCTGCAGAGGGATCTGGATCCATGGCTGGAGGGCAGGAGGATCTAGAGAGGGATCTGGATCCCTGGATGGAGGGCAGGAGGATCTGCAGAGGGATCTGGATCCATGGCTGGAGGGCAGGAGGATCTAGAGAGAGATATGGATCCATGGCTGGAGGGCAGGAGGATCTAGAGAGGGATCTGGATCCCTGACTGGAGGGCAGGAGGATCTGCAGAGGGATCTGGATCCCTGGCTGGAGGGCAGGAGGATCAGCAGAGGGATCTGGATCCATGGCTGGAGGGCAGGAGGATCTAGAGAGGATTCTGGATCCATGGCTGGAGGGCAGGAGGATCTGCAGAGGGACCTGGATCCATGGGTGGAGGGCAGGAGGATCTAGAGAGGATTCTGGATCCATGGCTGGAGGGCAGGAGGATCTGCAGAGGGACCTGGATCCATGGCTGAAGGGCAGGAGGATCTGCAGAGGGATCTGGATCCATGGCTGGAGGGCAGGAGGATCTGCAGAGGGATCTGGATCCATGGCTGGAGGGCAGGAGGATCTGCAGAGGGATCTGGATCCATGGCTGGAGGGCAGGAGGATCTAGAGAGGGACCTGGATCCCTGGCTGGAGGGCAGGAGGATCTGCAGAGGGATGTGGATCCCTGGCTGGAGGGCAGGAGGATCTAGAGAGGGACCTGGATCCCTGGCTGGAGGGCAGGAGGATCTGCAGAGGGATCTGGATCCCTGGCTGGAGGGCAGGAGGATCCGCAGAGGGATCTGGATCCCTGGCTGGAGGGCAGGAGGATCTAGATAGGGATCTGGATCCCTGGCTGGAGGGCAGGAGGATCTGCAGAGGGATCTGGATCCATGGTTGGAGGGCAGGAGGATCTGCAGAGGGATCTGGATCTATGGCTGGAGGGCAGGAGGATCTGCAGAGGGATCTGGATCCCTGGCTGGAGGGCAGGAGGATCTGCAGAGGGATCTGGATCCCTGGCTGGAGGGCAGGAGGATCTGCAGAGGGATCTGGATCCCTGGCTGGAGGGCAGGAGGATCTGCAGAGGGATCTGGATCCATGGTTGGAGGGCAGGAGGATCTGCAGAGGGATCTGGATCCCTGGCTGGAGGGCAGGAGGATCTGCAGAGGGATCTGGATCCATGGCTGGAGGGCAGGAGGATCTGCAGAGGGATGTGGATCCCTGGCTGGAGGGCAGGAGGATCTGCAGAGGGATGTGGATCCATGGCTGGAGGGCAGGAGGATCTGCAGAGGGATGTGGATCCCTGGCTGGAGGGCAGGAGGATCTAGAGAGGGACCTGGATCCCTGGCTGGAGGGCAGGAGGCTCTGCAGAGGGATCTGGATCCCTGGCTGGAGGGCAGGAGGATCTAGAGAGGGATGTGGATCCCTGGCTGGAGGGCAGGAGGATCTGCAGAGGGATCTGGATCCATGGCTGGAGGGCAGGAGGATCTGCAGAGGGACCTGGATCCATGGCTGGAGGGCAGGAGGATCTGCAGAGGGACCTGGATCCCTGGCTGGAGGGCAGGAGGATCTGCAGAGGGATCTGGATCCCTGGCTGGAGGGCAGGAGGATCTGCAGAGGGATCTTTATCCATGGCTGGAGGGCAGGAGGATCTGCAGAGGGATCTGGATCCCTGGCTGGAGGGCAGGAGGATCTGCAGAGGGATCTTTATCCATGGCTGGAGGAGGAGGAGGAGGAGGAGGAGGAGGAGGAGGAGGACGAGGAGGACGAGGAGGACGAGGAGGACGAGGAGGAGGAGGACGAGGAGGAGGAGGAGGAGGAGGAGGAGGAGGCTCTTCTCCTGGTGTGACCTCTCCGTCGGGGCAAGGGGCGCCCTGAGGTGGCAGGTGACGCGGCCGCTGGAGCCGTTAAGGTCAAGGCCGACGGATCGAGGTGGAGTCACCACCCCGGGCAAAGGTCTCCAGGGATTCAGAAGGTCCTTGACCTGCAGCGCGAGGGCGAAGCCGCAACGAGCAGGGATGGGCCCGGGGGGGGGGGGGGGGGGGGGTCGGGGCTGGAATGTCGGGGGGGGGGGGGGTTGGTTCTACGAGGGTTTCCATGGAAAAACGTGAAGGTGGAGACGTCAAGACGATGTTGAGATGATGTCGAGGGACATCAAGAGGCTGTTGATGATGCAAGGTGGTGAGAGGTTGTTTAGATGGTGTTGAGGTGATGAGACGATGGGAGGTGGCGAGACGACGCTGAGATTTTGAGGGGATGAGACGAAGATGAGACGATGGAAGGTGGTGAGATGACGCTGAATGATGTTGAGATGAAGAGATGAAGATGAGACCATGGAAGGTGATGAGATGATGCTGAGATGATGTTGGGATGAAGAGATGAAGATGAGATGATGGAAGGTGGTGAGATGACGCTGAGATGATGTTGAGGGAATGAGACGAAGATGAGACCATGGAAGGTGATGAGATGATGTTGAGATGATGCTGAGGGGATGAGATGAAGATGAGACCATGAAAGGTGGTGAGATGATGCTGAGATGATGCTGAGATGATGAGATGAAGATGAGACCATGAAAGGTGCTGAGATGACGCTGAGATGATGCTGAGATGATGAGATGAAGATGAGACCATGAAAGGTGCTGAGATGATGCTGAGATGATGAGATGAGGATGAGACCATGAAAGGTGCTGAGATGATGATGAGATGATGCTGAGATGATGAGATGAAGATGAGACCATGAAAGGTGGTGAGATGATGCTGAGATGATGCTGAGGGGATGAGATGAAGATGAGACCATGAAAGGTGCTGAGATGACGCTGAGATGATGAGATGAGGATGAGACCATGAAAGGTGCTGAGATGATGATGAGATGATGCTGAGACGATGAGATGAAGATGAGACCATGAAAGGTGGTGAGATGATGCTGAGATGATGAGATGAAGATGAGACCATGGAAGGTGCTGAGATGATGCTGAGATGATGAGATGAAGATGAGACCATGGAAGGTGCTGAGATGATGCTGAGATGATGCTGAGATGATGAGATGAAGATGAGACCATGAAAGGTGCTGAGATGATGCTGAGATGATGAGATGAAGATGAGACCATGAAAGGTGGTGAGATGATGATGAGATGATGCTGAGACGATGAGATGTAGATGAGACCATGGAAGGTGGTGAGATGATGCTGAGATGATGCTGAGGGGATGAGATGAAGATGAGACCATGAAAGGTGCTGAGATGACGCTGAGATGATGCTGAGATGATGAGATGAAGATGAGACCATGAAAGGTGGTGAGATGATGCTGAGATGATGCTGAGATGATGAGATGAAGATGAGACCATGAAAGGTGCTGAGATGACGCTGAGATGATGCTGAGACGACGTCACTTGAGATCTTCCCCAGGCTCCTTCACCAACGCTGCCGGCCTCGGAGGTCCCATCCCACCTGAGCTTCTGGTTCTTTGGTGGCTCCTCGGCTCCACAACCCGGTGACAGGATGGTCCCCGCCCACCGGGACGAAGCTCTCGGTGATCCGACCAGCTCCCACCGAGGGAGCAGGGCCAGGATCCACCAAACTGGTGGGTCAAGCAGCACCCGTGGTGGGATCTCAACACCCTGGTGGGTTCCTCAACACCATGGAGAGAGCCCAGGACCCATGGTGGGACCTCAACACCTTGGTGGGACCTCAACAACATAGGGGGGCCCAGCACCTATGGAGAGAGCCCAGGACCCATGGTGGGACCCCAGTGCCTTGGTGGGACCCCAGTGCCTTGGTGGGACCCCAAGACCATAGAGGGACCTCAACACCATGGAGGGATCCCAGGACCAGGACCCATGGTGGGAACCCAGGACCCTTGGTGGGTCCCCAACACCATGGAGGAACCTCAACCCCATGGAGGGATCCCAGGACCCTTGGTGGGACCCCGATGCCTTGGTGGGACCCCAACACTATGGCTGGACCTCAACACCATGGAGGGACCTCAACACCTTGGAGGGATCCCAGGACCCATGGAGGGATCCCAAGACCCTTGGTGGGTCCCCAACACCATGGAGGGATCCCAGGACTCATGGAGGGATCCCAAGACCCTTGGTGGGTCCCCAACACCATGGAGGGATCCCAGGACTCATGGAGGGATCCCAACACCTTGGTGGGTCCCCAACCCCATGGAGGGAACCCAACACCATGGAGAGAATCCAGGACCCCTGGAGGGATCCCAAGACCCTTAGAGGGACCCCGATACCTTGGTGGGACCCCAACCCCATGGAGGGATCCCAGGACTCATGGAGGGATCCCAGGACCCTTAGTGGGACCCCGATACCTTGGTGGGACCCCAACCCCATGGAGGGATCCCAGGACTCATGGAGGGATCCCAGGACCCTTAGTGGGACCCCGATACCTTGGTGGGACCCCAACCCCATGGAGGGATCCCAGGACTCATGGAGGGATCCCAGGACCCTTGGTGGGACCCCAACACCTTGGTGGGTCCCCAACCCCATGGAGGGAACCCAACACCATGGAGAGAATCCAGGACCCCTGGAGGGATCCCAAGACCCTTAGAGGGACCCCGATACCTTGGTGGGACCCCAACCCCATGGAGGGATCCCAGGACTCATGGAGGGATCCCAGGACCCTTAGTGGGACCCCGATACCTTGGTGGGACCCCAACACCTTGGTGTGACCTCAACCCCATGGAGGGAACCCAACACCATGGAGAGAACCCAGGACCCCTGGAGGGATCTCAAGACCCTTAGTGGGACCCCAATACCTTGGTGGGACCTCAACACCATGGAGGAACCTCAACCCCATGGAGGGAACCCAACCTCATGGAAGGAACCCAACACCATGGAGGGATCCCAGGACCCTTGGAGGGACCCCAATACCTTGGTGGGACCCCAACCCCATGGAGGGATCCCAGGACTCATCGAGGGATCCCAGGACCCTTAGTGGGACCCCGATACCTTGGTGGGACCCCAACACTATGGCTGGACCTCAAGTCCATAGAGGGACCTCAACACCTTGGAGGGATCCCAGGACCCATGGAGGGATCCCAGGACCCTTAGTGGGACCCCGATACCTTGGTGGGACCCCAACACCTTGGTGGGACCTCAAGTCCATAGAGGGAACCCAACACCATGGAGGGATCCCAGGACCCTTGGTGGGACCCCAACACCTTGGTGGGTCCCCAAGATGATAGAAGGATCCCAGGACCCATGGAAAGATCCCAGGGCCCTTGGTGGGACCCCGATACCTTGGTGGGACCTCAACCCCATGGAGGGATCCCAACACCATGGAGAGAACCCAGGACCCCTGGAGGGATCCCAAGACCCTTGGTGGGACCCCGATACCTTGATGGGACCCCAACACTATGGCTGGACCTCAAGTCCATAGAGGGACCTCAACACCATGGAGGGATCCCAGGGCCCTTGGTGGGATCCCAAGACCCTTGGTGGGATCCCAGGACTCATGGAGGGATCCCAGGACCCTTGGTGGGACCCCAACACCATGGAGGGATCCCAGGACCCATGGAGGGATCCCAGGACCCTTGGTGGGACCCCAAGACCCTTGGTGGGTCCCCAGCACCATGGAGGGATCCCAGGACTCATGGAGGGATCCCAGGACCCTTGGTGGGTCCCCAACACCATGGAGGGATCCCAGGACTCATGGAGGGATCCCAGGACCCTTGGTGGGTCCCCAACACCATGGAGGGATCCCAGGACCCATGGAGGGATCCCGGGACCCTTGGTGGGACCCCAAGACCCTTGGTGGGTCCCCAGCACCATGGAGGGATCCCAGGACTCATGGAGGGATCCCAGGACCCTTGGTGGGACCCCAACACCTTGGTGGGTCCCCAAGATGATAGAAGGATCCCAGGACCCATGGAAAGATCCCAGGGCCCTTGGTGGGACCCCAACACCTTGGTGGGACCCCAACACTATGGTTGGACCTCAAGTCCATAGAGGGAACCCAACACCATGGAGGGATCCCAGGACCCTTAGTGGGACCCCGATACCTTGGTGGGACCCCAACACCGTGGAGGGAACCCAGGACCCATGGAGGGACCCCAATACCTTGGTGGGACCTCAAAGCCATGGAGGGAACCCAATACCTTGGTGGGTCCCCAAGACGATGGAGGGATCCCAGGACCCATGGTGGGACCCCAATATCTTGGTGGGTCCCCAATACCTTGGTGGGACCCCAACACCATGGAGGGATCCCAAGAGCCTTGGTGGGACCCCAGCACCCCCTGGGTGACACCATCACCCATGGTGGGTCCCCAACACCATGGAGGGATCCCAGGACCCATGGAAGGATCCCAGGACCCATGGTGGGACCCCAATATCTTGGTGGGTCCCCAACACCATGAAGGGACCCCAAGAGCCTTGGTGGGACCCCAGCACCCCCTGGGTGACACCATCACCCATGGTGGGTCCCCAACACCGTGGAGGGATCCCAGGACCCATGGTGGGACCCCAATACCTTGGTGGGTCCCCAAGACAATGGAGGAATCCCAGGACCCATGGTGGGACCCCAATATCTTGGTGGGTCCCCAAGATGATGGAGGGATTCCCGCACCCATGGAAGGATCCCAGGACCCCTGGTGGGACCCCAATACCTTGGTGGGTCCCCAACACCGTGGAGGGATCCCAAGACCCTTGGTGGGACCCCAATACCTTGGTGGGTCCCCAACCCCATGGAGGGATCCCAAGAGCCTTGGTGGGACCCCAATACCTTGGTGGGTCCCCAACACCGTGGAGGGATCCCAAGATCCTTGGTGGGTCCCCAATATCTTGGGGGATCCCCAACACCATGAAGGGACCCCAAGAACCTTGGTGGGACCCCAGCACCCCCTGGGTGACACCGTCACCCATGGTGGGTCCCCAACACCATGGAGGGATCCCAGGACCCATGGTGGGACCCCAATATCTTGGGGGGTCCCCAACACCATGAAGGGACCCCAAGAGCCTTGGTGGGACCCCAGCACCCTCTGGGTGACACCATCACCCATGGTGGGTCCCCAACACCGTGGAGGGATCCCAAGAGCCTTGGTGGGACCCCAATACCTTGGTGGGTCCCCAAGACGATGGAGGGATCCCAGGACCCATGGTGGGACCCCAATATCTTGGTGGGTCCCCAAGATGATGGAGGGATTCCACACCCATGGAAGGATCCCAGGACCCCTGGTGGGACCCCAATACCTTGGTGGGTCCCCAACACCGTGGAGGGATCCCAAGAGCCATGGTGGGACCCCAATACCTTGGTGGGTCCCCAACCCCATGGAGGGATCCCAAGAGCCTTGGTGGGACCCCAATATCTTGGGGGGTCCCCAACACCATGAAGGGACCCCAAGAGCCTTGGTGGGACCCCAGCACCCCCTGGGTGACACCATCACCCATGGTGGGTCCCCAACACCATGGAGGGATCCCAGAACCCATGGAAGGATCCCAGGACCCATGGTGGGTCCCCAATATCTTGGGGGGTCCCCAACCCCATGGAGGGATCCCAAGAGCCTTGGTGGGACCCCAATACCTTGGTGGGTCCCCAACACCGTGGAGGGATCCCAAGAGCCTTGGTGGGTCCCCAATATCTTGGGGGATCCCCAACACCATGAAGGGAACCCAAGAACCTTGGTGGGACCCCAGCACCCCCTGGGTGACACCGTCACCCATGGTGGGTCCCCAACACCATGGAGGGATCCCAGGACCCATGGTGGGTCCCCAATATCTTGGGGGATCCCCAACACCATGAAGGGACCCCAAGAGCCTTGGTGGGACCCCAGCACCCCCTGGGTGACACCATCACCCATGGTGGGTCCCCAACACCGTGGAGGGATCCCAAGAGCCTTGGTGGGACCCCAATATCTTGGGGGATCCCCAACACCATGAAGGGACCCCAAGAGCCTTGGTGGGACCCCAGCACCCCCTGGGTGACACCGTCACCCATGGTGGGTCCCCAACACCGTGGAGGGATCCCAAGAGCCTTGGTGGGACCCCAATACCTTGGTGGGTCCCCAAGACGATGGAGGGATCCCAGGACCCATGGTGGGACCCCAATATCTTGGTGGGTCCCCAACACCTTGGTGGGACCCCAACACCGTGAAGGGACCCCAAGAGCCTTGGTGGGACCCCAGCACCCCCTGGGTGACACCATCACCCATGGTGGGTCCCCAACACCATGAAGGGACCCCAAGAGCCTTGGTGGGACCCCAGCACCCCCTGGGTGACACCGTCGCCCATGGTGGGTCCCCAACACCATGAAGGGACCCCAAGAGCCTTGGTGGGACCCCAGCACCCCCTGGGTGACACCGTCACCCATGGCGGGTCCCCAACACCATGAAGGGACCCCAAGAGCCTTGGTGGGACCCCAGCACCCCCTGGGTGACACCGTCACCCATGGTGGGTCCCCAACACCATGAAGGGACCCCAAGAGCCTTGGTGGGACCCCAGCACCCCCTGGGTGACACCGTCACCCATGCTGGGTCCCCAAAGCCTTGATGGGTCCCCAACGCCTTGATGGGTCCCCAACGCCTGGATGGGTCCCCAACGCCTGGATGGGTCCCCAACGTCCCCTCTCGGCGCCACCGTCCGCCGTGGCTCGTCCCCACGTGCCGTGTCCCCGTGTCCCCGTGTGTCCCCCCCCGATCCGACCCCCACTGGGCGCGGGGGGTCAAGGTGCCGGCGTCGCCGGCGTCGCCGAGCCCTGAGGAATGGTTAACCCGGGCCAATCTCTCGCCGAGCCAATCACCGTTGCCACCCGGCTGCTTTTACAACCCCGGCACCCGCCGGCACCGAGGCCTCCGGCAAACAACACTCCCCCCCACCCCCCCCACACCCCACACCCCCCCTCAATCCCCCTCTGAACCCCCCGAGACCCCCACGATGGCGACGCCGACGACGCCGACGCTGCTGCTGCTGCTGCTGCTGCTGCTCAGCCCGGGCCCGGCGGGCGCCGCCGCGGCTGCCATAGCGGCTCTCGAGGCCCTGCTGGCGTCGGGGCGAGGCCGGCTGCCGGCCGGCACGCTGAGGGCCCTCGTCGGCATCGCCGCGCGCCGAGCCCGGTGCCAGGGGCCGTGCGGAACGGTGAGAGACGGGGATCGAAGGGACGCGGGGGGCGGTGGGGGGGGGGGTGAGGGGAGGGATGGAACGGGGACAGAGTCCGGCCGGGCGGAGGGGAGCGGTAGCACACGGCACCGCGCGGCACCGCATGGCACGGCTGGGCTTGGCGCGGGAGCACACGGCACCACACAGCACCACACGGCACCACACGGCACGGCTGGGCTTGGAGCCGGAGCACACGGCTCCACATGGCACCACACGGCACCACATGGCACCACACGGCACGGCTGGGCTTGGCATGGGAGCACACGGCACCACACGGCACCACACGGCACAGCTGGGCTTGGCGCGGGAGCACACGGCACTATAAGGCACCACACGGCACCACACGGCACGGCTGGGCTCGGAGCCGGAGCACACGGCACCACACGGCACCACACGGCACCACACGGCACCACACGGCACCACACGGCACAGCTGGGCTTGGAGCCGGAGCACACGGCTCCACATGGCACCACACGGCACCACACGGCACCACACGGCACGGCTGGGCTTGGCATGGGAGCACACGGCACTATAAGGGCACCACACGGCATGGCTGGGCTTGGCGCCAGAGCACACGGCACTATAAGGCACCACACGGCACGGCTGGGCTTGGCGTGGTGCCGCACGGCACCACACGGCACTTCTGGGCTTGGCGCGGGAGCACACGGCACCACACAGCACTATAAGGCAGCACACGGCACAGCTGGGCTTGGTGTGGGAGCACACGGCACTATAAGGCACCACACGGCACGGCTGGGCTCGGCACGGGAGCACACGGCACTATAAGGGCACCACACGACACGGCTGGGCTTGGCGCCGGAGCACATGGCACCACACGGCACCACACGGCACCACAGGGCACGGCTGGGCTCGGCACAGCAGCACACGGCTCCACACGGCACCACACGGCACAACACGGCTCCACACGGCACCACACGGCACCAGTATAAGGCTCCACACAGCACCACACGGCACCACACGGCACCACACGGCACCACACGGCACCACATGGCACCACTATAAGGCTCCACATGGCACCATACGGCACCACATGGCACCACTATAAGGCTCCACACGGCTCCACACGGCTCCACACGGCACCACTATAAAGCTCCACATGGCACCACACGGCACCAGTATAAGGCTCCACATGGCACCACACGGCACCACACGGCTCCACACGGCTCCACACGGCTCCACACGGCACCACACGGCACCACAGGGCACCACTATAAGGCTCCACATGGCACCACACGGCACCACACGGCACCACACGGCACCACTATAAGGCTCCACATGGCACCACACGGCTCCACACGGCTCCACACGGCACCACACGGCACCACACGGCTCCACTTTAAGGCTCCACACGGCACCACATGGCACCACACGGCTCCACACGGCACCACACGGCACCACTATAAAGCTCCACATGGCACCACATGGCACCACACGGCACCACACGGCACCAGTATAAGGCTCCACATGGCACCACACGGCACCACACGGCTCCACACGGCTCCACACGGCTCCACACGGCACCACACGGCACCACTATAAAGCTCCACATGGCACCACACGGCACCACACGGCACCACTATAAGGCTCCACACGGCACCACACGGCACCACACGGCACCACACGGCACCACTATAAGGCTCCACATGGCACCACACGGCTCCACACGGCTCCACACGGCACCACACGGCACCACACGGCAGCACACGGCGCCACTATAAGGCTCCACATGGCTCCACACGGCACCACACGGCACCACATGGCACCACACGGCTCCACACGGCACCACTATAAGGCTCCACATGGCACCACACGGCTCCACACGGCTCCACATGGCACCACACGGCAGCACACGGCACCACACGGCTCCACATGGCACCACACGGCTCTACACGGCACCACACGGCACCGCACACGGCTCCACATGGCACCACACGGCTCCACACGGCTCCACATGGCACCACACGGCACCACTATAAGGCTCCACACGGCACCACACGGCTCCACACGGCACCACAGGGCACCACACGGCACCACACGGCACCACACGGCTCCACACGGCACCACACGGCACCACATGGCACCACACGGCTCCACACGGCTCCGTTCATGGTTTCCCCGGACGCCGTCGGGAAGCGGCTGCTCCGAGGAGTTTCCCGCCCGGAGTCGGTTGCAAACAACACGGAGGGAGGGCAGCTCGGAGACGCCGTCGGGATGCGGCTGTCGGGCCACCAGAATTCCATGAATCCCGGATTCCAGGATTCCATGAATCTAGGATACTAGGATTCCATGAATCCCGGATTCTAGGATTCCATGAATCCAGGATTCCATGAATCCAGGATTCTACGATTCCATGAATCTAGGATTCTAGGATTCCATGAATCCAGGATTCCAGGATTCAATGAATCTAGGATACTAGGATTCCATGAATCTAGGATTCCAGGATTCCATGCATCCAGGATTCTAGAATTCCATGTATCTAGGATTCCAGGATTCCATGAATCTGGGATTCTAGGATTCCATGAATCTAGGATTCCAGGATTCCATGAATCTAGGATACTACGATTCCATGAATCCAGGATTCTACGATTCCATGAATCTAGGATTCTGGGATTCCATGAATTTAGGATTCTATGATTCCATGAATCTAGGATTCTAGGATTCCATGAATGTAGGATTCTAGGATTCCATGAATCCAGGATTCTGGGATTCCATGAATCTAGGATACTAGGATTCCATGAATCCAGGATTCTACTATTCCATGAATCTAGGATACTAGGATTCCATGAATCTAGGATTCTGGGATTCCATGAATCTAGGATTCTAGGATTCCATGAATCTAGGATTCTGGGATTCTATGAATCTAGGATTCTGGGATTCCATGAATCTAGGATTCTAGGATTCCATGAATCAAGGATTCTGGGATTCTATGAATCTAGGATTCTGGGATTCGATGAATCTAGGATTCTGGGATTCCATGAATCTAGGATTCTAGGATTCCATGAATCTAGGATTCTGGGATTCCATGAATCTAGGATACTAGGATTCCATGAATCTAGGATTCTGGGATTCTATGAATCTAGGATTCTAGGATTCCATGAATCTACGATTCTAGGATTCCATGAATCTAGGATTCTGGGATTCGATGAATCCAGGATTCTAGGATTCCATGAATCCAGGATTCTAGGATTCGATGAATCCAGGATTCTAGGATTCCATGAATCTAGGATTCTAGGATTCCATGAATCTAGGATTCTAGGATTCTATGAATCCAGGATTCTAAGATTCCATGAATCTAGGATTCTAGGATTCTATGAATCTACGATTCTAGGATTCCATGAATCTACGATTCTAGGATTCCATGAATCCAGGATTCTAGGATTCCATGAATCCAGGATTCTAGGATTCGATGAATCCAGGATTCTAGGATTCCATGAATCTAGGATTCTAGGATTCCATGAATCCAGGATTCTAGGATTCGATGAATCCAGGATTCTAGGATTCCATGAATCTAGGATTCTAGGATTCCATGAATCTAGGATTCCAGGATTCCATGAATCCAGGATTCCGGTATTCCATGAATCTAGCACTGCAGGATCCTATGAATCTAGGAGTTTACGATTCTAGGATTCTACAATTCTAGGATTCTATGAATCTACGATTCCAGGATTCCATGAATCTAGGAATCCAGGATTCCATGAATCTAGGATACTAGGATTCTATGAATCTAGGATTCTAGGATTCCAGGATTCTATGAATCTACAATTCCAGGATTCGAGGATTCTAGGATTCTATGAATCTACAATTCCAGGATTCGAGGATTCTAGGATTCTATGAATCTACGATTCCAGGATTCTAGGATTCTATGAATCTACAATTCCATGATACTAGTATTCTATGATCCTAGGATTCTGGAATTCTCTTACTCTGTGATTCTAGGATTCTGGGATTCTCTTATTCTACGATTCTAGGATTCTGGGATTCTCTTACTCTGTGATTCTAGGATTCTGGGATTCTCTTACTCTGTGATTCTAGGATTCTGGGATTCTCTTACTCTACGATTCTAGGATTCTGGGATTCTCTTATTCTGTGATTCTAGGATTCTGGGATTCTCTTATTCTGTGATTCTAGGATTCTGGGATTCTCTTACGCTGTGATTCTAGGATTCTGGGATTCTCTTACTCTACGATTCTAGGATTCTGGGATTCTCTTATTCTACGATTCTAGGATTCTGGGATTCTCTTACTCTACGATTCTAGGATTCTGGGATTCTCTTACTCTACGATTCTAGGATTCTGGGATTCTCTTACTCTGTGATTCTAGGATTCTGGGATTCTCTTACTCTGTGATTCTAGGATTCTGGGATTCTCTTATTCTACGATTCTAGGATTCTGGGATTCTCTTACTCTGTGATTCTAGGATTCTGGGATTCTCTTACTCTGTGATTCTAGGATTCTGGGATTCTCTTATTCTACGATTCTAGGATTCTGGGATTCTCTTACTCTACGATTCCAGGATTCTGGGATTCTCTTACTCTGTGATTCTAGGATTCTGGGATTCTCTTATTCTGTGATTCTAGGATTCTGGGATTCTCTTACTCTGTGATTCTAGGATTCTGGGATTCTCTTACTCTACGATTCTAGGATTCTGGGATTCTCTTACTCTACGATTCCAGGATTCTGGGATTCTCTTACTCTACGATTCTAGGATTCTGGGATTCTCTTATTCTGTGATTCTAGGATTCTGGGATTCTCTTACTCTACGATTCCAGGATTCTGGGATTCTCTTACTCTACGATTCTAGGATTCTGGGATTCTCTTATTCTGTGATTCTAGGATTCTGGGATTCTCTTACGCTGTGATTCTAGGATTCTGGGATTCTCTTACTCTACGATTCTAGGATTCTGGGATTCTCTTATTCTACGATTCTAGGATTCTGGGATTCTCTTACTCTACGATTCTAGGATTCTGGGATTCTCTTACTCTACGATTCTAGGATTCTGGGATTCTCTTACTCTGTGATTCTAGGATTCTGGGATTCTCTTACTCTGTGATTCTAGGATTCTGGGATTCTCTTACTCTACGATTCTAGGATTCTGGGATTCTCTTACTCTACGATTCTAGGATTCTGGGATTCTCTTACTCTACGATTCTAGGATTCTGGGATTCTCTTACTCTACGATTCTAGGATTCTGGGATTCTCTTACTCTACGATTCTAGGATTCTGGGATTCTCTTATTCTACGATTCTAGGATTCTGGGATTCTCTTACTCTGTGATTCTAGGATTCTGGGATTCTCTTATTCTATGATTCTGGGATTCTAGGATTGTAGACGGCACTCGCCGAGGGGCACTGAGGGGGGGGTCCCTTGGAGGTGGCGGTGGTCGCCGTGAGGTCCCCGTCACCCCCTGACCCCCCCTCTTTTCCCTCCCCCCCCCCCCCAGTGCCTCTCGGCGGGTGCCGTCCTGGCGCTGGCGGGTCGGTCGGTTGCCGCCGGGGAGCTGGAGGCGGCCGAGCTGCCCCGGTTGGGAGCCGCCATCGTGGCCACCCTGCAGGCCCCCCAGGAGCTCTGCGGGGACGGGGACGACGCCGAGAGGTGGGCCCGGCGCGCCCGGAGCCTGCACCGAGCGTTCAGCTCCGACGGCACCGGCAGCGTCAGAGACGTCGGCATCGGAAACGTCGACGTCGGCTCCGGAAACACCATCAACAACATCAAAACCCTCATCAACCCCGTCAACAACATCAACGCCGACATCTACACCAACACGGGCACCGAAAACACCAACATGGGCACTGGAAACACCAATATCGACTCCGGAAACATCAATATCAGCTCCGGAAACACCAATATCGGCTCCGGAAACACCAATATCGGCTCCGGAAACACCAATATCGGCTCCGGAAACATCAATATCGGCTCCAGAAACACCAATATCGGCTCCGGAAACACCATCAACAACATCAAAACCCTCATCAACCCTGTCAACAACATCAACGCCGACATCTACACCAACATGGGCACCGAAAACATCAATATCGGCACTGGAAACACCAATATCGACTCCGGAAACATCAATATCGGCTCCGGAAAGATCAATATCGGTTCTGGAAACACCATCAAGCCCATCAAAACCGTCATCAACCCCGACAACAACATCAACGCCGACATCTACACCAACACGGGCACCGAAAACACCAACATGGGCACTGGAAACACCAATATCGGCTCCGGAAACACCAATATCGGCTCCGGAAACACCAATATCGGCTCCGGAAACATCAATATCGGCTCCGGAAACACCAATATCGGCTCCGGAAACATCAATATCGGTTCTGGAAACACCATCAAGACCATCAAAACCATCATCAACCCCGTCAACAACATCAACGCCGACATCTACACCAACACGGGCACCGAAAACACCAACATGGGCACTGGAAACACCAATATCGGCTCCGGAAACACCAATATTGGCTCCGGAAACATCAATATCGGCTCCGGAAACACCAATATCGGCTCCGGAAACACCAATATCGGCTCCGGAAACATCAATATCGGCTCCAGAAACACCAATATCGGCTCCGGAAACACCATCAACAACATCAAAACCCTCATCAACCCCGTCAACAACATCAACGCCGACATCTACACCAACATCGACACCAGAAACACCAATATCGGCACCAGGAACATCAACATCAACACCAGAAGCATCAACGTCAGCACTGGAAACACCAACATCGGCACCAGAAACACCATCAAGTCCATCAAAACCATCATCAAGCCCGTTAACAAGAACATCTACACCAACATCAGTGCTGGAAACATCAACATCGGCTCCGGAAACATCAACATCGGCTCCGGAAACATCAACATCGGCTCTGGAAACGTCAGTATCGGCTCCAGAAACACCATCAAGCCCATCAAAACCATCATCAACCCCATCAACACCATCAATGCCGACATCTACACCAACATGGGCAGTGGAAACATCAACATCGGCACCGGAAACACCATCAAGTCCATCAAAACCATCATCAAGCCCGTCAACAACAACATCTACACCAACATCAGTGCTGGAAACATCAACATCGGCTCCGGAAACATCAACATCAGCTCCGGAAACACCATCAAGGCCATTAAAACCTTCATGAACACCGTCAACAACATCAACGCCGACATCTACACCAACATCGACACCAGAAACACCAATATCGGCACCAGGAACATCAACATCGGCACCAGAAGCATCAACGTCAGCACTGGAAACACCAATATCGGCACCAGAAACACCAACATCGGCACCAGAAACACCATCAAGTCCATCAAAACCATCATCAAGCCCGTTAACAAGAACATCTACACCAACATCAGCACTGGAAACATCAACATCGGCTCCGGAAACATCAACATCGGCTCCGGAAACGCCAACATCGGCTCCGGAAACACCAAAATCAAGGGCTTCAACACCAACATCGAGGACGTGGGCACCGTGAGCACCAAGATCAAGGGCTTCAGCCCCAACATCGAGGACGTGGGCACCGTGAGCACCAAGATCAAGGGCTTCAGCACCAACATCGAGGACGTGGGCACCGTGAGCACCAAGATCAAGGGCTTCAACACCAACATCGAGGACGTGGGCACCGTGAGCACCAAGATCAAGGGCTTCAACACCAACATCGAGGACGTGGGCACCGTGAACACCAAGATCAAGGGCTTCAACACCAACATCGAGGACGTGGGCACCGTGAGCACCAAGATCAAGGGCTTCAGCCCCAACATCGAGGACGTGGGCACCGTGAGCACCAAGATCAAGGGCTTCAGCCCCAACATCGAGGACGTGGGCACCGTGAGCACCACGATCAAGAGCTTCAGCACCAACATCGAGGACGTGGGCACCGTGAGCACCAAGATCAAGAGCTTCAACACCAACATCGAGGACGTGGGCACCGTGAGCACCAAGATCAAGGGCTTCAGCACCAACATCGAGGACGTGGGCACCGTGAGCACCAAGATCAAGAGCTTCAGCACCAACATCGAGGACGTGGGCACCGTGAGCACCAAGATCAAGGGCTTCAGCACCAACATCGAGGACGTGGGCACCGTGAGCACCAAGATCAAGGGCTTCAAGGCCACCGTCGAGGACATCAGGGACATCAAGACCATCACCACCAACGAGGTCAAGGCCACCACGACCTCCCAGACCAAGGTTCCCGGTGCCTCCGACGCCGACGTCCCCAGGAGAATCGGCACCGGGACCAACCCCAGCCGGGACGCCGAAGCCACCAAGAGCGGCACCGGTGGCCTCGGCCTCCAGGAGGTGACAGAGCTGCTGGCGTCGGTGGAACCCAACTACCTGCCAGCCAGCCAGCAGGTGAGGGGACACCTGGGGACATGCGGAGGTGACACCTGAGCCCTGGTGACCCTGGGGAGGTGACACCTGAGCCCTGGTGGCCCTGGGGAGGTGACACCTGAGCTCTGGTGGCCCTGGGGAGGTGACACCTGCAACCTGGTGGCCCTGGGGAGGTGACACCTGAGCTCTGGTGGCCCTGGGGAGGTGACACCTGAGCCCTGGTGACCCTGGGGAGGTGACACCTGAGCCCAGGTGACCCTGGGGAGGCGACACCTGAGCCCTGGTGACCCTGGGGAGGTGACACCTGAGCCCAGGTGACCCTGGGGAGGTGACACCTGAGCCCTGGTGGCCCTGGGGAGGTGACACCTGAGCCCAGGTGACCCTGGGGAGGTGACACCTGAGCCCTGGTGGCCCTGGGGAGGTGACACCTGAGCCCAGGTAACCCTGGGGAGGTGACACCAGCGACCTGGTGGCCCTGGGGAGGTGACACCTGAGCCCTGGTGACCCTGGGGAGGTGACACCTGAGCCCTGGTGACCCTGGGGAGGTGACACCTGAGCCCTGGTGGCCCTGGGGAGGTGACACCTGAGCCCTGGTGGCGCTGGGGAGGTGACACCTGAGTCCAGGTGACCCTGGGGAGGTGACACCTGACCCCTGGTCACCCTTGGGAGGTGACACCTGAGCCCTGGTGGCCCTGGGGAGGTGACACCTGAGCCCCGGTGACCCTGGGGAGGTGACACCTGAGCCCCGGTGACCCTGGGGAGGTGACACCTGAGCCCAGGTGACCCTGGGGAGGTGACACCTGAGCACTGGAGACACTGGGGAGGTGACACCTGAGCTCTGGTGACCCTGGGGAGGTGACACCTGAGCCCTGGTGACCCTGGGGAGGTGACACCTGAGCACTGGAGACACTGGGGAGGTGACACCTGAGCCCTGGTGACCCTGGGGAGGTGACACCTGAGCCCTGGTGGCCCTGGGGAGGTGACACCTGAGCCCTGGTGGCCCTGGGGAGGTGACACCAGCAACCTGGTGGCCCTGGGGAGGTGACACCTGAGCCCTGGTGACACTGGGGAGGTGACACCTGAGCCCTGGTGGCCCTGGGGAGGTGACACCTGAGCCCTGGTGACCCTTGGGAGGTGACACCTGAGCCCTGGTGACCCTGGGGAGGTGACACCTGAGCCCTGGTGACCCTGGGGAGGTGACACCAGCGACCTGGTGGCCCTGGGGAGGTGACACCTGAGCCCTGGTGACCCAGGGATCTATGGGGCAGAGCTGTGAGTCAGCGATCTATGGGGCAGGGATCTATGGGGCAGAGCTGTGGGTCAGGGATCTGTGGGGCAGGGATCTATGGGGCAGCGCTGTGAGTCAGGGATCTGTGGGTCAGGGATCTGTGGGGCAGGGATCTATGGGGAGGGATCTATGGGGCAGGGATCTATGGGGCAGAGCTGTGGGTCAGGGATCTATGGGTCAGGGATCTATGGGGCAGGGATCTATGGGGCAGGGATCTATGGGGCAGAGCTGTGAGTCAAGGATCTATGGGGCAGGGATCGATGGGGCAGGGATCTATGGGGCAGGAATCTATGGGGCAGCGCTGTGAGTCAGGGATCTATGGGGCAGGGATCTATGGGGCAGGGATCTATGGGGCAGGGATCTATGGGGCAGAGCTGTGAGTCAGGGATTTATGGGGCAGGGATCTATGAAGCAGGGATCTATGGCGCAGCGCTGTGAGTCAGGGATCTATGGGGCAGGGATCTATGGGGCAGGGATCTATGGGGCAGAGATCTATGGGGCAGAGCTGTGAGTTATGGATCTATGGGTCAGGGATCTATGGGTCAGGGATCTATGGGTCAGGGATCTATGGGGCAGAGCTGTGGGTCAGGGATCTATGGGGCAGGGATCTATGGGGCAGGGATCTATGGGGCAGAGCTGTGAGTTATGGATCTATGGGTCAGGGATCTATGGGTCAGGGATCTATGGGGCAGGATCTATGGGTCAGGGATCTATGGGGCAGAGCTGTGAGTCAGGGATTTATGGGGCAGGGATCTATGAAGCAGGGATCTATGGGGCAGCGCTGTGAGTCAGGGATCTATGGGGCAGGGATCTATGGGGCAGGGATCTATGGGGCAGAGATCTATGGGGCAGAGCTGTGAGTTATGGATCTATGGGTCAGGGATCTATGGGTCAGGGATCTATGGGTCAGGGATCTATGGGGCAGAGCTGTGGGTCAGGGATCTATGGGTCAGGGATCTATGGGGCAGGGATCTATGGGGCAGAGCTGTGAGTTATGGATCTATGGGTCAGGGATCTATGGGTCAGGGATCTATGGGGCAGGATCTATGGGTCAGGGATCTATGGGGCAGAGCTGTGGGTCAGGGATCTATGGGTCAGGGATCTATGGGGCAGGGATCTATGGGGCAGAGCTGTGAGTTATGGATCTATGGGTCAGGGATCTATGGGTCAGGGATCTATGGGGCAGGGATCTATGGGGCAGGGATCTATGGGGCAGAGCTGTGGATCACGCTCTGCTCTCCCCCCCCCCCCCCCCCAGCTCGGGGCCCCCCGGAGCAGCAGCCGCTGCGCCCCCCAACCCCTCACGGGGACCCACAGACCCAGCACGTGGTAAGGGGGGGTCAGAGTGGGGGAGTCACCCCTTTTCGGGGGGTCTCAGGGTCTCTGACACCCCCACCCCCCATACATTTTGCCCTTCCCCCCCCCCCCCCCCAGGTCACGCAGGCTCCGCCCACCCCCAGCGTGGCGGCCAATGGACCATCGGCCAACGGGTCACTGGCCACTGGACTGGCCACTGATGGACTGAGCACGGCCCAGAGTGAGAGGGGAGGGAGAGAGAAGGAGGGGGATCCAAATCCCCAACCCCATCCCCATCCCCATCTCCATCTCCATCCCCATCCCCATCCCCATCCCCATCCCCATCTCCATCCCCATCCCCATCCCCATCCCCATCCCCATCCCCATCCCCATCCCCATCTCCATCCCCATCTCCATCTCCATCCCCATCTCCATCCCCATCTCCATCCCCATCCCCATCTCCATCCCCATCCCCAACCCCATCCCCATCCCCATCCCCATCCCCATCTCCATCCCCATCCCCATCTCCATCCCCATCCCCATCCCCATCCCCATCTCCATCTCCATCCCCATCCCCATCCCCATCCCCATCTCCATCTCCATCCCCATCCCCATTCCCATCTCTTTCCCATCTCCATCTCCATCCCCATCCCCATCCCCATCTCCATCCCCATTTCCATCTCCATCCCCATCCCCATCCCCATCCCCATCCCCATCCCCATCTCCATCTCCATCTCCATCCCCATCCCCATTCCCATCCCCATCCCCATCTCCATCTCCATCCCCATCCCCATCCCCATTCCCATCTCCATCTCCATCCCCATCCCCATTCCCATCCCCATCCCCATCCCCATCCCCATCCCCATCCCCATCCCCATTCCCATCTCCATCTCCATCTCCATCCCCATCCCCATCCCCATCCCCATCTCCATCTCCATCCCCATCCCCATCCCCATCCCCATCCCCATCCCCATCCCCATCTCCATCTCCATCCCCATCCCCATCTCCATCCCCATCCCCATCTCCATCTCCATCCCCATCCCCATCCCCATCTCCATCCCCATCCCCATCTCCATCTCCATCCCCATCTCCATCTCCATCCCCATCCCCATCCCCATCTCCATCTCCATCCCCATCCCCATCTCCATCCCCATCCCCATCCCCATCTCCATCCCCATCCCCATCTCCATCTCCATCCCATCTCCATCTCCATCCCCATCCCCATCCCCATCTCCATCTCCATCCCCATCCCCATCTCCATCCCCATCCCCATCTCCATCTCCATCCCAATCTCCATCTCCATCTCCATCTCCATCTCCATCCCCATCCCCATCCCCATCCCCATCTCTATCTCCATCTCCATCTCCATCTCCATCCCCATTCCCATCCCATCTCCATCCCCATCCCCATCCCCATCCCCATCCCCATCTCCATCTCCATCCCAATCTCCATCCTCATCGCCCATCCCCATCCCCATCCCCATCTCCATCCCATCTCCATCCCCATCCCCATCTCCATCTCCATCCCCATCTCCATCTCCATCCCCATCCCCATCCCATCCCCATCCCCATCCCCATCCCATCCCCATCTCCATCTCCATCCCATCTCCATCTCTATCTCCATCTCCATCCCATCTCCATCCCCATCCCCATCTCCATCCCCATCCCCATCTCCATCACCATCCCCATCTCCATCTCCATCCCCATCCCCATCCCCATCCCCATCCCCATCCCCATCCCCATCCCCATCCCCATCTCCATCTCCATCCCCATCTCCATCTCTATCTCCATCTCCATCCCCATCTCCATCCCCATCCCCATCTCCATCTCCATCCCCATCTCCATCTCCATCTCCATCCCCATCTCCATCTCCATCCCATCCCCATCCCCATCTCTATCTCCATCTCCATCTCCATCTCCATCCCCATCCCATCCCCATCCTATCTCCATCTCCATCTCCATCTCCATCCCATTCCCATCCCCATCTCCATCTCCATCCCCATCCCCATCTCCATCCCCATCTCCATCCCCATCTCCATCTCCATCTCCATCTCCATCTCCATCTCCATCTCCATCTCCATCTCCATCTCCATCTCCATCTCCATCTCCATCTCCATCCCCATCCCCATCTCCATCTCCATCCCCATCTCCATCTCCATCCCCATCTCCATCTCCATCCCCATCTCCATCCCCATCTCCATCCCCATCTCCATCCCATCCCCATCTCCATCTCCATCTCCATCCCCATCCCCATCTCCATCTCCATCCCATCCCATCTCCATCCCCATCCCCATCTCCATCTCCATCCCCATCTCCATCTCCATCCCCATCTCCATCTCCATCCCCATCTCCATCCCCATCTCCATCCCCATCTCCATCCCCATCTCCATCTCCATCTCCATCTCCATCTCCATCTCCATCTCCATCCCCATCCCCATCTCCATCCCCATCCCCATCTCCATCCCCATCCCCATCCCCATCTCCATCTCCATCCCCATCTCCATCCCCATCCCATCCCCATCTCCATCCCCATCTCCATCCCCATCTCCATCTCCATCTCCATCTCCATCTCCATCTCCATCTCCATCTCCATCTCCATCTCCATCTCCATCTCCATCTCCATCTCCATCTCCATCCCATCCCATCTCCATCTCCATCCCCATTCCATCTCCATCCCATCGCCATCTCCATCCCCATCCCCATCCCCATCTCCATCCCCATCTCCATCTCCATCTCCATCTCCATCTCCATCTCCATCTCCATCTCCATCCCCATCCCATCTCCCATCCCCATCCCCATCTCCATCCCCATCTCCATCTCCATCTCCATCCCCATCCCCATCCCCATCCCATCCCATCCCCATCTCCATCCCCATCTCCATCTCCATCCCATCTCCATCCCCATCTCCATCTCCATCTCCATCTCCATCTCCATCCCAATCTCCATCTCCATCTCATCCCCATCCCCATCTCCCATCTCCATCTCCATCCCCATCTCCATCCCCATCTCCATCTCCATCCCATCCCCATCTCCATCTCCATCTCCATCTCCATCTCCATCTCCTTCTCCATCTCCATCCCCATCTCCATCTCCATCCCCATCTCCATTCTCCATCCCCATCTCCATCTCCATCCCCATCTCCATCTCCATCCCATCCCATCTCCATCTCCATCCCCATCCCATCTCCATCTCCATCCCATCCCATCTCCATCCCTTCCCATCTCCATCTCCATCCCCATCTCCATCTCCATCTCCATCTCCATCTCCATCTCCATCTCCATCTCCATCTCCATCTCCATCTCCATCCCCATCTCCATCTCCATCTCCATCTCCATCTCCATCCCCATCCCCATCTCCATCCCCATCTCCATCTCCATCCCCATCTCCATCTCCATCCCCATCTCCATCTCCATCTCCATCTCCATCTCCATCCCCATCCCCATCTCCATCTCCATCCCATCCCCATCTCCATCCCCATCTCCATCTCCATCTCCATCCCCATCTCCATCTCCATCTCCATCTCCATCTCCATCCCCATCCCCATCCCCATCTCCATCTCCATCCCCATCTCCATCTCCATCCCATCGCCATCTCCATCTCCATCCCCATCCCCATCTCCATCTCCATCCCCATCCCATCCCATCTCCATCCCATCTCCATCTCCATCCCATCTCATCTCCATCTCCATCTCCATCTCCATCTCCATCCCCATCTCCATCTCCATCCCCATCCCCATCTCCATCTCCATCCCCATCTCCATCTCCATCCCTCATTCCCATCTCCATCTCCATTCCCCATCTCCATCTCCATCTCCATCTCCATCCCATCTCCATCTCCATCCCCATCTCCATCTCCATCTCCATCTCCATCTCCATCTCCATCTCCATCTCCATCTCCATCTCCATCTCCATCTCCATCTCCATCCCATCTCCATCTCCATCTCCATCTCCATCTCCATCTCCATCTCCATCTCCATCTCCATCCCCATCTCCATCTCCATCCCATCCCATCTCCATCCCATCCCCATCTCCATCTCCATCTCCATCTCCATCTCCATCTCCATCTCCATCCCATCCCCATCCCCATCCCCATCTCCATCTCCATCTCCATCCCCATCCCCATCCCATCTCCATCTCCATCCCCATCTCCATCTCCATCCCCATCCCCATCTCCATCTCCATCTCCATCCCATCTCCATCCCCATCTCCATCTCCATCTCCATCTCCATCTCCATCTCCATCTCCATCTCCCATCTCCATCTCCATCTCCATCTCCATCTCCATCTCCATCTCCATCCCCATCCCCATCCCCATCTCCATCTCATCCCATCTCCATCTCCATCCCCATCCCCATCTCCATCTCCATCTCCATCTCCATCTCCATCTCCATCCCCATCCCCATCCCCATCTCCATCCCCATCCCCATCCCCATCCCCATC
>JAUNZM010000520.1:2500-33854 GCA_033459285.1 Clamator glandarius | reverse complement strand
CCCAAATTTTTCACCCCAATTCGCCTTTTCCTGGAGCCAACGACGATGGAAAAAATTTCTGGCGGGTTTGGGTCCCGGAGATTTTTCCGTGAAATTTTCTTTTTTTTTTTTTTTTTTTTTTTTCCCTGTTTTTAACTCGAAAATCCGGGAGGGAGGAGGAAAAATCGGAGATTTCGGGAGGCGAAGACGCCGATTTGGGGTGAAAAAGGGGGATTGGGGGGGAAAAATGAGGATTTGGGGGGGAAAAAAAAGAGGATTTTTGAGGAAAAGGAGGATTCGGGGGGGAAAAATGAGGATTTGGGGGGAAAAATGGGGATTTGGGGGAAAAAAATGGGGTTTGGGGGAAAATGAGGATTTTTGGGGGGAAAAAATGAGGGTTTTTTGGGGAAAAAGGAGGATTTGGGGGGAAAATGGGGATTTTCTGGGGAAAAAGGAGGATTTGGGGGGGAAAATGAGGATTTGGGGGGAAAATGGGGGTTTGGGGGGAAAATGAGGATTTTTGGGGGAAAAAATGAGGGTTTTTTGGGGAAAAAGGAGGATTTGGGGGGGAAAATGGGATTTGGGGGAAAATGAGGATTTTTTGGGGAAAAAATGCGGGTTTTTTGGGGAAAAAGGAGGATTTGGGGGGTGAAAATGGGGATTTGGGGGAAATGGGGATTTGGGGGAAAATGAGGATTTTTGGGGAAAAAATGAGGGTTTTTTGGGGAAAAAGGAGGATTTGGGGGGAAAAATGAGGATTTGGGGAAAAAAATGGGGGATTTGGGGGAAAAAATGGGGATTTGGGGGAAAAAAATGGGGGTTTGGGGGAAAATGAGGATTTTGGGGGAAAAAATGAGGGTTTTTGGGGGAAAAAGGAGGATTTGGGGAAAAATGAGGATTTGGGGGAAAAAATGGGGGTTTTGGGGGAAAATGAGGATTTGGGGGGAAAATGAGGATTTTTGGGAAAAAGGAGGGGTTTGGGGTGAAAAATGAGGATTTGGGGTGAAAAATGAGGATTTTTTTGGGGAAAAAGGAGGATTTTGGGGGAAAAATGAGGATTTTGGGGAAAAAAAACCAGGATTTGGAGGGAAAAAGCAGGATTTGGGGTGAAAAATGAGGATTTTTTGGGGAAAAATGAGGATTTGGGGGAAAAAACAGGATTTGGGGGAAAACGAGGATTTTGGGGGAAAATGAGGATTTTTGGGGAAAAAAGAGGATTTTTGAGAAAAAGGAGGATTTGGGGGAAAATGGGGATTTGGGGTGAAAAATGAGGATTTTTGGGGGGAAAATGAGGGTTTTTTTGGGGAAAAGGAGGATTTTTTGGGAAAAAAGGAGGGTTTGGGGTGAAAAATGAGGATTTGGGGTGCAAAAATGAGGATTTTTTGGGGAAAAGGAGGATTTGGGGTGAAAATGAGGATTTAGGGGGAAAATGAGGATTTAGGGGGAAAAAACAGGATTTGGGGGGAAAACGAGGATTTTTTTGGGAAAAAGGAGGGGTTTGGGGTGAAAAATGAGGATTTTGGGGGTAAAAAAATGAGGATTTTGGGGGTAAAATGAGGAGTTTGGGGTGAAAAAGGAGGATTTGGGGGGGAAAACCGAGGATTTTTTGGGTAAAATGAGGATTTTGGAGGGGAAAAATGAGGATTTGGGGGAAAATGAGGATTTTGTGGTGAAAAATGAGGATTCTTGGGGGGAAAATGAGGAGTTTGGGGTGAAAAAGGAGGATTTTTTGGGGAAAAATGGGGATTTGGGGGGGGAAACCGAGGATTTTTCGAGTAAAATGAGGATTTTGAGGGTGAAAAAGGAGGATTTGGGGGGGAAATGAGGATATTTTGGGGAAAATGAGGGGTTTGGGGTGAAAAAATGAGGATTTTGGGGTGAAAAAAGAGGATTTTTTTGGGAAAAAGGAGGATTTGGTGGTGAAAAATGAGGATTTTTGGGGAAAAAGGAGGGGCTTGGGGTGAAAAAATGAGGATTTTGGGGTGAAAAAAGAGGATTTTTTTGGGAAAAGGAGGATTTGGGGGTGAAAAATGAAGATTTAGGGGGAAAAATGAGGATCTGGGGGAAAAAACAGGATTTGGGGGAAATGGGGAGTTTGGGGAAAAAATGAGGATTTGGGGGAAAAATGAGGATTTTGGGGGGAAAATGAGGAATTGGGGGGGGAAATGAGGATTTTTCTGGGAAAATGAGGATTTTGGAGGAAAAATGAGGATTTTTTGGGGAAAAAGGAGGGGTTTGGGGTGAAAAATGAGGATTTGGGGGGGAAAACCAGGATTTTTTTGGGGAAAATGGGGATTTTTGGGGGAAAATGAGGATTTGGGGGAAAAAAACCAGGATTTGGGAGGAAAAATGGGGATTTGGGGTGAAGAAATAAGGATTTTTTTCAGACAAAACAGGATTTGGGGGGAAATTGAGGATTTTGGGGTGAAAATGCGGATTTTTTGGGTAAAAAAAATTGGGAAAAGGGAAAAAAGGGAGTTTGGGAAGGAGTTTTAGGGGAAAATGGGGAAAAAGGGGGGAAGGGGAGAACTGAGGGGAAGGAAATTGGGGAAATGGTTAAAAAAGGGGGAAATGGGTTAAAAAAGGGAGGAAATGGGGTGAAAATGGTTCAAAAAGGAGGAAAACGTGGGGAAAGTGTTAAAAATGGGTGGAAATAGGGTGAAAACAGTTAAAAAATGAGGGGAAATGGGGAGAAAACAGTAAAAAAGGGGGGGAAATGGTTTAAAAAGGGAGGAAATGGTTAAAAAGGGGGAGACGGGGGGAATTTAAGGTAAAAAATCCAATTTTGGGGGTGAGTGTGTGGGAAAAAGTGAGTTTTGGGGAGGGTGCGAGGCAAAAACTGAATTTTTGTGGCTGAGGGCGAGGGCTAAAAAAATGGGATTTTGGTGAAATGAATTAATTCTGTGGGTTTTGCGCCTTTTGCAGCGGAAAAAAAGCCATGGGAGGAGGAAAAATCCGAGCCCTGAGGAGGGTTCGAGCGGTTGTGGTGTGGGGTGAGTCCCAGGGGGAAAAATGAACCAAAAATGGGGGAAAAAAACAAAAAATGGGGGAAAAGGAACGAAAAAGGGGGGAAAATGCCCCAAAAATGGGGGGGAAAGACCAAAAATGGGGGGAAAAAAGACCAAAAATGGGGAAAAAAGCTGAAAAATTGAGAAACAGAAGTCAAAAAATGGAGGGAAAAGTCCAAATCTTGAGAGAAAAAGCCCCAAAATTGCTAGGAAAAAGCCGAAAAATGAGAAAAAGAGCCCCAAATTGAGAAAAAAAGCTGAAAAATTGAGAAAAAAAGCCCAAAATTGAGAAAAAACAGTCAAAAAATGGAGGAAAAAGCCCCAATCTTGAGAGAAAAAGCCCCAAAACTGGGAACAAAAAGCTGAAAAATTGAGAAAAAAGCCCCCAAATTGGGAAAAAAAGCCCCAAAAAAGGAATAAAAGCCGAAAAATTGAGAAAAGAAGTCAAGAAATGGAGGAAAAAGCCCGAATTTTGAGAGAAAAAGCACCAAAATTGCTAGGAAAAAGTTCAGAAATTGAGAGAAAAAGCCAAAAATTAGGGAAAAACCTGAAAAATTGACAAAAGAAGGGCAAAAATGGAGGAAAAAAGCCCTAAAATTGAGAGAAAAAGCTGAAAAATGGAGAGAAAAAGCTGAAAAATTGAGAGAAAAAGCTGAAAAATTGAGAAAAAAGCCAAAAATTAGGGAAAGAAACCTGAAAAATTGACAAAAAAAGGCCAAAATTGGAGGAAAAAAGCCCTAAAATGGAGGGAAAAGGCCCAAAATGGAGGGGAAAAGGCCCAAAATGGAGGGAAAAGGCCCAAAATGGAGGGGGAAAGGCCCAAAATGGAGGGAAAAGGCCCAAAATGGAGGGAAAAGGCCCAAAATGGAGGGAAAAGGCCCAACATGGAGGGAAAATGCCCAAAATGGAGGGGAAAGGCCCAAAATGGAGGGGAAAGGCCCAAAATGGAGGGAAAAAGGCCCAAAATGGAGGGAAAAGGCCCAAAATGGAGGGAAAAGGCCCAGAATGGAGGGAAAAGGCCCAAAATGGAGGGGAAAGGCCCAAAATGGAGGGGAAAGGCCCAAAATGGAGGGAAAAAGGCCCAAAATGGAGGGGAAAGGCCCAAAATGGAGGGGAAAAGGCCCAAAATGGAGGGGAAAAGGCCCAAAATGGAGGGGAAAGGCCCAAAATGGAGGAAAAGGCCCAAAATGGAGGGGAAAAGGCCCAAAATGGAGGGGAAAAGGCCCAAAATGGAGGGGGAAAGGCCCAAAATGGAGGGGGAAAGGCCCAAAATGGAGGGAAAAGGCCCAAAATGGAGGGGAAAGGCCCAAAATGGAGGGAAAAGGCCCAAAATGGAAGGAAAAGGCCCAAAATGGAGGGGGAAAGGCCCAAAATGGAGGGAAAAGGCCCAAAATGGAGGGGAAAAGGCCCAAAATGGAGGGGAAAAGGCCCAAAATGGAGGGGAAAAGGCCCAAAATGGAGGGGAAAAGGCCCAAAATGGAGGGGAAAAGGCCCAAAATGGAGGGGAAAAGGCCCAAAATGGAGGGGAAAGGCCCAACATGGAGGGGAAAGGCCCAAAATGGAGGGGGAAAGGCCCAAAATGGAGGGGAAAGGCCCAAAATGGAGGGGAAAAGGCCCAAAATGGAGGGAAAAGGCCCAAAATGGAGGGGAAAGGCCCAAAATGGAGGAAAAGGCCCAAAATGGAGGGGAAAAGGCCCAAAATGGAGGGGGAAAGGCCCAAAATGGAGGGAAAAGGCCCAAAATGGAGGGGAAAGGCCCAAAATGGAGGGGGAAAGGCCCAAAATGGAGGGAAAAGGCCCAAAA
Source organism: Clamator glandarius (assembly GCA_033459285.1). NCBI lineage: Eukaryota > Metazoa > Chordata > Aves > Cuculiformes > Cuculidae > Clamator > Clamator glandarius. Next base: position 29,064 of record JAUNZM010000520.1, on the reverse strand, counting down.
TGGAGGGGAAAGGCCCAAAATGGAGGGGAAAAGGCCCAAAATGGAGGGAAAAGGCCCAACATGGAGGGAAAATGCCCAAAATGGAGGGGAAAGGCCCAAAATGGAGGGGAAAGGCCCAAAATGGAGGGGAAAAGGCCCAAAATGGAGGGGAAAAGGCCCAAAATGGAGGGGGAAAGGCCCAAAATGGAGGGAAAAGGCCCAAAATGGAGGGAAAAGGCCCAGAATGGAGGGAAAAGGCCCAAAATGGAGGGGAAAGGCCCAAAATGGAGGAAAAGGCCCAAAATGGAGGGGAAAAGGCCCAAAATGGAGGGGAAAAGGCCCAAAATGGAGGGGGAAAGGCCCAAAATGGAGGAAAAGGCCCAAAATGGAGGGAAAAGGCCCAAAATGGAGGGGAAAGGCCCAAAATGGAGGGAAAAAGGCCCAAAATGGAGGGAAAAGGCCCAAAATGGAGGGGAAAAGGCCCAAAATGGAGGGGAAAAGGCCCAAAATGGAGGGGAAAAGGCCCAAAATGGAGGGGAAAAGGCCCAAAATGGAGGGGAAAAGGCCCAAAATGGAGGGGAAAAGGCCCAAAATGGAGGGGAAAAGGCCCAAAATGGAGGGAAAAAGGCCCAAAATGGAGGGGAAAAGGCCCAAAATGGAGGGGAAAAGGCCCAAAATGGAGGGGAAAAGGCCCAAAATGGAGGGGAAAAGGCCCAAAATGGAGGGGAAAGGCCCAAAATGGAGGGAAAAGGCCCAAAATGGAGGGGGAAAGGCCCAAAATGGAGGGAAAAAGCCCAAAATGGAGGGAAAAGGCCCAAAATGGAGGGGGAAAGGCCCAAAATGGAGGGAAAAGGCCCAAAATGGAGGGGAAAGGCCCAAAATGGAGGGGAAAGGCCCAAAATGGAGGGGAAAAGGCCCAACATGGAGGGAAAAGGCCCAACATGGAGGGAAAAGGCCCAAAATGGAGGGGAAAGGCCCAAAATGGAGGGAAAAGGCCCAACATGGAGGGAAAAGGCCCAAAAATGGAGAAAAAAGCCCAGAAATTGAGAAGAAAGACAAAAAAATAGGGAAAAATCCTGGAAAATTTGGGAAAAAAGGCCAAAAAAGGAGGAATAATGCCCCAAAATGGAAAGAAAAAGCCCCAAAATTGAGATGAAAGCCCAAAAATTGAGAGAAAAAGCTGAAAATTGGAGAGAAAAAGCCCAGAAATTGAGAAAAAAAGCCAAAAATCAGGTGAAAAAGGGGGAAATTGATAAAAAAAGGCCAAAAATGGAGGGGAAAAGCCCTAAAATTGAGATTAAAAGCTGCAAAAATGAGCAAAAAGCCCACAAATTGAGAAAAATGCCCCAAAATTGAGAAAAAAAAGCCAAAAAAAAAGAGAAATAAAGCCCAAATCTTGAGAGAAAAAGCCAAAAAATTGAGGAAAAAAAGCCGAAAAATTGAGAAAGAAGCCCTAAAATTGAGATAAAAAGCGGAAAAAATTGCTTAGAAGAGCTGGATGTCTCCCCCACCTTGACCCCGTGCCCCTCCTGCTCCCCCCCCAGCGGCGCTGCAGCTCCTGCCGGGCTCGTGCGGGCCTTCTCCCCATTTCGGGGAGGACTCGGCACTGGTTTTCCTGCAGAACGGGCTCCAGAAGAACCTGGGCGGCCGCTTCAAGCTCCTGGTGAGCTCCTCGTGGGGTCCTTCCAGCGTCACCGTCTCGGCGAAGGATCCCGGGTTGCGGCTCACGCTCCGAGCTCCGTCGGGCCGGACGCTGGTGGTGAAGATCCCCCCTCAAGCCGAGCTGGTGGGGAGCGAGACCTCGGAGAAGGTGGTTGTGGTGAGAGCCAACCGTCCCGTCTCCGTGGTGATGGTCAACGAGAAAGACGCCTCCGCCGATTCCACCGTGGTCTTCCCGGTAGGGAGTTGGGGCTCGGAATATTTCGTGGTGACCCCTAACGTGGGCACCGACCGCTACGGGGAGTTCGCCGTGGTGGCTTGGGACCAAGCCACCTCCCTTGACGTCCACCTCAAAGCCCCCGTGACTTTCCGAGGTCGCTCTTACCCCCGCGGCTCCGTCCTCTCCGCCGTCTTGGAGCCTTTCCAAGCCCTCCAGCTCCAGAGCCCCGCGGATCTTTCCGGCACCAGGGTGGTGGCCAGCAGACCCGTCGCCGTCTTCACCGGCCACACCTGCTTGTCCCGCTTGACCCCTTGCGACCACCTCGTGGAGCAGCTCCTCCCCGTTTCCAGCTGGGGAACCACCTACCTGGTCCCTCCTCTCCCTTTCGAGACCCAAGCGGACATCGTCTACGTCTCCACCTCCCAAAAGACCCACGTGGAAGCTCAACACGGAGACACCAAGACCTCCCGCGACCTCCGGCCGAGCCGCTCGACCCTCTACGGCCTCCAAGCTTCCAATTCCTTGTCCATCTCCTCCGACGTCGGCGTCCAGGTGGTTTTCTTCGCCGATGGAGGCTGGAAAGGCTCCGTCTCCTACGGCCCCTTCTTCATGATGGTCCCCGACGTCTCCAGCTACTGCTCCTCCTACCTCGTCTTCTCCTTGGAAGGTTACGAGAACCACATCATCTTGGTGGCCAAAACCTCCGAGACCTCCGGGTTGACCCTCAACGAGACGCCCTTGGAGAACTTGGCTTGGAAACCCATCCCGGGCTCCGATTATTCCTGGTCCGGGAAGATCTTGGGGTCCGAATTCGGTGTCTACGAGGTGGAACACGAATCTTCTCCCTTCGGCATCTGGAACGTGGGGATCGGGGAGGAGAAATCTTACGGATCCACAGGAGTTTGCAACACGGGTGAGTGTCCACGGTCGCCTCCCACTTCGATTTTGAAGTCCCACCTCGAAGCTGGGGTTGGAAATTTGAGGTGGATCCAGGCGGTCCTGGAGCTAGAAGGTCCCTAATGTCCTTGTGGTCCATAAATGTTGAGCTTGAACCTAGAGACGGAGCCAAAACGAGGAGTTTTCAACCCAAATTTGGGTTCTTCTCTTGTAGAACGAGTCCAGCCTCATGAGATTCGTTACATTAATCAACTCTAATGGAGGAATCAAGGAGAGGAGCCTCAAGGAATCAACTTAGATGGTCAAGTCTAAGCTTGAGGTGGCTCCAACCTCTTGGAGGTCAACGTTTCTCTAGAAATAAATCAATTTTAATTAAATAATCAATGAAATGAGCCTCAAGAGGTCAACCTGGATGATTAAGTTGAAGGTTGAGGTGGCTCCAGCCTCTTGGAGATCAACGTTTCTCTAGAAATAAATCAATTCTAATTAATTAATCAATGAAAGGAGCCTCAAAAGAGCATCCTGGATGGTCCAAGGTTAAGCTTGAGGTGGCTTTGATCAACCTGGATGATCAAGTTTAGGGTTGAGGTGGCTCCAACCTCTTGGAGATCAACGTTTCTCTAGAAATAAATCAAATTTAATTAATTAATCAATGAAATGAGCCTCAGGAGGTCAAGCTAGATGATCAAGTTTAGGGTTGAGGTGGCTCCAACCTCTTGGAGATCAACGTTTCTCTAGAAATAAATCAAATTTAATTAAATAATCAATGAAATGAGCCTCAAGAGGTCAAGCTAGAAGGTTGAGTCTGAGGTTGAGGTGGCTCCAACCTCTTGGAGATCAACGTTTCTCTAGAAATAAATCAAATTTAATTAAATAATCAATGAAAGGAGCCTCAAGAGGTCAAGCTAGAAGGTCGAGTCTGAAGTTGAGGTGGCTCCAGCCTCTTGGAGATCAAAGTTTCTCTAGAAATAAATCAATTCTAATTAATTAATCAATGAAAGGAGCCTCAAGAGGTCAAGCTAGAAGGTTGAGTCTGAGGTTGAGGTGGCTCCAACCTCTTGGAGATCAAGGTTTGAGTGAGTCTAGAGGAGACGGGGAGACGTTGGTTGATGATCCAATCACCTTGTGATGCTCGTGACGCCCCCGTGGGTGCAAAATCCGCCTCCGACGAGACTTTTTGGGGCGATTTCTCCTAGATCCCTGCCGGCTGGTGACCTGCCGGCCCAAGGAGACGTGTCAGGTGGAGAAGGGGGAGGCCAGATGCCTCCACGACTACCTGGGGACCTGCTTGGGGTCCCCGGAGCTGGAGTTTCGCACCTTCGATGGCTTCGCCGTGGACGTCCCGGCCGGCTGCACCTACACCTTGACCAAGACCTGCGGCCGCGACCCCTTCTTGGAGCCGTTCGGGGTGGAGGAGACGATCGAAGGCGACTCCGAGGGGCGATCGGTCAAGGTCCACGTCTACGGCTTCAACATCTCCATCCACAAAGGGGAAGGAGCCACCGTCCAGGTGGGTTGCTCCTTCGAAAAAGCCAAAAAGTCTCTTTATTCCTTCCGTTTTGCACCCAATTCCCTCTTTTTTTCCGAGCCCAAATTCACTTATTTCCTTGATTCTCCCTCATTTCCTTCATTTTCTCTCATTATTTCCTTGATTCTCCCTCATTTCCTTGATTTTCCCTCATTATTTCCTTGATTCTCCCTCATTTCCTTCATTCTCCCTCATTATTTCCTTGATTCTCCCTCATTTCCTTGATTCTCCCTCATTTCCTTCATTCTCCCTCATTATTTCCTCGATTTTCCCTAATTTCCTTCATTTTCCCTCATTATTTCCTTCATTTTCCCTCATTATTTCCTTAATTTTCCCTCATTTCCTTCATTCTCCCTCATTATTTCCTCGATTTTCCCTCATTATTTCCTTGATTCTCCCTCATTTCCTTGATTCTCCCTCATTTCCTTGATTTTCCCTCATTATTTCCTTGATTCTCCCTCATTTCCTTCATTTTCCCTCATTATTTCCTTGATTCTCCCTCATTTCCTTCATTCTCCCTCATTATTTCCTCGATTTTCCCTAATTTCCTTCATTTTCCCTCATTATTTCCTTCATTTTCCCTCATTATTTCCTTAATTTTCCCTCATTTCCTTCATTCTCCCTCATTATTTCCTCGATTTTCCCTCATTATTTCCTTGATTCTCCCTCATTTCCTTGATTCTCCCTCATTTCCTTGATTTTCCCTCATTATTTCCTCGATTCTCCCTCATTTCCTTCATTTTCCCTCATTATTTCCTTGATTTTCCCTAATTTCCTTCATTTTCCCTCATTATTTCCTTAATTTTCCCTCATTTCCTTCATTCTCCCTCATTATTTCCTTGATTTTCCCTCATTATTTCCTTAATTCTCCCTCATTTCCTTTAATTTCCTTTTATTTTAGAATTTTTTAAGGAAAAATAATTTTTTTTTCAGAAAAATGTCTTTATTCACATTTTTTTAGGGAAAAAAATCCTTTATTCCCTGGATTTTTCAGAAAAAAAATAGATTTTTATGCCATTTCTTAAAAGGAAAAAGGCTTTTCCTCTCATTTTTTTTTCCAGAAAAATCCTTTATTCCCTGTTTTTTTAAAAAAGAAAAACAATTATTCCCTTTTTTTTCAAGGAAAAATTTCTTTGATCCCTGTTTTCCTAAAGAAAAAAGTCTTTAGTCTCTTTTTATTTAAGGAAAATGCTCTTTATTTCCCATGGGAATTTCAGGAAAATGAGGGAATTCGGGGATTTTAGGGGAAAAATGAAGGAATTTGGGGGAACAAATGAAGGAATTTGGGGGAAAAATGGGGGAATTGATGGAAAAAAATGAGGGAATTGATGGAAAAAACGAGGGAATTGATGGAAAAAATGAGGGAATTTATGGAAAAAATGAGGGAATTGATGGAAAAAATGAGGGAATTGATGGAAAAAATGAGGGAATTGATGGAAAAATGAGGGAATTGATGGAAAAATGAGGGAATTGATGGAAAAAATGAGGGAATTTATGGAAAAAACGAGGGAATTGATGGAAAAATGAGGGAATTGATGGAAAAAATGAGGGAATTGATGGAAAAATGAGGGAATTGATGGAAAAAATGAGGGAATTTATGGAAAAAACGAGGGAATTGATGGAAAAATGAGGGAATTGATGGAAAAAATGAGGGAATTTATGGAAAAAACGAGGGAATTGATGGAAAAAAATGAGGGAATTGATGGAGAAAATGAGGGAATTCGGGGGGACAATGAGGGAATTCATGGAAAAAATGAGGGAATTGATGGAAAAATGAGGGAACTGATGGGAAAAAATGAGGTAATTTTGGAAAAATGAGGGAATTGATGGAAAAAATGAGGGAATTTTGGAAAAATGAGGGAATTGAGGGAAAAAAGGGGGAATTGATGGAAAATGAGGGAATTGATGGGAAAAAATGAGGGAATTTGGGGGAAAATGAGGGAAATAATGGGGAAAAATGAGGGAATTTGAGGTAAAATGAGAGAATAAGAGAAATTTAGGGACCAAGGAAAAAATCCACTGGAACCACCTCCAGATGCCTCCAAGATGCCCCTGGTGAGGTTCCTTTTATCCTTGAGGTCCAAAAACTCTCGAGATCCACCAACTCTGGAGCCCCAAAACCCTCTAGAGACCCAAAAAGTCTCGAGATCCACCAACTCTGGAGCCCCAAAACCCTCTAGAGACCCAAAAACTCTCGAGATCCACCAACTCTGGAGCCCCAAAACCCTCTAGAGACCCCAAAACTCTCGGGATCCACCAACTCTGGAGCCCCAAAACCCTCTAGAGACCCCAAAACTCTCGAGATCCACCAACTCTGGAGCCCCAAAACCCTCTAGAGACCCAAAAACTCTCGAGATCCATCAACTCTGGAGACCCAAAACCCTCTAGAGACCCAAAAGCTCTCGAGATCCACCAACTCTGGAGCCTCAAAACCCTCTAGAGACCCAAAAGCTCTCGAGATCCATCAACTCTGGAGCCCCAAAACCCTCTAGAGACCCAAAAACTCTCGAGATCCACCAACTCTGGAGCCCCAAAAACCCTCTAGAGACCCAAAAACTTGAGATCCACCAACTCTGGAGACCCAAAACCCTCTAGAGACCCAAAAGCTCTCGAGATCCACCAACTCTGGAGCCTCAAAACCCTCTAGAGACCCAAAAGCTCTCGAGATCCACCAACTCTGGAGCCTCAAAACCCTCTAGAGACCCAAAAACTTGAGATCCACCAACTCTGGAGCCCCAAAACCCTCTAGAGACCCAAAAGCTCTCGAGATCCACCAACTCTGGAGCCTCAAAACCCTCTAGAGACCCAAAAACTCTCGAGATCCACCAACTCTGGAGACCCAAAACCCTCTAGAGACCCAAAAACTCTCGAGATCCACCAACTCTGGAGCCCCAAAACCCTCTAGAGACCCAAAAACTCTCGAGATCCACCAACTCTGGAGCCCCAAAACCCTCTAGAGACCCCAAAACTCTCGAGATCCACCAACTCTGGAGCCCCAAAACCCTCTAGAGACCCAAAAACTCTCGAGATCCATCAACTCTGGAGCCCCAAAACCCTCTAGAGACCCCAAAACTCTCGAGATCCACCAACTCTGGAGCCCCAAAACCCTCTAGAGACCCAAAAAATCTTGAGATCCATCAACTCTGGAGACCCAAAACCCTCTAGAGACCCAAAAGCTCTCGAGATCCACCAACTCTGGAGCCTCAAAACCCTCTAGAGACCCAAAAGCTCTCGAGATCCATCAACTCTGGAGACCCAAAACCCTCTAGAGACCCAAAAGCTCTCGAGATCCACCAACTCTGGAGCCTCAAAACCCTCTAGAGACCCAAAAGCTCTCGAGATCCACCAACTCTGGAGCCCCAAAAACCCTCTAGAGACCCAAAAACTTGAGATCCACCAACTCTGGAGACCCAAAACCCTCTAGAGACCCAAAAGCTCTCGAGATCCACCAACTCTGGAGCCTCAAAACCCTCTAGAGACCCAAAAACTTGAGATCCACCAACTCTGGAGACCCAAAACCCTCTAGAGACCCAAAAGCTCTCGAGATCCACCAACTCTGGAGCCTCAAAACCCTCTAGAGACCCAAAAACTCTCGAGATCCACCAACTCTGGAGACCCAAAACCCTCTAGAGACCCAAAAACTCTCGAGATCCACCAACTCTGGAGACCCAAAACCCTCTAGAGACCCAAAAAATCTTGAGATCCACCAACTCTGGAGCCCCAAAACCCTCTAGAGACCCCAAAACTCTCGAGATCCACCAACTCTGGAGCCCCAAAACCCTCTAGAGACCCAAAAAATCTTGAGATCCACCAACTCTGGAGCCCCAAAACCCTCTAGAGACCCAAAAAATCTTGAGATCCACCAACTCTGGAGCCCCAAAACCCTCTAGAGACCCCAAAACTCTCGAGATCCACCAACTCTGGAGCCCCAAAACCCTCTAGAGACCCAAAAAATCTTGAGATCCACCAACTCTGGAGCCCCAAAACCCTCTAGAGACCCCAAAACTCTCGAGATCCACCAACTCTGGAGCCCCAAAACCCTCTAGAGACCCAAAAAATCTTGAGATCCACCAACTCTGGAGCCCCAAAACCCTCTAGAGACCCCAAAACTCTGGTTCCTCTCACTCCGTGGTCTCAACCCACCTGAGATATTGAGCTCCGAAGCTCCAGGAGGTGGTTTCGTGGTGACCCAGGTGGGTTTGGACCTTCCCTTCCCTCGTGGATCCAAAGATTTGGCCCCAAATTGATGGTCGACCTCCATGATGCCTCCTTTTTTTTTGGATGAAGTAGCTCGTATTTTCGTGGGTTTTCTTGGATTCTATGAGGTCGACTCCTCCTTCTCCTCCATCTCCTCAAGGTCAACCACCACCCCGCAGCCCTCCCGGTGATTCTGGAAGGTGGGAAGGTCCAAATCTCCCGCAACGAGGCTCGGATCGTCCTCCAAACGGCCTTCGGCCTCCAGGTCACCTACGATGAAGACGGGGCCTTGCTGGTGGCCGTGCCCAGCGGCTACTTCGGAGCCACCTGCGGCCTCTGCGGCAACTTCAACGAGGACCCCGACGACGAGATGAAGCTCCCCGGGGGCTCCGGAGCTGCCGACGTCCGCGATTGGGTCCGAAGCTGGCGAGATCCAACCTGCCGGGAGGATCCTGAAGACCAGGAGAAGCCGGAGAACCTCGGTGAGCGTCGATAGGAGGCCCCGAAGGAGAAAGAAGGACCTTAGATGTCCATAAAATATAGAATGAAGTCAAAGTTCTCTTGGGGGCCACCTCGCTTGGGCATCTCAGGAGCTTCCAAGCCCTCGGAGGCCCCACCAGGAAGGTTGGGAGGCTCTTTTCGTGCCTAAATCCCTCAAAAATTCATCTTATCCCACTTAAAATGTCCATAAAACCTGGAATTAGGCCTTGAGGGCCACCTCGAGGGGCATCTCAGGGGCTTCCAAGCCCTCGGAGGCACCAGAAGAAGAGTTGGGAGGCTCTTTTTGTGCCTAAATCCCTCAAAAATTCATCTTATCCCACTTAAAATGTCCATAAAACCTGGAATTAGGCCTTGAGGGCCACCTCGAGGGGCATCTCAGGGGCTTCCAAGCCCTCGGAGGCCCCACCAGGAAGGTTGGGAGGCTCTTTTCGTGCCTAAATCCCTCAAAAATTCATCTTATCCCACTTAAAATGTCCATAAAACCTGGAATTAGGCCTTGAGGGCCACCTCGAGGGGCATCTCAGGGGCTTCCAAGCCCTCGGAGGCACCATCTGAGCCACCATCTCCAAGGCAGGAAAGACAAAAAGGCTTTAATTCCATTTTTTAAGGAAAAGAAAAACCTTTATTCCCTGTTTTTTCTGTTTTTTTAATGGAAAAAAGCCTCAATTCCCAGAGTTTTTCTGAGAAATCAACTTTTATTCCACGTTTGTTGAAGGAAAACTCCTTTTCCCTCCATTTTTCCCCCCAAAAATTAACTTTTATTCCAATTTTTCCCCCAAAAAATCAACTTTTATTCCATTTTTCCCCAAAAAATCAACTTTTATTCCAATTTTTCCCCCAAAAAATCAACTTTTATTCCATTTTTCCCCAAAAAATCAACTTTTATTCCATTTTTTCCCCAAAAAATCAACTTTTATTCCATTTTTTCCCAAAAAATCAACTTTTATTCCATTTTTCCCCCAAAAAATCAACTTTTATTCCATTTTTTCCCCAAAAAATCAACTTTTATTCCATTTTTTCCCAAAAAATCAACTTTTATTCCATTTTTTCCCCAAAAAAATCACCTTTTATTCCATTTTTTCCCCAAAAATCAACTTTTATTCCATTTTTTTCCCCAAAAATCAACTTTTATTCCATTTTTTTTCAAAAAAATCGACTTTTATTCCATTTTTTCCCCAAAAAATCAACTTTTCTTCCATTTTTTTTCAAAAAAATCAACTTTTATTCCATTTTTTCCCAAAAAATCAACTTTTCTTCCAATTTTTTCCCCAAAAACCAACCTTTATTCCATTTTTTTCCAAAAAAACAACTTTTCTTCCATTTTTTCCCCCAAAAAATCACCTTTTATTCCATTTTTTTCCCAAAAAATCACCTTTTATTCCATTTTTTCCCAAAAAAATCACCTTTTATTCCATTTTTTCCCAAAAAATCACCTTTTATTCCATTTTTTCCCCAAAAATCAACTTTTATTCCATTTTTTCCCCCAAAAATCAACTTTTATTCCATTTTTTCCCCAAAAAATCAACTTTTATTCCATTTTTTCCCCAAAAATCAACTTTTATTCCATTTTTTCCCCAAAAAAATCACCTTTTATTCCATTTTTTCCCCAAAAATCAACTTTTCTTCCATTTTTTTTCAAAAAAATCGACTTTTATTCCATTTTTTCCCAAAAAATCAACTTTTCTTCCAATTTTCCCCCCCAAAACCAACTTTTATTCCAATTTTTTCCCCAAAAACCAACCTTTATTCCATTTTTTTCCAAAAAACCAACATTTCTTCCATTTTTTCCCCCAAAAAATCACCTTTTATTCCATTTTTTTCCCAAAAAATCACCTTTTATTCCATTTTTTTTCCGGAAAAATTCTTCTCCCTCCATTTTTCTCCCTTTTCTCTCTCTTTTTTTAACCGAAAACCACCTTTTTCCCATTTCCCCCCCCCCGGAATCAACCTTTATCCCGTTTTTTTTTTGAAGGCGAAAGCCCTTTCCCCTCATTTTTTTTTTTTTTCCCCCCAGGAGAGCCCCCCGGTTGCCACCACAGGGGTCGTTCCTACGGCTTCCGGCAAGAGTTTTGGGAAGACGGGAGGTGCCGGCGCCGTTGCCGCTGCGAGTCGGGGGGGGAGAAGACGTGCCGGGAGGCGTCTTGCCGAAGCCCCGAGACGTGCCACACGGCGCGAGGCGTCTCCAGCTGCCGAGTTCCGGGGTCCCTCGTCTGCGTCGGCACCGGGGACCCCCACTACGCCACCTTCGACGGCCTCCGCTACGATTTCCAAGGCGCCTGCGTCTACCAACTGGCCGCCCTCTGCTCCCCTCGCCCCGACCTCGTCCCCTTCGACGTCACCGTGGAGAACAACAACCGCGGCAGCCGAGCCGTCTCCTTCACCAAAACCGTCACCCTACGGGTCTACGGCGCCGTCATCGCCATGAGCCAGCAGGACCCTCGCAAAGTCAAGGTTTAAAACAAAACCAAAAAACCCGCCGCCGCCACCACCAAATCCCCCAAACCAACCTCGGGAGCTTCACAGACGGCTCCGCGAAGCTTCTCGAGATCCAAAAGCGGCTCCGTGGAAGCACTTAGATCGGAGGCCGAGGGGTTCCTGGGGGAGGGGGGAGGAGCTAGAGGCTGGAGGGCGTCGGAGGGGGGGATGGGGTGGGGTGGAGGGACCTCAAAGTTGAGGGGAGATCCTCCTCGAGTCATCGAATCGACCTAGATTTTGGTTGAACTTGGCTGGAAACCCTCTTCGTGTCATCAAATCGACTCAAATCTGGGTTGAAGTTGACTGGAAACCCTCTTGAAGTCATCAAATCAACCTAAATTTAGGTTGAAGTTGAGTGGAAAACCTCTTGAAGTCATCAAATCAACTCAAATTTAGGTTGAAGTTGACTGGAAACCCTCTTGAAGTCATCAAATCAACTCAAATTTAGGTTGAAGTTGACTGGAAACCCTCTTGAAGTCACCAAATCAACTCAAATTTGGGTTGAAGTTGACTGGAAACCCTCTTGAAGTCATCAAATCAACTCAAATCTGGGTTGAAGTTGACTGGAAACCCTCTTCGTGTCACCAAATCAACTCAAATACGTGTTTTGGTGACGTCGAGAGCGTTTCCAGTCAAGTTCAACTCAGGTCTTGGTTGGTTTGATGAACCCTTTGACTGGAAACCCTCTTGAAGTCACCAAACCAACCCAGATTTAGGTTGAACTCGTCCGGAAACCCTCTTCGTGTCACCAAATCAACTCAAATTTAGGTTGAATCTGACCGGAAACCTTCCTTGAATCACCAAACCAACCCAGCTTTGAGTTGAACTTGACTAGAAACCTTCTCGATGTCACCAAACCGCCTCGGATTTTGCCTGATCTTGACTCGTAACCCCTTCCCTGTGACCTTCTCCACCTCCTCCAGGTCAACGGCACCTTCGTGGAGCTCCCGTTCCAGCAGAAGGACCAGTTCGAGCTCTACTTCAGCGGCGTCCACGGCTTCGTCCGCACCGACTTCGGTTTGAGGGTCTCCTTCGACTGGTACAGCTACGCCCGAGTCCTCCTCCCCGAGGCCTACGCCGGCTCCGTCTGCGGCCTCTGCGGCAACGCCAACGGCGACCCTAACGACGACCTCGTTACCCGCCACGGCCAACGAGCCGTTGACGAGGTGGACTTCGCCGACAGCTGGAAAGTAGGCGAGGTCCCCGGTTGCTCCTCGGGTTGTCTCGGCGCTTGCCCGGCTTGCAACGAGGAGGAGAAGAAGGTTTATCGGGGCGACACCTACTGCGGGGTCATAAGTCGAGCCGAAGGACCTTTCCGGGCTTGTCACGGGGTGGTGGATCCCGAAGCGTTCCTCCAGGATTGCGCCTTCGACGCCTGCCACCACAAAGGTCACCGGGACACCGTCTGCAAGGCCATCGGCGCCTACGTCACCGAGTGCCAGGCCCGAGGGGTCCAGCTGGAGCCCTGGAGGACGCCGAGCTTCTGCGGTGAGTGGGGAACCTCGAAACCTCGGGAGGGAACCCAACATGACCGAGATCGAGGCTTCAAACCACCTTTGGATGAGGTGGAACCACCCAGCTAGGCCCTAAACCACCTTTGCGTGAGGTGGAACCACACAACTAGGCCTCAAACCACCTTTGGATGAGGTGGAACCACACAACTAGGCCCTAAACCACCTTTGGATGAGGTGGAACAACCCAACTAGGCCCCAAACCACCTTTGGATGAGGTGGAACCACACAACTAGGCCCTAAACCACCTTTAGATGAGGTGGAACCACCCAACTAGGCCCTAAACCACCTTTGGATGAGGTGGAACCACCCAACTAGGCCCTAAACCACCTTTGGATGAGGTGGAACAACCCAACTAGGCCCCAAACCACCTTTGGATGAGGTGGAACCACTCAACTAGGCCCTAAACCACCTTTAGATGAGGTGGAACCACCCAACTAGGCCCTAAACCACCTTTGGATGAGGTGGAACCACCCAACTAGGCCCTAAACCACCTCTGGATGAGGTGGAACCACCCAACTAGGCCCTAAACCACCTCTGGATGAGGTGGAACCACCCAACTAGGCCCCAAACCACCTTTGGATGAGGTGGAACCACACAACTAGGCCTCAAACCACCTTTGGATGAGGTGGAACCACCCAACTAGGCCCTAAAACACCTTTGGATGAGGTGGAACCACACAACTAGGCCCTAAACCACCTTTGGATGAGGTGGAACCACCCAACTAGGCCCCAAACCACCTTTGGATGAGGTGGAACCACTCAACTAGGCCCTAAACCACCTTTAGATGAGGTGGAACCACCCAACTAGGCCCCAAACCACCTTTGGATGAGGTGGAACCACTCAACTAGGCCCCAAACCACCGTTGGATGAGGTGGAACCACCCAACTAGGCCCTAAAACACCTTTGGATGAGGTGAAACCACACAACTAGGCCCTAAACCACCTTTGGATGAGGTGGAACAACCCAACTAGGCCCCAAACCACCGTTGGATGAGGTGGAACCACCCAACTAGGCCCTAAAACACCTTTGGATGAGGTGGAACCACCCAACTAGGCCCCAAACCACCTTTGGATGAGGTGGAACCACCCAACTAGGCCCTAAACCACCTTTGGATGAGGTGGAACAACCCAACTAGGCCTCAAACCACCTCTGGATGAGGTGGAACCACCCAACTAGGCCCCAAACCACCTTTGGATGAGGTGGAACCACCCAACTAGGCCCCAAATGAACTCTGGAGGAGGTGGAACCACCCAACTAGGCCCTAAACCACCTCTGGATGAGGTGGAACCACCCAACTAGGCCCCAAACCACCTTTGGATGAGGTGGAACAACCCAACTAGGCCCTAAACCACCTTTGGATGAGGTGGAACCACCCAACTAGGCCCTAAACCACCTTTGGATGAGGTGGAACCACTCAACTAGGCCCTAAACCACCTTTGGATGAGGTGAAACCACTCAACTAGGCCCCAAACGAGCTCTGGAGGAGGTGGAACAACCCAACTAGGCCTCAAACCACCTTTGGATGAGGTGGAACCACCCAACTAGGCCTCAAACCACCTTTGGATGAGGTGAATCCACCCAACTAGGCCCTAAACCACCGTTGGATGAGGTGGAACCACACAACTAGGCCTCAAACCACCTTTGGATGAGGTGGAACCACTCAACTAGGCCCTAAACCACCTTTGGATGAGGTGGAACCACCCAACTAGGCCCTAAACCACCTTTGGATGAGGTGGAACAACCCAACTAGGCCCTAAACCACCTTTGGATGAGGTGAAACCACTCAACTAGGCCCTAAACCACCTTTGGATGAGGTGGAACCACTCAACTAGGCCCCAAATGAACTCTGGAGGAGGTGGAACCACCCAACTAGGCCCTAAACCACCTTTGGATGAGGTGGAACCACTCAACTAGGCCCTAAACCACCTTTAGATGAGGTGGAACCACTCAACTAGGCCCTAAACCACCTTTAGATGAGGTGAAACCACTCAACTAGGCCCCAAATGAACTCTGGAGGAGGTGGAACCACCCAACTAGGCCCTAAACCACCTCTGGATGAGGTGGAACCACACAACTAGGCCCCAAACCACCTTTGGATGAGGTGGAACCACCCAACTAGACCCTAAACCACCTTTGGATGAGGTGGAACCACTCAACTAGGCTCTAAACCACCTTTAGATGAGGTGAAACCACACAACTAGGCCTCAAACCACCGCTGGATGAGGTGGAGCCACCCAACTAGGCCCTAAACCACCTTTGGATGAGGTGGAACCACACAACTAGGCCTCAAACCACCTTTGGATGAGGTGGAACCACTCAACTAGGCCTCAAACCACCTTTGGATGAGGTGAAACCACCCAACTAGGCCCTAAACCACCTCTGGATGAGGTGGAACCACCCAACTAGGCCTCAAACCAGCTCTGGATGAGGTGGAACCACCCAGCTAGGCCCTAAACCACCTTTGGATGAGGTGGAACCACCCAACTAGGCCCTAAACCACCTTTGGATGAGGTGGAACCACCCAACTAGGCCCCAAACCACCTTTGGATGAGGTGGAACCACCCAACTAGGCCCTAAACCACCTTTGGATGAGGTGGAACAACCCAACTAGGCCCTAAACCACCTTTGGATGAGGTGGAACCACCCAACTAGGCCTCAAACCACCTTTGGATGAGGTGGAACCACCCAACTAGGCCCCAAACCACCTTTGGATGAGGTGGAACAACCCAACTCATCAATTTAAGGCCCCAAATTAGGTCTTGGTGCAGTTGAGGAGGATCTTGGAGGAACATCTGGTTGGTGGGACAGGGGTGAGATCTTTAGGGGTGTCTTGGAGCTCCGTGAGGACCAGGATGGGGCTGTTGAGGAGGTTCTTGGAGGAACGTCTGGAGGAACCTGGTTGATGGGACCTTTAGGGGTGTCTTGGGGGTCTGTGAGGATCAGGATAGGGCAGTGGAAGAGCATCTTGGAGGAACCTGGTTGATGGGACAGGGATGGGACCTTTAGAGGAGTCTTGGGGGTCTGTGAGGACCAGGGTGGGGCAGCTGAGGAGGTTCTTGGAGGAACCTGGTTGACGGGACAGGGGTGAGACCTTTAGGGGAGTCTTGGAGGCCCGTGAGGACCAGGATGGGGCAGCTGAGGAGGCTCTTGGAGGAATCTGGTTGACTGGACAGGGGTGAGACCTTTAGGGGAGTCTTGGAGGCCCGTGAGGACCAGGATGGGGCAGCTGAGGAGGCTCTTGGAGGAACCTGGTTGATGGGACAGGGATGGGACCTTTAGAGGAGTCTTGGGGGTCTGTGAGGACCAGGGTGGGGCAGCTGAGGAGGTTCTTGGAGGAACCTGGTTGACGGGACAGGGGTGAGACCTTTAGGGGAGTCTTGGAGGCCCGTGAGGACCAGGATGGGGCAGCTGAGGAGGCTCTTGGAGGAACCTGGTTGACGGGACAGGGATGGGACCTTTAGGGGAGTCTTGGAGGCCCGTGAGGACCAGGATGGGGCAGCTGAGGAGGCTCTTGGAGGAACCTGGTTGACGGGACAGGGATGAGACCTTTAGGGGAATCTTCCAAGTCCTTGAGGTCCAGGATGGGGCAGCTGAGGAGGCTCTTGGAGGAACCTGGGACCTCTAGGAAGCTCCTGAGATGAAACGAAGCCTCTGGAACCCACCACAGACGTTCCTTCAACCCCCAAAACCGCCTCCTCGACACCCCCCCCCCCCCCCCCCCAAAACCCGAGCTCGACCGGGAGAGGAGGGGAAGCTTCACGTTGACCTTCTCCTTCTCCTCCCAGGTCCCTCCTGTCCCCTCCACTCCCACTACGAGCTGTGTGGGAGCAGCTGCCAGGCCACCTGCCGCCCCGGCCTCGTCCCCGAGGCCTGTTCCACCTCCTCGGCTTGCGTTGAAGGTTGTTTCTGCGACGAGGGCTTCGTCCTGAGCGGAGACGACTGCGTGGAGGCCGCCGCCTGCGGCTGCGAGGACAGCGGCTTCTACTACAAAGCCAACGAGGTCTTCTTCTCCTCGTGCCACCGCCGCTGCCGCTGCCACCCGGGAGGGACCGTCGAGTGCGAGGACGTCACCTGTGGAGCCCACCAAGAGTGTCGGGTGGAGAACGGGGTCCTGGGCTGCTTCCCCGCTGGTTTCGGGCGGCTGGAGGTCTCCGGAGACCCTCATTACGTGACCTTCGACGGGAGGAGGTTCCACCTCCGAGGTTCTTGCACCTACGTCCTGGCGCGTCTCTGCGAGGCCGCGGGGAGCTTGAGGAACTTCTCGGTGCTGCTGGAGCACGAGGTGGAATCCCAGAGCGGCGCCGTCTGGATGAAGAAGGTGCTGGTAGCCATCCAGGGCTACGTGGTGGCCATGGAGAGAGGACGGAGCTGGGAGGTGACGGTGAGTCGAGATCTTCTGGGGTTGGAGCTCAGGACGGTCCTTGAGAAGATCTTACGGGGTCTACGAGGGCTCCTGATCCAGACATCGGGATGTTCTTGACCCTCGTGGTGTCCTTAACCCTCACCCCAGACCCTTTGGGGCCCCCAAATCCTTCCAGATCCCTCATCCAAGACCCTTTGGTGCCTCCAAACCCCTCCAGATCCCTCATCCCAGACCCCTTGGAGCCCCCAAACCCCTCCAGATCCAGCATCCAAGACCCTTTGATGCCTCCAGGACCTCCTGATCCAGACATTGAGATGTTCTTGACCCTCATAGTGTCCTTGACCCTCATCCCAGACCCCTTGGAGCCCCCAAACCCCTCTAGATCCAGAATCCAAGACCCTTTAGTGCCTCCAAACCCCTCCAGATCCAGAATCCAAGACCCTTTGGTGCCTCCAAGACCTCCTGATCCAGACACTGAGATGTTCTTGACCCTCATGGTGTCTTGACCCTCATCCTAGACCCTTTGGTGCCCCCAAACCCTTCCAGATCCAGCATCCTAGACCCTTTGGTGCCCCCAAACCCTTCCAGATCCAGCATCCAAGACCCTTTGATGCCTCCAGGACCTCCTGATCCAGACATTGAGATGTTCTTGACCCTCATAATGTCCTTGACCCTCATCCCAGACCCCTTGGAGTCCCCAAACCCCCCAGATCCCTCATCCCAGACCCCTTGGAGCCCCCAAACCCCTCCAGATCCCTCATCCAAGATCTTTTGATGCCTCCAGGACCTCCTGATCCAGACATCGGGATGTTCTTGACCCTCATAGTGTCCTTGACCCTCATCCCAGATCCTTTCGGGACGCCAAACCCCTCCAGATCCAGCATCCAAGACCCTTTGATGCCTCCAGGACCTCCTGATCCAGACACTGAGATGTTCTTGTCCCTCGTGGTGTCCTTGACGATCACCCCAGACCCTTTGGTGCCCCCAAACCCCTCCAGATCCAGCATCCAAGACTCCTTGGTGCCTCCAAACCCCTCCAGATCCAGCATCCCAGACCCTTTGGTGCCTCCAGGACCTCCTGATCCAGACACTGAGATGTTCTTGACCCTCGTGGTGTCCTTGACGATCACCCCAGACCCTTTGGTGCCTCCAAACCCCTCCAGATCCAGCATCCAAGACTCCTTGGTGCCTCCAAACCCCTCCAGATCCAGCATCCAAGACTCCTTGGTGTCTCCAAACCCCTCCAGATCCAGCATCCCAGACCCTTTGGTGCCTCCAGGACCTCCTGATCCAGACACTGAGATGTTCTTGACCCTCGTGGTGTCCTTGACGATCACCCCAGACCCTTTGGTGCCTCCAAACCCCTCCAGATCCAGCATCCAAGACTCTTTGGTGCCTCCAAACCCCTCCAGATCCAGCATCCAAGACCCTTTGGTGCCTCCAGGACCTCCTGATCCAGACACTGAGATGTTCTTGTCCCTCGTGGTGTCCTTGACCCTCATCCCAGACCCCTTGGAGCCCCCAAACCCCTCCAGATCCAGAATCCAAGACCCTATGGTGCCTCCAAACCCCTCCAGATCCAGCATCCAAGACCCTTTGGTGCCTCCAGGACCTCCTGATCCAGACACTGAGATGTTCTTGTCCCTCATGGTGTCCTTGACCCTCACCCCAGACCCTTTGGAGCCCCCAAACCCCTCCAGATCCAGCCCCTGAGACGCCTCCATCCCCTCCTTTCTCCTCCAGGTGAACGGCGAGCGCCTCCCCCTTCCTCTGGCGACCCAGGACCAGCAGCTCCGCGTGGGCCAAGAAGGAGAAAGCATCGTCCTCCAAGCCTCCTCCGGCCTCCGCGTCCTCTTCAACTCCGCCACCTACCTCCTGGTCACCATCCCCGAGCTCTATCGCGGCCGGCTCTGCGGCCTCGGCGGCAACTTCAACGGGGACCCCGGCGACGATTTTCGCCTTCCCGACGGATCCTTGGTGGCCACCGCCGAGGATTTCGTAGCCTCCTGGAAGATCCCGTCGGGGGACGAAGCTTGCGGAGAAGCTCCCGGCGAACGAACTTGCCGAGACGCTTCCTCCTACGCCTCGTGGTGCGAGGTCCTGGCGGATCCCGAGGGACCTTTCGCCTCGTGCCACTCGCGTCTCGGACCCCGGGAGCACGTCCAGAGGTGTCTCCGTGACGTCTGCGGAGCCGGAGGGCAGCGACGGGTTCTCTGCCGCAGCTTCCAGGCCTACGGAACCGCCTGCCAGGCCGCGGGGGTCGTCATCAAACCCTGGAGGAACGAATCCTTCTGCCGTGAGTCTTCTCCTCTTGGACACGTCGGGACCCAAACGAAAAATGAGGGTTTCGGGCTCTTTTTCCAACCCTCTGGCTCAATTTGGACCCAGTCGGACCACGAGAAAACTTCATTTTCCCATTTTAGATCCATTTTTCCCATTATTGATCCTTTTTACCCCATTTCAAAACTCATTTCTCCCATTTTAGGTGAATTTTTCCCATTATCGATTCATTTTACCCCATTTCGAGACTCATTATTCCAATTTTAGATCCATTTTTCTCATTATCAACCAATTTTACCCCATTTCGAGACTCATTTTTCCAATTTTAGATCCATTTTTCCCATTATCGACCCATTTTACCCCATTTCAAGACTCATTTTTCCAATTTTAGATCCATTTTTCCCATTACCGATCCGTTTTATCCCATTTCAAGACTCATTTCTCTCAATTTAGATCCATTTTTTCCCATTATCAACCAATTTTACCCCATTTCAAGATTCATTTCTCCCATTTTAGATCCATTTTTCCCATTATCGACCCATTTTACCCCATTTCGAGACTCATTTCTCCCAATTTAGACCAATTTGGACCACAATAACGAGGGGTTTGACTCATTTTTGACCCCTTTGGCTCATTTTAGACCCAGTCGGACCATGAGAAAACTTCATTTTCCCATTTTAGATCCATTTTTCCCATTATCAACCAATTTTACCCCATTTTGAGACTCATTTTTCCAATTTTAGATCCATTTTTCCCATTATCGACCCATTTTACCCCATTTCAAGACTCATTTTTCCAATTTTAGATCCATTTTTCCCATTACCGATCCGTTTTATCCCATTTCAAGACTCATTTCTCTCAATTTAGATCCATTTTTCCCATTATCGACCCATTTTACCCCATTTCGAGACTCATTTTTCCAATTTTAGATCCATTTTTCCCATTATCGACCCCATTTCGAGACTCATTTCTCCCAATTTAGACCCATTTGGACCACGATAACGAGGGTTTTGACTCATTTTTGACCCCTTGGCCTTATTTTAGCCCCAGTTGGCCCATTAGAAGACTCATTTCTCCTCATTTAGACCCATTTGGCCCTTCCCCTTCTCCTCCTCCTTTTCCTCCTCCTCTTCCTCCTTCTCCTTCTCCTCCTTCTCCTCCTTCTCTTCCTCCTTTTCCTCCTCCTCCTTTTCCTTCTTCTCTTCCTCCTCCTCCTTCTCCTCCTTTTCCTCCTCCTCCTCCTTCTCTTCCACCTCCTCCTTCTCTTCCTCCTCCTTTTCCTTCTCCACCTTCTCCTTCTTTTCCTCCTTCTCTTCCTCCTTTTCCTCCTCCTCCTCTTTTTCCTCCTCCTCTTCCTCCTTCTCTTCCACCTCCTCCTTCTCTTCCTCCTCCTTTTCCTCCTTTTCCTCCTCCTTTTCCTCCTTCTCTTCCTCCCTTTCCTCCTCCTCTTCCTCCTTCTCTTCCACCTCCTCCTTCTCTTCCTCCTCCTTTTCCTCCTTTTCCTCCTCCTTTTCCTCCTCCTCCTCTTTTTCCTCCTCCTCTTCCTCCTTCTCTTCCACCTCCTCCTTCTCTTCCTCCTTCTCCTTCTCCTCCTCCTTCTCCTCCTTCTCTTCCTCCTTTTCATCTTCCTTCTCATCCTTTTCCTCCTTTTCCTCCTCCTCCTCCTCCTCGACCTCCTTCTCCTTCTTCTCCTTTTCCTCCTTCTCCTCCTCCTTCTCCTCCTTTTCCTCCTCCTTCTTCTCCTCCTCCTCCTCCTTCTCTTCCTCCTTCTCCTTCTTCTCCTCCTCCTTTTCCTTCTTCTCTTCCTCCTTCTCCTTCTTCTCCTCCTCCTTTTCCTTCTTCTCCTCCTCCTTTTCCTTCTTCTCCTCCTCCTTCTCTTCCTCCTTTTCCTTCTTCTTCTCC
The DNA here is from genome assembly GCA_033459285.1 of Clamator glandarius. Lineage (NCBI taxonomy): Eukaryota > Metazoa > Chordata > Aves > Cuculiformes > Cuculidae > Clamator > Clamator glandarius. Next base: position 7,549 of record JAUNZM010000520.1, on the reverse strand, counting down.
TCCTCCTCCTCCTTCTCTTCCTCCTCCTTCTTCTCTTCCTCCTCCTCCTCCTTCTCTTCCTCCTCCTCCTTCTCTTCCTCCTCCTTCTCCTTCTTCTCCTCCTCCTCCTCCTTCTCCTTTTCCTCCTTCTCCTTCTCCTCCTTCTCCTCCTTTTCTTCCTCCTCCTCCTTCTCTTCCTCCTTCTCCTCCTTCTCCTCCTTCTCTTCCTCCTTTTCCTCCTTCTCTTCCTCCTCCTCCTTCTTCTCCTCCTCCTCCTCCTTCTCTTCCTCCTTCTCCTTCTTCTCCTCCTCCTTCTCCTTCTTCTCCTCCTCCTTCTCTTCCTCCTTTTCCTTCTTCTCCTCCTCCTCCTCCTTCTCCTCCTCCTTTTCCTTCTTCTCCTCCTCCTCCTCCTTCTCCTCCTTCTCCTCCTTTTCCTCCTCCTCCTCCTTCTCTTCCTCCTTCTCCTTCTTCTCCTCCTCCTCCTCCTCCTCCTCCTTCTCCTTTTCCTCCTTCTCCTTCTCCTCCTTCTCCTCCTTTTCCTCCTCCTCCTCCTTCTCTTCCTCCTTCTCCTCCTTCTCCTCCTTTTCCTCCTCCTCCTCCTTCTCTTCCTCCTTCTCCTTCTTCTCCTCCTCCTCCTCCTCCTCCTTCTCCTTTTCCTCCTTCTCCTTCTCCTCCTTCTCCTCCTTTTCCTCCTCCTCCTCCTTCTCTTCCTCCTCCTCCTCCTTCTCTTCCTCCTCCTCCTCCTTCTCTTCCTCCTTTTCCTTCTTCTCCTCCTCCTCCTCCTTCTCCTCCTCCTCCTCCTTCTTCTCCTCCTCCTCCTCCTTCTCCTCCTCCTCCTCCTTCTTCTCCTCCTCCTTTTCCTTCTCCTCCTCCTCCTCCTTCTCTTCCTCCTCCTCCTCCTTCTCTTCCTCCTTCTCCTCCTTCTCCTCCTTTTCCTCCTCCTCCTCCTTCTCTTCCTCCTTCTCCTTCTTCTCCTCCTCCTTCTCCTCCTCCTCCTCCTTCTCTTCCTCCTCCTCCTCCTTCTCCTCCTCCTTTTCCTTCTCCTCCTCCTCCTCCTCCTTCTCCTCCTCCTTCTCTTCCTCCTCCTCCTCCTTCTCTTCCTCCTTCTCCTTCTTCTCCTCCTCCTTCTCCTTCTTCTCCTCCTCCTCCTCCTCCTCCTCCTCGCACCCCAAATCCCAACATTTACCCCCCCAAGCCCTCCCTCACCCCTCCGAGATACCCGTCTCTCTCCTACGACCCTCCCCTAGAAACCTCCGTAGGATCCAAGAACCATTTTTTTTTTTTTTTTGCTTTATTTGTTTTTTTTCTCTCTCGTGGACTAACCGTGAGGTTTTCTTCTCCGTTTCTCCTCGGTCCCGTCCCATCCCACCCCCAAGCCCTCTCCTGCCCTCCCCACAGCCACTACGAGCTCTGCACCCGCACCTGCGACTTCACCTGCGCCGCCCTCGCCTCCCCGACCCCCTGCGCCTGGGGCTGCTTCGAGGGCTGCCAGTGCGACGACGGATTCCTCTTCGACGGAGGCGTCTGCGTCTCCTTGGAGAAGTGCGGCTGCGTCCACCAGGGACGCTACGTCAAGGTGGGGTGGGACCTCCGAGGGAAGGCCGGGGGGGGGCGGAAAAAGCCGCGAGGAGGAAGAGTCAGGGCTTGTCGCACCCCAAAACGAGCTGGTGGCTTCGATTCACGACGCGTTGGGTGGTTCCACCTCATCGAATCAATGAGTTTATGGTTTAATCGTCAATTTATTGGGTTGTTCCACCTCAAAACGAGCTGGTGGCTTCGATTCACGACGCGTTGGGTGGTTCCACCTCATCAAATCAATGAGTTTATGGCCTTAATCATCAATTTATTGGGTTGTTCCAACTCAAAACGAGCTCGTGGCCTCAATTCATGATGAGTTGGGTGGTTCCACCTCATCAAATCAATGAGTTTATGGCCTTAATCATCAATTTATTGGGTTGTTCCACCTCAAAACGAGCTCGTGGCCTCAATTCATGATGAGTTGGGTGGTTCCACCTCATCAAATCAATGAGTTTATGGTCTTAATCATCAATTTATTGGGTTGTTCCACCTCAAAACGAGCTCGTGGCTTCGATTCACAACGCGTGGGGTGGTTCCACCTCACCAAATCAATGAGTTTATGGTTTAATCGTCAATTTATTGGGTTGTTCCACCTCAAAACGAGCTGGTGGCTTCGATTCACGACGCGTTGGGTGGTTCCACCTCATCGAATCAATGAGTTCATGGTTTAATCATCAATTTATTGGGTTGTTCCACCTCAAAACGAGCTCGTGGCTTCGATTCATGATGAGCTGGGTGGTTCCACCTCATCGAATCAATGAGTTCATGGTTTAATCATCAATTTATTGGGTTGTTCCACCTCAAAACGAGCTCATGGCTTCGATTCATGATGAGCTGGGTGGTTCCACCTCATCGAATCAATGAGTTTATGGTTTAATCGTCAATTTATTGGGTTGTTCCACCTCAAAACGAGCTCGTGGCCTCAATTCATGATGAGTTGGGTGGTTCCACCTCATCGAATCAATGAGTTCATGGTTTAATCGTCAATTTATTGGGTTGTTCCAACTCAAAACGAGCTCGTGGCTTCGATTCACGATGCGTTCGGTGGTTCCACCGCATCGAATCAACGAGTTCATGGTCTTAATGATCAATTTATTGGGTTGTTCCACCTCAAAACGAGCTGGTGGCTTCGATTCACGACACGTTGGGTGGTTCCACCTCATCGAATCAATGAGTTCATGGTTTAATCGTCAATTTATTGGGTTGTTCCACCTCAAAACGAGCTCATGGCTTCGATTCATGATGAGCTGGGTGGTTCCACCTCATCGAATCAACGAGTTTATGGCCTTAATCATCAATTTATTGGGTTGTTCCACCTCAAAACGAGCTCGTGGCTTCGATTCACGACGCGTTGGGGTGGTTCCACCTCATCGAATCAATGAGTTTATGGCCTTAATCATCAATTTATTGGGTTGTTCCACCTCAAAACGAGCTCATGGCCTCGATTCACGACGCGTTGGGTGGTTCCACCTCATCGAATCAATGAGTTTATGGTTTAATCATCAATGAATTGGGTTGTTCCACCTCCAAACGAGCTCTTGGCCTCAATTCATGATGCGTTGGGTGGTTCCACCTCATCAAACCAATTAGTTCATGGTCTTAATCGCCAATTAATTGAGTCGTTGCACCTCAAAACGAGCTCGTGGCTTCGATCCTTGAGGAGTTGGGTGGTTCCACCTCATCAAATCAATGAGTTCATGGTCTTAATCATCAATTAATTGGCTTGTTCCACCTCAAAATGAGTTTGTATCTTCAATCCTTGAGGAGTTGGGTGGTTCCACCTCATGAAACCAACGAGTTCATGGTCTTAATCGCCAATTAATTGGGTCGTTCCACCTCAAAACGAGCTCGTGGCTTCGATCCTTGAGGAGTTGGGTGGTTCCACCTCATCAAATCAATGAGTTCATGGTCTTAATCATCAATTAATTGGCTTGTTCCACCTCAAAATGAGTTTGTATCTTCAATCCTTGAGGAGTTTGGTGGTTCCACCTCATGAAATCAATGAGTTCATGGTCTTAATCATCAATTAATTGGGTCGTTCCACCTCAAAACGAGCTCGTGGCCTCAATCCTTGTGGAGTTGGGTGGTTCCACCTCATCAAATCAATGAGTTCATGGTCTTAATCATCAATTAATTGGCTTGTTCCACCTCAAAATGAGTTTGTATCTTCAATCCTTGAGGAGTTTGGTGGTTCCACCTCATGAAATCAATGAGTTCATGGTCTTAATCATCAATTAATTGGGTCGTTCCACCTCAAAACGAGCTCGTGGCCTCAATCCTTGTGGAGTTGGGTGGTTCCACCTCATGAAATCAATGAGTTCATTGTCCTAATCATCAATTTATTGGCTCGTTCCACCTCCAAACGAGCTCGCGGCTCCGTCTTTGACCACTTGACTTGAGTTTCTTCATCCTCCAGAAGCCCAGAAGGTCCCTCCAGGCCCGGAGGTGCCCTCCACCCAAGTCCCTCTCTTCTCCCTCCCCTTCCCCTCAGGCCTTCGAGACCTTCGTCTCCAACAACTGCTCCACCAGGTGCTTTTGCCACCCGTCCCGAGGTCTCACCTGCGACTCCATGAGCTGCTCCCCCGACCACGTTTGCTCCGTCCAGGACGGGACCCAACGCTGCGTCCGGCGTCGCGGCCGCTGCCGGGTGACCCCTGGGGCCACCTTGACCACCTTCGACGGCCTCGCCGGGCGGCTGGTGGCCGCCGGCACCTTCAAGGTGGCCGCTCTCTGCGACGAGAGGTCCCCAGCTTGGTTCAAGGTGGTGGTGGAGCTCGACGAGTGTCGCCGGGAGAAGAAGCCGGCGCCCAACGCCGCCTTCGTCTTCTTCCGAGAAGCTCTGATCACCGTCAACCACCACCTGGAGGTCTGGGTGAGCTGGGACGGGACCTGGAGGACCCTCGGGGGACACCGAGAAGGTCCTCGAGGAGTGGAATTGGCGTGGGGTTGGGCTTCTCCTCCTCTAGACGCCCTCATGCTCCATGATTCCTTCTCAAGGGCTTCTCCATGAGGAGATTTGAGGTTCTGGAACCCTCGGGGGCTTCTCCATGAGGAGATTTGAGGTTCTGGAACCCTCGGGGGCTTCTCCATGAGGAGATTTGAGGTTCTGGGACCCTCGGGGGCTTCTCCATGAGGAGATTTGAGGTTCTGGGACCCTCGGGGGCTTCTCCATGAGGAGATTTGAGGTTCTTCAACCCTCAGGGGCTTCTCCATGAGGAGATTTGAGGTTCTTCAACCCTCAGGGGCTTCTCCATGAGGAGATTTGAGGTTCTGGAACCCTCGGGGGCTTCTCCATGAGGAGATTTGAGGTTCTTCAACCCTCAGGGGCTTCTCCATGAGGAGATTTGAGGTTCTGGGACCCTCGGGGGCTTCTCCATGAGGAGATTTGAGGTTCTGGAACCCTCGGGGGCTTCTCCATGAGGAGATTTGAGGTTCTGGAACCCTCGGGGGCTTCTCCATGAGGAGATTTGAGGTTCTGGAACCCTCGGGGGC